>CM061543.1:250592556-251192556 GCA_030864215.1 Capsicum pubescens | reverse complement strand
CCCTAGGATAGCATCAAAATCAACTATGTCTAAGTTTACGAGGTCTTCCACAGTATCTCGCCCATAAACAGTCACCACACAATTTATATACACCCTCCTAGCTATAATAGAATCTCCCACCGGAGTAGAAACAAAAAAAGGTTCGGCAATCACATCGGGCTCGAACCCAAAACTAACAACCACATAAGGTGTCACGTAAGACAGGGTAGACCCGGGATCAAGTAACACATATACATTATGGGAAAAGATTTGCAACATACCAGTAACTGCAGACGGTGAGGCCTCTTCCTCCTGGTAGTTGGTTAAGGCATACAAACGGTTGCGGCCGATTCCGACGGCTGAAGTGACACCCTTCTGAGGCGGTAGTGGTGCAGAAGAATTAGCCTGTGACTTGGCTCCACCAACATTACCCTTTGTTGTCGGACAGTCTCTCCGGATATGGCCTGGCTGGTCGTACGAATAACACACCATAGCGCCAAACTAACATCTCCCTGGATGATTCCTTCCACATCTCTCACAGCGCAGGTATGTCCGAGAGGTTTGAGATAAACTTCCTTGAGACTGTGAACCCTGCATTCTCAACCCCTGCCTAGACTGAAAATCCTGGGGGCGCTGTCCAACTGGGGGTCTGGACATCGGAGCACTGGCTGCAGACTATGCATTGCCCAAAAACTTCTTCTTCTTCCATTTGTTACCCCAATTCCCACTCTGCTGCTGACTGTGGCTCTGGTCTACTGTCTTGGCTCTCTTTGCATTCCTGTCCTTCTCTTTAGATTCAACAATTTTCTTTTTCTTTTCCTCAACTTACTGCATGTGGACTGATAGTCTAGGAAAATCCATGTCCCGATTCAACATTGCTCTCTGACATTCAAGCCCTAAGTCATCCGAAAGGCCGAATGCAAATTTCCTCATTCGGTCTCTCATATTACTAATCATCTATAGAGCATAACAGGCTAGTTGGTTGAATCTCAGAGTGTACTTCTGGACAATTATCTTTCCCTACTTTAGATTCATAAAGTCTTCAGCTTTGGCCTCTCTGAGCTCGAGAGAAAAGAACCAATCTAAGAAGGCTTCCACAAACTCGGCCCAAACTGTAGACTTAGCACTCTCACCCTTTGAATCTTACCACTCATTATACCATTGGTTCACTATATCCTTAAGCTGGTAAGCTTCTAACTCAACCCCCTCTACCTCATCTAAATGTATCATGTTAAAGATCTTCTCCATCTCGTCCACAAACTCCTGTGGATCCTCTACTACCTTGGTTCCAGTAAACTTGGGAGGGTTCATTCTCATGAACTGTCCTACAATTGTAGACTCAGACGTAACAGATGCAGACCCAATATCTTCCAACCGTTGAGTCTATGTGGTAACCAACTATGCAAACATGTGCATGGACTGCCTGAATTCTATATTAGATACCTTTCTCTCGCGAGGCTGAGTGCGGTTAGTCCCCATCCATGGATATCTGGGTGCCCTAGGTGGGTTGGTCTGAGTAGGTGGGACTCCCAGAGTATCATCAATCTTTGGAGTCTGAGCTCTGTTTCGGGTCCTCATCCCATGAGTGAGACGAACCTTATCTATCTGTGCATTCTGATCGATAGTATGACAGGGAGGCATAATTGTCATGAACCGTGAGATTTATCTACACACCCATAAACAAAATTATACCCAACATGATTTTTAAGACACCCTAGGATCATTAATCGTGCTCTGATACCAAGTTTGTAACGACACGAACTAGGGCCTGGCCATGAAGGATATCTCGAACCATGAAAACCCGGACGTCCTACTCTATATGATCTAGAAATCATGCACAACATCTATATAATAACAGAAAATGCGGAATTATAATCTAATAAGGAAACATGGTCATACTCTGGATTCAGTTTAACCATACGAAATGAAATCCGAAATCAACTAAACAACTTCTAGAACAGTCTGCGAAATCTCTACTACATGATCTAAAGATAACTGTCTGAAAAATTAGGACAAGGTCCCTAGTAGACCAAAACAAAGGAATAACATAATCTGAAATGACAGGCCTTCTGGAACAAAGAAGGCTTACCACTACACGAATCACTTCTCCTTAGATACTCTACTGATTAGCCAGACCCCTAGACTGAGCCTCCAAACCTAGGAGGTAGGGGGTCAATACAATTGTACTGGTATGCAGAGCAACTCCAAAATAATAATTTATGTTCAACATATATGAGAGCAATTTAAAACATTTCATAAACATATCATATAGTTAGAAATCTCATGGGCATTTCTGAAAGACTCTGTAAAATCATCTGAAATCTGTGACACTCTTTATTTTACTTCTGCGCTAGGTAGTATACCCTACAACTCTGAAATTCCACAGGCTATATGGAATCCTCCATTGACTCGGTGGGGAAGCCTCCAACCCAAGTGTGCCGCAAGGGTTGGAGTCTCTGACTCTGCTACGCCACACGACCGTCGCCAGCATAAAATAATATACTCGAATCGGCAAATCACGATTTTAGGTTAAGAGTTACTTGAACTCAAACACTCTTCAGGAAACCACCTAGCTCTTTTTATGCCTATTTTTAACTCTTTAAGACATGCATTCTCTGAAAACATACTCTGAAAACTCTAACTCTGTTATGGCATACATTTATATGGTATCATTATACTATTAACTTGCAAGTTACATTCTCTAAGCCATTTATAGCAAATTATATCTCTATTCTCAAAACATGGAATTTAGGACCACCATATCAATAATTGTTTTCAAGAAACTCATTCTTTAAAACTCATGTAAACATATGTAAGGAAACTCTCTTTGTCAATATTTCAAGAATTCAAGGTGGTCATGTCAAAGTTCTCGAATACATACATTTCTTTCTCTTTAACACAAGAACATCATAGTAACATAGAGAAACACCCTCTCATTATTTCTAAATCATGTTTCAAGTGCTATGACATTGAGAAAACTGCTTTCAAATCACAAGGCATTCATTTCAACTCTTTTCCGATAAAATCATAATCTTTAATTCAACATACGTGAGGGGTTTCATAATATGTGCTCTCAAACAATCTTCAATATCAGTTTTCATACATATACATATACTTATAAATCAATTCAAGGAGGAAAGACCTAAAGTCCAAATCAATAATATCATAAAAACATTTATAATGAATAATTAAAACATAGATTCCAAAAACCCCTTTGAAATTCATACCTGATAATCTTTAAATCATGATCTAGTGTTTACAAGCCCATTTAGCTTTTTTAGGATAAACCCCACATACCTCAATTTAGAAATTTGATGGATGATTCTTGAAGCCTACGGTTTGGGGATTCCAAATCTTCACTCAGTTTCGAACACCCACAGTTGAATCTTGAGTTAATTGGGTTTTTAGTTTGAAACCCTAGAGAGTGTTCTTGTGAATTTTGAAGAAAGAATGAATAATGTGGTCACTTAGGAGCATAATCCTGTGTTTTAGCTGATAAGGGAGGGGGGTGAAAAATACCTTATATACCCTTAATGAGAAAGAATAAAATATAATTGGGAGCCCAATTTTATGGGCCACCGCGATGCTCCTCAATCGTGGTGGCTCACTGGAAATTGACGAATGGGATTCTTAGGGTCACCGCAACACGGAGCCATTGCGTTGTCCCACTGGTTGGGATCTGGAACTTCAGCGCGATGTGCCAAAATTGCGCTAGGCTATTGAAATTTAACGATTGTTAAATAGACCCTCTCCGCGACGTGCCAGGCACTAAAATGATGGTGTTTTTTGACTAGGACTTAAATTAGCCATAATTTCTTGCACGTGTATCGAATTTGGGAGAATCTTAAATCGGCGAAAAGCTTATCAAATTTCCTATGTGAAGAAAAGTTGAAATTAGGAAAAATTAATTTTCTAGTCTTTAACTCTTAGAGTATATTACCACAAGCTAACTCATGGACGATGCGGGGTGTTACAGTTTCAAAATTAATTGAAACATAACTCAAAAGACTTTTAACTGATGTATTTATTTCAAAAATGATTGAAACATAAACTTTAACAATAACAATCTCCCACTTGTTTGAAGAAATTTTATGTTTAAAAAATTTAATTCAATTGAGATATAAATCTAGCAACATGCATCAATAATGGTGTATTTTGGACTTGAACCATTAGCTAGTGAAGACTTTCTAAATCATTGACTACTTAGTGAACAAACCGTGACCTAAGTAGTTCATTGAATGAATTAGAAAATACCTCCATGCATATTACTATATTTTGGTGAAAATCAAAATTCTTTGACACCTTATGTCTATGTGTCCTGAATCATTTAGCTAAGTACTTTAAGATTTCTCTGTCAAAATCTTATTGAAGTGGCCTCCACTTTGCACTTAGTGCGGTGAATTCATCAAGACTAACTTTACATACTCTGATCAAATAGTCTATGAATTTTATTAAGAGAAATTAATCGCATCCTCCTTTATGACAATGTATCGGTAAATCTATCAAGAGTGTTCCTACATACTCCAATCGAAATCGGTGTATAGACTTATTAAGAGAATATAATCTCATTCTTCTCTTTTGTAGGAATATTGTCAAATCTATCAAGAGTCTTATTTTTTATTCCAAACGAGATCGTTCTTATAGATTTATCAAGAGAAAAGAATCTCAACTTATGTACATCTACTCACCCTCTAGGAAAAATAGGGAATTTTGTTGATGTTCTTCACAATTGTAACTTTACTTGTTTTTCTCTTTGAACCTAAGATTACATCATTAGGTAGGGTTATCATAAATTACAATCAATCAATCAACAGGCTTTATTCTAAACCCATTGCTAATTTCTTACCTAACCCTTTAGACAAAGGATCTGTTAAATTGAGTCTAAACTACACATATTGAAACGATACTATGCCAACCTCCAATAATCTTCTTACATGATTGTGTTTAAGATGAACTTGTCTTGCCTTACCAATGTAACAACCACTTGAATCCAAAATATAGCAACGTTTTTATCACAACACATAGTCAAAGGTTTTATTGGTTTACCCTACAATAAAATATCTATCAGCATACTCTGCAGCCAATCGACTTCTTCTTCAACAGAAAACATAGCGATAAATTCTGATTCCATGATTGAGTGGCTAATACATATTTGCTTCTTTGATCTCCAAGATATTGTTGCTCCAGCCAAAGTAAAAATTCAAGCAGTAATAGATTTAGAGTCATTCGGATTAGAATTCCAAGTAGCATTACTGTAGCCTTCAAGAACTATTGAAAAGGTAGAATAATGTAGACGAACATTAATTATACCCTTCAAATACTTTAAAATACGAATTAAAGCATTCCCATGCTCAACTCCAAGGCTACGAGTAAACTTACTCAAAGTTCCTACTATATAATCAATATTTGGCCTGGTACAATGCATGACATACATAAGACTCCCAACAATTTGAGAATATGTCAATCTATTAGAAATATCACTAGAGTTTTGCACTAGTTTGATGATAGGATCAAATGGTGTGTAGTTTTATCGTTAAAATGACCAAACCTCTTCAGAACCTTCTCAGTGTAACTTGATTAAGTAAGGGTCAAATCATTTGTTGATCATATAATTTTGATGTCTAAAATTACATCAGCTTCTCTAAAATCTTTCATTACAAATAGGAAAGTGAAAGCATTTTGTTTCTTTGACTCTTTTGACAACTTTTTAAAATTTCTCATATTATTGATTTGGAGCTTGTTTTAATCCATACAGAGATTTAAGAATCTTAAAATCTTTATGTTCTTGACTAGGAATTACTAATCCTTCTGATTGTTTCATGTAGAGTTCTTCATTTAGATCTCCATTCAGAAAAGCAGTCTTCACATCTATCTGATGAATCACAAAACCTTGAATCACCGTTAAAGCAATCAAGAGACGAATAAAGGTCATTCGAGCTACAGGTGCAAAAGTATCAAAATAATCAATATCTTTCAATTGAGTAAAAACTTTAGGTATCAAGAGAGCTTTGTACTTATCTAAAGTACCATCAGATTTCATTTTTCTCCTAAAATTTCATTGGCAACCAATTGATTTACATCCAGGGGGAAGATCTGATAAAATTCATATATTATTTGACAGGATAGAATGCATTTCATCATCAATGGATTCACACAAAAAATGAGCATCATGCGAAGACAAATCAAATAAGCTTGAAAATTAGGTCCAAAGTCCTTTGGTTTGGCTGATCTTGAACTACGTCTTGATTGACTTTCTTCCAAGGTCTCAACTATTTTTCTCTTAAGAGGAGAAATAAAACTTGCATCTTATTCAAAAGAATCTTATTTCCTAAAAAATATATGCTCAAAAAAATTAGCATATTAAGATTCAATAATTGTGTGAGGGCTTGGGGCCTCAAGATTTAAAAATCTATAAGCCTTACTGGTCTATGAATAGTAAATAAACACAAAATTTGTTTCTCTATAGCCAATCTTAGTCAACTGTTGATCTGGTAATTATACATGAGACAAGCAACCCCATACTTTAAAATAATTTATATTTGACTTTCGATTATTTCAAAATTCATATGGAGATGCATCATGATTCCTGAAAGTAATTCTATCAAAATATGACTTTCTGAAAGAAAGGCTTCGATCCATAAATTTTTAGACATACCAGATCCATAAAATATAGAATTAACCATTTCTATGAAAGTTCTATATTTTTTTCTGCTATACCATTTTGTTGCGGTGTATGCAACATGATCACTTATTTTCAATGCCTTTTTTTCACAAAAAATTAATAAAATCTGACTTTAAGTTTTCTCCACCTTTATATACCTGATTTATTTAATTTTCAAACTCAATTTATTGTTAACCTCTGCTTTATTTGTTTTGAAAGTCTCAGATATTTCATTTTTTATTTTCAATGGAAAAACATATGTATATCTTGAGTAGTCATCAATGAAAATGATAAAATAACTCTTTCCATGACGTGACAAATATCCATCTCATAAATATCAGTGTAAATTAATTGTAAAAGTGTGAAAGTCCTTTAAACAATCTTAAAAGACTTCTTTATAATCTTTCATTTACTACAAGTAAGGCAGTAGTTTGATTCTTTTCACAGTCTTTGATTAATTCATTATTCACCATAAGTTGAATGGATTTAAAATTCACATGACAAGATATTCATGCCATAAATCTAGAGACTCCACAAGATAAGCAGAAATATTTTTATTTTCAATATTGAGTTTAAATATTCCATTTGCAACATAGCCTTTTTCAACAAACATACCATTTTTAGATAAAATAAACTTGTCTGCCTCAAAAAACATTTTCAAATCATGCTTCGAAATAAGCGTACCTAATACCATGTTCTTTCAAATATCAGAAATATGCAATACGTCCATCAATGTAACTATCTTTTTGAAAGTAAATTTCAGCTTTAGCAGAAGAGGATTTTCCCTTATATAAAATTTTACTGTCCCCCACTAATTCATAGGTCTTGAAAGAATCTCGGTTATCTGATATGTCACAAGCTGCGCCAATATCTATCCTCCATTCCACCTGATCATTTGCTATAAATATTTCTATGACCATTGCCACAAGATCACCTTTTTATTTTTATTTGCTTTTTCTTTCTTCTTTTCAATTTTGAGAATTCTACAATTACGTGCATAGTGATCAATTTTATGAAAATAATAGCATTCGCCAGATTTAAAATTTGCACCATCACGCTTGAATTTTGTAGTTTTCTTTTCCTTTGAAGAATTCTTTTTTTCAAATTCCTTCTTACTTGATTTTTCTTCAATCATATGAGCATTCGAGAAAGGTTCTTTCAAAATATTATTGTCACGATATCGTGTTTCTTGTTCAATTTGCAAGTGTTGCGATAATTGTTCAAGAGTCAAATGTTCTTTTTTTGTGTAAGGGTTTGCTTTGGTTATCTTTATAAGATGGTGGAAGTTTGATACAATAGAACCAGTATGGAAGTTTTCATCAAGAGCAATTCCAGCTATAGCAATTTTATTAACTATAAGTTAGAATTCTTGTACTTGTTCACTGATTGGCTTGCCATCAATCATTTCGAACTCCACATAATTTGAATCAAGAAATTTCTTGAAAATCGCCTCTTCTGCTAAATAAATAGCTTGCAGAGTGTCTCAAATCTCCTTAGCAAATTTGCATTTAACATTATATTGACCATAATATTTGTTGGACATTCCTCTAAGAATATAATTCGTGCACAAATAATTATCATATTGTCACTTGGCAAGTTGTTCTTTAATTAAAGTAGCCTTGTCAGATGCTACCTCAGAACCAGGAGCATTAGGAAAAGGTTCTTCAAGAACAAATGCCAACTTTAATCATCATAAAAAATATTCGTCTTTCCACGTCATCTAGAAAAATATTTGCCATTAAATATCTCAAAATTAGGATTAGGCAAAGATGGAATACTATTTGATATTGATGTAGAAGCTATAGAGACAATTACCTTCAAATGGCTATACAAGAAATTCAAAACAAAACTTACTAGACTTAGCGGCACGATAGTACACTTCTTGAAGATAGTTGGAGTCTCTCCCACGAGTAAAGAGAAGATGTTATAACAACTCTATCTTCGGAATTCAACTAAGACACAAGACAAGTAGCATTCAAGAATATTGCTCTTCTATTCTTGAATTGGTTATCTCACCGTTTGATCAATATCTCTCAAATATTTATCAAGGAAAAGTATTTTTTTTTGAGTGCTTGTCTTTTCAAATGAAAAAAATACTATTTATAGGATACAAGTTTCATGCAAGAGAAGAATATTAATAAAGTAATAGTTAATAGGTTCCTGAATATTTTTTAAAAGAAAAGATATCTTTCTTTCAAGAACCTAAAACGTAAAATTTAAAGAAGAATGAATTGTTAAATTTACATTCCTGTTCTTTGTAGCTCAAATTTTTTAACTAGTGTATTTATTTTAGAATTAATTGAAATATAGCTCAAAAGACTTTTAACCGATGTATTTATTTCAAAATTGATTGAAACATAAACTTCAATAATAACAACAGTAATAACAAAATACCTAGTAGTTTCAACAAGTGTGGTCCGGAGATGATAGAATCTACGCAGACCATACCACTACTTCATATAGGTAGAGAGGTTAATTTTATGCGACCATAGGCCCAAGAGCAATAAAATCAAGTAAACAAAAAAAAAAACAATGTAGAAAGTATAAGCAATTAATGTGGAAAGCATCACATGGCTTCACAAGAAACAATAACAGGATTAAATAATGTGGTGGAAAATTTGATGCTTCTTTTTAGGGAATTTCTCGCTTATACATATAGATTGTCATATTTACCTTTATGTTCAACTATAGCTGAGAAGAACTTGCACTATGATTTGACATTTGATAACTCAGATAATCATGTTTTCATAATCACATCTAGTTATTTCTTTTACAACAAATTTTAACTGAATTCCTCAGGGATAAGTGTTATAATATTGATTTTGATGATTTGACAAATCTGAACAAGGGATCTGGTCCATCATTAATCAATTTGTCCTATTGTTGTATGTGTGCAGCTATACGTTGTACCTTTCTGCAATAAGTTGGTGACACTACAACACTGGCGCAGTTGACCTGTCCAACCTGAACCAACAACATGGTGTTAAGGTTTTGTTCTCCCTTATAAAAGAAAGATGTGATAAGAATAAAACCTAATTTTTACAATCAAGATTTATCTCTCAAGCAAAAGCCATTTCACAAAAAGTGAACATTGCTCACATTCAAAAAGGGACCTGATCGAGTGTAGTCCAATCTTTGTTGAATTCTTGAGTTTTGTGTCTTTCGTTCTTAAATTATAAATCTACTCCTGAGTTATAAAGGATAGTAGATATTTTGACTTGTCTATGTTCTTAGGTTGAGTCGTATTAACTAGAGCTAGTTAGTCAAATCATCTTTTGCTTAGTCAAGGCTTCTTCATCATGCTTGATGTGTTCTTGGGTAAAGTTACCTAGGCGTGCCGACTAGAGTTAGTTGATGCGTAGGTGCAGTAGAGGTTTTGTACAGTTTTTATAGAGATGTTACAAGGTAGATAGGATTAAGGGTTTAATCCTTTGTGATTATCATAAAATACCTACTTCTCTCTAGCTCTAATGTTCTTCATGTTTGTTGATTAGTAGAGGTTCATTACCTCATTAGAATTAGTAAGATAGGGTCTAGCCTCCTTGCTTTCACTAATTACTATTGGGGATTTTATTTTTATTATAATAAAAAACTGCTAGACATTTTGTCTAGTGGTATAAATTTGCTTTTAAATTTTTTTTGATTATTCATGTCTGTAATCACACGTTGCTTGGAGATAGTGGAGTGTTGGAAAATCATATTTGGAAGGTCGCAATTTTTTCTTTCCTTGAGCAAGGAGATTTTTACGTCAATATTGTGTGTCTTTATTTCTCGTGCACTTTACTATATTTCTTGTTGAGTACTGGTTTTGTGTGTAAAGGGACTGGTTTCTTGACTCGTGATGGACTTGTATAAGTTAACAACGATGGTTTGAACTAGTGATGGTGGTGTTGATGGTAATAATTGATGTTAGTAACTAGTAATATTGGTAGTGATAGTTGTGATGGTAAAGATGGTTGGTATTGTAGTGACCGTTATTGTAACACCCCGCATTTTGGGCTAGAATAAAAACCATCAATTCTATGCATAGACGATCCAAAATCAATAAATCCTATGCAAACATGGAATTTTAATCATTTTAATGGTGTGGGGAATTGAATAAGCTTTCCGTCGATATAAGATTTGCCCAAATCCGATACTCGGGCAAGAAGTTATGGCTAATTTAAGTTCTAGTCATAAAACACAGTAATTTTGGTGCTTGGCGCGTCGTGGAGGGAGTCTATTTAACAATTTTCAAATTCCAATTGCCTAGCAAGATTATGGCGTATCACGCTGAATTTCCAGGTCCCAACTAGTGGGACAACGTGATAGCTCTAGGTCGTGGTGACCCTAAAAATCCCATTCGTCAATTTTCAGTGAGCCACCACAATAATGGTGCATCGTGGTGGCCCATTAAATTGGAATCCCAGTTGTATTTTATTCCATCTTATTTAGGGTATATTGGGTATTTTCCACCCCCTTAATCAGCCTAAACACGAGATTTAATCCCAAAGACACCAGAATACATTCACAATCATCCAAATTATTCAAGAACACTCTCTAGGGTTTCAAACTAAAAACCCAAATAACTCAAGATTCAATCGTGGGTTTTTCTTAATTCTTCAATATTCGGAATCCCCATTGCTAGGGCTTCAAGAAGCATCCATCAATCGTATGTATAACATCCCAAAATCTAGAGATCATTCGAAATCTTCTAATTTAAGGTACGTGGGGTTTATCCTAAAGACTACATGGGCTTGTAAACACTAGATCATGATTAAAAGATTATCAAGCATGAATTTTAAAGGGGTTTTTGGAATCTATGTTTTAATTATGCATTATAAATGTTTTTATGATATTGTTGATTTGGCCTTTAGGTCTTTCCCCTTTAAATTGATTTACAAGTATATGTATATGTATGAAAACTGAGATTGAAGATTGTTTGAGAGCACATACTATGAAACCCCTCTCGTATGTTGAATTAAAGATTTTGGTTTTGTTGGAAAAGAGTTCAAATGCATGCCTTGTGATTTGAAAGTAGTTTTCTCAATGTCATAGCAATTGAAATATGATTTTAAAATAATGAGAGGGTGTTTCTTGATGTTACTATGATGTTCTTGTGTTAAAGAGAAAGAAATGTATGTATTCGAGAACTTTGACATGACCACCTTGAATTCTTGAAATGTTGACAAAGAGAGTTTCCTTACATATGTTTACATGAGTAGTTTTAAAGAATGAGTTTCCGTCGATATGAGATTCTCCCAAATCCGATACCCGGGAAAAAGTTATGGCTAATTTAAGTCCTAGTCGTAAAACACCATCATGTTGGTGCTTGGCACGTCGTGGAGGGATTCTATTTAAAAATTGTCAAATTTCAGTTGCCTAGTATGATTATGGAACGTCGCGCTGAAGTTTCAGGTCCCAACCAGTGGGACAACGCGATGGCTCCGCGTCGCGGTGACCCTAAAAATCCCATTCGTCAATTTCCAGTGAGCCATCGCGATAGTGGCGCATCGCGGTGGCCCATTAAATTGGACTCCCAGTTCTATTTTATTCCATCTCATTTAGGGTATATTGGGTATTTTCCACCCCCCTTATCATCCTAAACACGGGATTTAATCCCAAAGATACCATAATACATTCACAATCATCCAAATTATTTAAGAACACTCTCTAGGGTTTTAAACTAAAAACCCAAATAACTCAAGATTCAACCGTGGTTTTTCCTTAATTCTTTAACATTCAGAATCCCCATTTCCAGGGCTTCAAGAAGTACCCACCAATCGTACGTATAGCATCCCAAAAGCAAGAGATCATTCAAAAGATTCTAATATGAGGTACGTGGGGTTTATCCTAAAGACTACATGGGCTTGTAAACACTAGATCATGATTTAAAGATTATCAAGCATGAATTTTAAAGGGGTTTTTGGAATCTATGTTTTAATTATACATTATAAATGTTTTTATGATATTGTTGATTTGGCCTTTAGGTCTTTCCCCCTTAAATTAATTTACAAGTCTATGTATATGTATGAAAACTAAGATTGAAGATTGTTTAAGAGCACATATTATGAAACCCCTCTCGTATGTTGAATTAAAGATTTTGGTTTTGTCGGAAAAGAGTTGAAATGTATGCTTTGTGATTTGAAAGTAGTTTTATCAATGTCATAGCAATTGAAATATGATTTAGAAATAATGAGAGGGTATTTCTTGATGTTACTATGATGTTCTTGTGTTAAAGAGAAGGAAATACATATAATTGAGAACTTTGACATGACCACCTTGAATTCTTGAAATGTTGACAAAGAGAGTTTCTTGCATATGTTTACATGAGATTTAATAAAGAGTTACTTGAAGTGATTTATTGATATGGTGGTCCCAGATTTACGTTTTGAAACAAAGAATATTATATGCTAATAATGGCTCAGAGATGTGACTTGCAAGTCAATGGTATGATAATACCATAAGTATGTATGCCATAACAGAGTATGTTTTCAGAATTTGTTTTCAGAGAATGCATGTTTTAAAGCGTTAAAACAGGGCTTAAAGAGGGTTAGGTGGTTACCCAAAGAAGGTTTGAGTTCAAGTAACTCTTTGCCTAAAATCGTGATTTGTCGATCCGGGTATATTATTTTTACGCTGGTGACAGCCATGTGACGTAGCATAGCCAGAGACTCCAACCCGTGCGACATACTTGGGTTGGAGGCTTCCCCGCCGAGTCAATGGTGAATTCTATATAGCCCATGGAATTTAGTCGACTACTAGACTACCTAGTTTCAATAGGCAATACTATGTATGGTAGAAGACATGTTTGCATGACTTATTAACAATAGAAGACAATGATCCATGGGATGTAATTCTTCATGGACCACATGTTCCCATGAAGAAAGTTATTGAAGAAGATACTTTGATACTAGTTCCTAAGACGCATAAGGAGTATGATAAAGTTGATCAAAAGAAAATTTAGAAAAAACTTCAAAGCTAAGAAGTTACTTGTGTTTGGAATAGGCCCTGATAAGTATAAAAGAATATCTGTATGTGAATAAACAAAAGATTTAATATTGTTTGATGACTTCTCATGGGGGAACAAGTTAGGTCAATGAATCCATAGTGGACATGCTCGCTACTCATTATGAAGATTTTAATATGAAGGAAAGTGAGGCCATCAAAGATATGCACACTAGGTTTACCGCTGTTATAAATGAGTTGCCTTCTCTAGGAAGGGTGATTGAGCCAAGTAAACAAGTAATGAAGATACTTGGAATTATACCAAAGTAGTGGGAGAGTAAAGTTAATTAAATTATTGAGGCTCAAGATATTAAGAACCTCACTATGGTTGAATTGATTAGTAATCTGAAAACTTATGAACTCACAAGAAAATAAGATCAAGAGATGAAAGAACCTAAGTAGGAGAAGACTTTGACTATTCAGGATTTGAAACCATATTTTAGTGAAGAATATGAGGATGTTCTATCCTATATCAAAGATTTATAAAATCTATGAAGAAGAATGAAGGGTTTTAGAAGGAAGGGAACACTAGCAAATCTCTTGGTGAAAGTGGGTGTTGCCACAAATACAGTAAACCAGATCATTTCATTAAGGTCTGTCCAATGCATAAGATAGAGTATAAAGATTATGCCAAATATGGTGGTGAAGAAGGCAAAAGGAGGTCCTAGCTCCTATAAAAATCCAAAAAGAGAGTTGTGGTGGACCAAATTATTAAATAAACTCTTGCTACACGGGGGACTCTTCTAGTGAGTCTGGTGAATCTGAGCATCTAGAAGATATGTTATGATGGTCATGGAGGATGATGATAATTTATTCAACTCGCTTTTTGCTTTTACTGCTAAATCAAAAAATGATAAATATGAAGAGGTAACCCTTCTGATATAAAACAAAATCTTAAGGGCTTTTTTTTCTGAAGAAACTAAAAGGTTTAGCTAATTTCTTGATTGATTCTCTCTTTGATCTTACAAAGGAGAAAGATTTTTTGAGCATAAGTATACATGATTTTAAAAATGAAAATATTGCTGTAAATTTTCAAATCACCGATCTGGCAGAAAAGCTTGGTATAGTGTCCTCTGAAAATGCCGACTTAAAAGAGAAGTTAAGAAAACTTTCTGAGTTTGATTCTAAAGGAATGAGAGAGGCAATTAGTCTAAAATTTGAGATTCAAGAGATATTGAACAAATCTCAAGTTGAAGCTATCTTGGAGCTAAAAATGACAATGTTGATTTGTCGTATAGAAGATAGGGTCATGTCATTTCCTCTCTTCACAACAAGTTGGTTTCAAAGGACTTGATCCCCGACGTTCCAAAGATAAAACTAACAAAAAATAAAGTTTTTGATGCATTTACTAAAGTCAAACATGCCAGGCCCTCATTCAAGCACGCAATGCAAATTAGTACGTTCAAGCCACTTGAAATTTTCCACATGGACCCATGTGGACCTGTAAAGATTTCAAGTAGATGTGGAAAGAAATATATTTTGGCTATTGTTGATGATTCTTTCAAGGTTCACTAGGACTATGTTATTGAATTTAAGGATGAAATCATTGAAGGGTTGATAATATTTTCCAAGTAGATCCAAGTGAAGTTTAACAAAAAAATTGGAGGGATCAGGTTCATTCTAGATTCCCCCCCAATGAGTTGTTGAACGAGAGGAAGCCCAAGCTTAACTACATAATGATTTTTGGGTGTAAGAGTGATGAAGGAGTGTCTATGGGTTACTCATCAATTAGTAAGGCTTATAAGATCTATAATAAAAGGATTCTTTGTGATGAAGAAATTATTCATTTTATCATTGATATATCATGAGATCTAAGAAACCTGAAGGATAAAGATGATGCTAAGATAGAAGAGCTTTTACAAATTTAGAGAGATAGTGTAGATCAAAGTAAACAAGGTGATGAACATGATGCAACTGGAGGAGTAGACGTACCAGGTCCTCAACAACATCCCTTAGGAACTGGTGGTTCTCATCCTTCACATCTAAGGACAAAGTTGCAAAAGGACCTAGTACCAGCCAACCATAGTCTTTCATGAAGGAGTCAAACTAGAATTATAAGTAATTAGATCCATTCAACAAACTCATTTCTCCTATAAATTATGAGATAAAGAATAAGTCTCAAACAAGGCCATGTATGATTTGAAGCAAGCTCCTAGAGCATGGGATGAAAGATTATCAAAGTTTCTTATTGAGGGTGGTTTTAAGAGGGGAAAAATCGACTACACCCTTTTCTTAAAATTAAAGGGGAAGAATTTTTTAATGTGTAGATCTACGAAAATTATATCGTTTTTAAAGAAACCTCAAACTCACTATGTAAAGAATTTGCTAAGCTTATGGGTAGTGAGTTTAAAATTCACATGATGGGTGAATTAAACTTTTTCCTTGGGTTACAGATCAAGCAGATTGACAGTGGAAAAATAGGTACCTAGTTGATAGTAAAGTACCTCTAGAATGGCTCACTTTCTAAAGGAACTAAGAATCAAAACTCTATAGCTATCTCCACTATTGAAGTTGAGTATGTAGCAGTTGCTTCACTGCTATCAATATGGCTGAAAATCCAGTGCGGCATGAGAAGACCAAGCATATTGATATGAAGAATCACGTGAACATGGGAACCATTAGTATATAGTTCTGTAAGACTAATGATCAAGTGACTGATATCTTTACCAAAGCTCTTAACAGGGACTAGATTATGAAGAATAGGATAAAGCTAGGGATAATCAAGCTGAACTGAGTTATCCTTATTGATTCCATCACTCTCTTTGGGAATGATCAGGGAATAGTTATCCAAGTTATGGAGTGTATAAGCTGGTCTAATTCAGTTTTATACCTTTTATAGGTATAAACCCATGATGTACAGGCTGAGGAGAGAGATTAATGAGATAGACATGAGCAAGGACTTCTTCAAAATTAGAGAATAGGACATGGTCCAATCTCTGTGGTTAGAGTCCTATTTATTTATATTGTTAAAAATTCTAGAAGAAATTGCTTAAAGTTATGAAAAGGCGTGACCAATAGGAACCAGTTACGCCCTTTCACTTTAAGTCCAAATGATACATCTTATCTTATTCCTTAAATACAAGATCTAAATATAAATCATTCACACTCTCAAAATTATCAAATACTCTAAAACCTCATTACTTCCCTTGAACATTAAAATTGAAAATCTTAAACATATCTTCTTTTGTCTTGAAAATTTCTCAAACTTTATCTCCCTCCAAGGAACTTCTTGACAATAAAATATCTCAAGCTAGGTCACCTTAGAATGATGCATCCAGTCAACTAAAGGTTCATGAGAAGAGTTATCCAACCCATGATCTTGAGTTGGTGGTTATGGTATTTGCACTTAACATTCGGTGTCTGTATCTATATGGGGTACATATAGATATTTTTATTGACCACAAGAGTCTGTAGTATAGGTTGACACATGAAGAGCAAAATCTCAGGCAAAGGCATTGGCTTGAGCTATTGAAGGATTATGAAAAGAGATTGAATACCACCCTAGTAAAACTAATGTTATTGCTGATGCTCTTATCATATTGTCCATCTATAGCCTTTCTTCTTTAATGGAAGAAGAGAAGGAGTTAGTGAAGGACATCTACTAACTCGCTAATTTGGGAGTCTAACTTCTAGACTCCGAGGATGGGAAGTGATCCTTCACGAAGTGGCTAAGTCATTCCTCTGTGTTAAAGTTAAGGAGAAGTAAGATCGTGACCGCACATTAATGCAAATCAAGAAAGATATTAGCCAACAAAAGGTTTTGGCATTCAGAATTAGTGGAGATAGTTTACTGAGGTATCAAGGGAGACTAAGTTTCTTGATGTTGATGGACTGGAAGAAAGGATATTGATCTAGGCTCATGTATCCAAGTATGTTTTTCATCCCATTTCTACTAAAATATATCATGACTTGAAGGAGGTGGTGTATTTGGTGCAATAATATGAAAAAGGGATAAGGCAGATTTCATTGATAAGTGTTTAAATGGTCAACAAGTTAATGTTGAGAATTTGACACCTAGTGGTACCTCCCAAGCTATATATATTCCCATATATAAATGAGAGATGATTAACATGAATTAAGTTACCGATCTTTTGTGTTCTTGAAATCAGACCGATTCTATTTGGGTCATTGCTGGCAGAGTGACCAAGTATGCTCATTTCTTAATAGTAAGAACAAATTATTCAGAAGAGGACTATGAAAAGTTATATATTCTAGATATTGTTCGACTGCATGGGGCTCCATTTCTATTGTATCCGATAAAGGTATTAAATTTTCTTCTGAGATTTGGCGGTCTTTCCATAAAGGTTTGTGTATGCAGGTGAATTTTAACACTGGTTTCCAGATTTAGATAGATGGGCAAGAAGAGCACAATATTCATACTTTAGAGGATATGTTAAGGTCCTGTGTTATTTACTTCAAGGGTAGTTGGATAGGCCATTTTCCTCTTATAGAGTTTACATACAATAATAATTATCACTTCATCCGCCAGACGAATCCATTTGAGGTTCTTTATGGTAGGATATATAGGTCCCCAATTGGATGGTATGAGGTTGGAGAGACCAGATTGTTTGGGCCTGACCTTGTACATCAAGAAATGGAGAAAGTTAAGATTATTCGAGAAAGGCTTAGTACCACTCAAAGTCGCCACAAGTCAGATGCTGATGTGAGATGATAAGAACTAGAGTTTGAGGTGGATGTTGGGTGTTCTTGTAAGTCTCTCCTATGAAATTATAACGTTTGGAATAAAGGGGAAACTCAGTCGCTGCTACATAGGTCCTTATTGTATTTTGAGGAGGGTTGGACGTGTTTCTTACAAGTTGGATTTCCCTACAATCTTGGGATTCATTCATTCTGTCTTTCATATTTTGGCTCTTAAGAAATATATAGGTGACCATTTCCTTGTAGTCTCTATAGAGGATACTGGTGTAAAAGAGTCTTTGGCTTATGAGGAAGTTCCTATTGATATTTTAGATAGGCAAGTTCAAAAGTTAAGATCTAAGCATATAGCTTCGGTGAAGGTATTAGGGAGGAATCAAAAGTTAGAGAAAGCTATGTGGCAATTGGAGGATAATATGTAGGCTAGGTATCCCTCGTTATTCGAATCTTCGAATGAATTTATGAAAGGTATGAATACTAAGATTACCCTTATCATTTAATGTGTTTCATTAAAATTATGCTAAATATGTCCTATGTCCTCATCCGAGGACGAATGATCCCAAGAAGGAATAATGTAACTCCCCATACGTTCGAACTCCCTTATAAAGCTGAAAACACACCTTTAGGAACCTTCTAATGAGTAGGAATCTAATCAGGAATGAGTTGGGTAATTTTTAGAAGAGTTTAAGGTAAGAAAAATGGGATGCGCATCGCATGGGGACAACTATGGATTGACCCTGAGTTGCACAACTCACCGCAAGGGCTACTGCCTCTACCCCGCGGTGGCCTTGCATCACATGGGGATTGGTGTATTATGGGGTCACACCGTTTACAAGAAGGGGTCGCACGAAGGGGTGTGCGCCACACCCCTTCCCCCCATTTACCTACCAGGATTTCATATTTTAAGCTATTTCTAAGGTTATTTTGGTACTTATTCATTAGATGAAAACAACAACAACAACAACAAAAACAACAACAACAACAACAACAACATACTCAGTATATTCCCCCCAAGTGGGGTCTGGGGAGGGTATGTGTACACAGTCCATACAGCTACCTCAATTGTAAGTTAGAGAGGCTATTTCTGATAAACCCCCGACTTAATATATAGCACTCTAAGATAAGATAAGGAATAGTTATAGAACAAGATACAATTGAAATTAACATATACAATAATACCAAAATCAAGATACTCCAAGTATACACAAAAACATACAACAACCTAACTCAGACTAACCTTCTACCCTAATTTTCCTCCTCCACAACTTCCTATCCAGGGTCATGTCCTAGGTAAGATGAAGATGCTCTATGTCATGTCTAATCACCTCCCTCCAATATTTCTTCGATCTACCTCAACCTCACTTGAAACCATCCCTAGCAGAACTCTTACACCTCCGCACTGGGGTATCCGTGCTCCTCCACATCATATGACCGAACCATCTCAACCTCGCTTCCTTCATCTTGGCTTTCACCTAAGTCACTCCCACCTTATCCTGAATAACCTCATTTCTAATCCTATATTTTTTAGTACACCCACTCATCCATGAAAGCATTCTCATCTCCACCACCTTCATCTTCTGGATATGGGTCTTCTTAATAGGCCAACACTTCGCCCCATACAACAAAGCCGGTCTAACCACCACTCTGTATAACTTTCCTTTAAGTTTGGGAGGTACTTTTTTGTCACCCAAGATACCTAAGGCGAGCCTCAATTTCATCCATCCTACCCCGATCCAATGAGTGACATCCTCATTAATCTCTTCATTCTCCTGAATCATCGACCCAAGATTCTTGAAACTATCTCTCTTACTGGTATAATGAGTATCAAGCTTAACAACCATATTGAACTCATGAGACACGTTGCTGAACTTACACTCCAAATATTTTGTCTTTTACCTGCTAAATCTAAACCCTTTAGACTCAAAAGTTTGCCTCCAAACCTCCAACTTATCATTAACTCCACTACGAGTCTCATTAATCGAGACTATATCATCCGTAAAAAAGCAAATAATAAGGAACCTCCTCCTAAATGTGCCGCATCAAAACATCCATCACCACAGTAAAAAGGAACATACTAAGTGTCGATCCTTGATTAACCCCATCAAGATAGGAAAGTGCTCCGAGTCCCCACCCCCAATCCTAACCCGAGTCTTGGCTCCATAATACATATCCTTAATAGCCCTAACATATACTATAGGTACCCTTCTAGCCTTGAAAAACCTCCAAAGAACCTCTCTAGGAACTCTATCATAGGACTTTTCTAAGTCGATAAACACTATATGCAAATCCTTCTTCCTTTTCCTATATTGTTCCACCAATCTGTTGACAAGATGGATGGATTCTGTAGTCAAACGCCCTGGCATAAATCCAAACTGATTTTTAGAGGTAGTAATAATGCTTCACAATCTCAACTCTACCACCGTCTCCCAAACCTTTATAGTGTGAATCAACAACTTGATACCCCTATAATTATTGCAATCCTGAATGTCATCCTTATTTTTATACAAGGGAATCATCATAATCCACCTCCAATCTTCAGGCATCCTCTCTTTCTTGAAAATTATGTTAAAAAATCGATTCAACCACTCCATACCTGCCCCTCCTGTGTACTTCTAAAAATCCATTGGAATTTCATCTGGCCCCATCGCTCTACCTTTATGCATCCTACGAATAGCCCTCTTAACCTCCTCAACCTTAATGTGCCTACAATAGCCATAATCATGAAACCTCTTGGAATGCTCCAAATCCTCCAAAACAATGCTAGCATCCTCCATCATTCAGGAGCTTATGAAAGTATGACTAATATCTCTTCCTAATATGACCCTCCTCCACCAAAACTATTTCGTCCACATCTTGAATACACTTCACTTGATCAAGGTCTTGAGTTCTTCTCTCCCTAATCTTCTAAGCCTGTACAACTTTTTATCCCCACCCTTACTATCTAACGTTGTGTATAAACTCTCGAACATAGCATCCTTAGTCCTCATGACCGCTAACTTCGCTCTCGCTTAGAAATCTTATACTTCTCCCTATTCTTCAATTTATCTTCTTCATCCTTATTCTCCGCCAACTTTGTATACACTCTCTTCTTAGCCTCCATCTTTTCCTTCACTTATTTGTTCCACCACTAGTCCCCTTGGTGCGTGCCTGAAGGACCACTCGAGACCCCAATATCTCTCTAGCTTTCTCCCTAATGCAGTTGGCAGTCTTGTCCCATATACTATCTATATTCCCTCCACTCCACCAAGACTTCCTTGCCATTAACTTATCCCCTATATCTAGTGCACTGGCAAAAATCAAATTTCCCCATCTAATTATCCGCTGATCCTCTATATCTCTCTTTCTCCGCTCCTTTTTGATCTCTAAGTCAATTACTAAAAGCCTATGTTGGGTCAAAAGACTCTCACTCTGTAAGACCTTAGAATCCTCACAAATACCCCTATCCCTTTTTCTAAGGAGCAAGAAGTCAATTTGAGTCTTGGTTACCGAACTACAGAAGGTAACCAAGTGAACCTCCTTCTTCGGACAGTTAGAATTAACTACCACCAATCCAAATGCCCGAGAAAAATCTAGAAGTGCCACTCCTTCAAAATTCCTTACACCAAAACCATGTCCTTCATGCACATCATCATAACTTTTTGAAGCTGACCATATGTGCCCGTTGAAATCCCCTCCTATGCAATTTTTCTCATTACTGGGGACACTCCTCACCACCTCATCCAAATCATCCCAAAATTTCTTTTTCTCTTCCTCATCCAAGCCTACATGGGTGCATATGCACTAATAATATTCCAAGAAGAGCCTCCAATAACTAGCTTAGTTGACATCATCCTATCATTGATCCTCTTTACCTCTATCACTTTCTTCCTAAGCTCATCATCTACTAAAATACCTATACCATTCCTATTCCACATGCTACCTGAGTACCGTAACTTATAACCATCTACTTCTCTCGCCTTAGAACCCACCCATTTTGTTTCTTGGAGACAAGCTATATTGATTCTCCTTTTCCTAAGAATTTTCTCTAGCTCTAATGACTTCTCCGATAAAGACCCTATGTTCCATGACCCTACTCTCAACCTATAGTCATCCTTAGACCCTTTATCCTTCCTAACCTTTGCCCCTACCCCCTCCCTAGTCCACGCCCCTAACCTCGGCCCTGATCCAAGCCTCGTCCAAAGACATAACCCTACGCCAACACCATCATTCAAAACCACCACGGACATCACCGACCAATAACACTAAGATCCCAAAGCTTAGACAATAAACCAAACTAGTACTGGCAAGTCCACACTTCAGAACTACTAAGAATAATAAAAGGCCAAAATACAAATAAGATCAACAAGTAAAACACTTATGAAATACAGAAATCACCAGATAACTCATCACCCACAATCAACAAAAAATAGTACAGATTAGCTAAAAAATGATAATAGCAGTAAAATGTACATGAAATGCACGGTATACAAAACAATACCAAGAAAAACAAAAACTAAGACACCAAACACGAAAGCGGACATCCCACAACAAATAGTCAAGATATCAGAAATAATGTGATAAATTAAAGCGATAAAATAAAGTTTAAAGATTCGAAGTCACTAGGATACGTAGACCAAGTAATATGTTCTTGCTTGCTATGCTGGATTCCGGCAAACTGGGTAGAAATTAGTCACCAGAATATTTTCATCGGAAATTGGTCGCCGGAGTATTGTCGTCAGAAATTGGTCTCTGGAATATTATCGCCAGAAAATAGTCAGAAGGTTGCCGGTTCTAATATGGAAACACCACCTGCTTTTATGGGTACGCCGCGGTCACTACCAATGATTGTCGGATCAGTTTGTCTAAACCGCTTATGGACAGATTCACTGTTTTTTTACTTTTCTTTTCCTTTTCTTGTTCTGCTCACTTTCTTACCATCGTCGGAGTGGAAGAGATGGAAACCCACATGCGCCGGTGAGAGATAGGCCGATAGTAGGTAATAAGAGAGAGAAAAGAAGAAAGAGAGAGAAGAAGGGAGAAAGAGAGAGAGGAAGGGAGAAAGAGAGATACCAAGGGAGGGAGAGATGCGTTCTTACCTTCTATTCATTAAAAGACATCCCCTGATATTCTATTACGTTTTTCCTAAAAGCCATTCACAGTGAAAGAACCACATAACTCTTTTTTGTTCCTCTTTAAGTCAATAAGTAAGTTAATTCTATAGGATAGCACTAAAGTCAAGCTTTACTCAATTTTTCTCCATCAAAAGGCATGTCGAACACTCTCTATTTCTATTATTGTATAAATTATAAATTTAATCTATTGTTTGTGTATTATTGCACTTTTTATTAGAAATTAGGGTTGCAGATTTCCTTATGCAAGTTCAAGTAATTCCTTCTCTCTACTTAAGGGGCGAATGTTTAAAAGTGTGTTTACGGATTTGAAAACTAAATTGATTATTTGAAAATGGGGACCTTTATGTTTTAGAAGGTTAATGTTGAGAGTATAACTTTTTAAGTTATGCATATGTAATCTCTTGGGAGCTTAAATCTAACAATAAATAACATTGTTTCCCATCTCTTATATCATTGAATAAATTATATTTAGATGTTATTTTGAAACTACTATGACAAACTCAATAATGATTTCATACATGTTTTCAAATGACGGGATAAAGGACCTTTAAATGTTTTATGATTATAAAGTGGGAATTAGACTAAGAAAATGGACCTTATGGTTGAATGGTTAATGGAATAGATGGCTTGCAGGTCGTGGTATGATTATACCAACACTGATCTTTGCCCTTAATGGAAAGAAAAGTATTTGAATGATGTTTGATGATGTCAAAATGCAAAAATATGGTCTTAAAGAGAATTAGATGGTTAATCGAGAAGGCATGGGTTCAAAAGGCTCACTTACCCAAATCGTGTTTTGCTGACATAGGGTTGATTATGTTTAGAAATTTGGATAATCATTGTATATCTGCTTTATGCTTTGGTATACCATAAATGCTTTAATCTTGATTCATGCAGAAAACATAGATTATGGCTTAGCCGATCAAGCGTTGATTGGACCCACATAGTCCGTGGTGTTTAACAAAAGTCGGTGATACCATCTAGTTCTGACCTAACAAACAGAAGTGCGAGTTTCTTTCAACTAGAATTAAAAATTAAGATTTATAAAAAATGATTTGGTTTTTGCTTATACAATTGTATCCATTCCTTTAAAATATTTACTTATTATATTTTTGTGTTCTATATGCCAATAAATTCAACATATTGACTATCTTCATGAGGATGTATCATTTCATGATGTAAGTTTGGAGATACATTTCCATGGTACTTCATAGTAGTAGATTTTCACCTAGTCAGAGTACAGTAAGTGGTGATCCCTCCATCAACCGAAAGGCCTATGTTTTCTTTCAATAGTATTTAGATGTCGCTTTATGATATTACCAGAGCTATGCTTCAGTTTAGAACCTGTTTTGTTTGAATTGTTAGACTCTTCTTAGTCTACTATAGACAGATGTTACATTTGCAAAAATTGTTTGTCTTATTTCATTATGTTGAACTTCATTTACATGGGTCTATTTCCTCACTTTAGTTATGACTATTCTTACGATGTAATGCTAAGGGGTGTTTTCTTGCCTTCAATGGTCGTTTAGGCCCATCATGGCTAGGGCCTCGGCTCGGGTCGTGACACTTTTGAATTATAAGGCAGGCTTATTTAGGCTTCTATTAAAGCTGTCAGATAGAAAATGAGTATCCAACCTACTATACCAAGCTCTCGAAGATTATTTAAGACCGTAGAGAGCTTTTACAAGCTTATACACCTTGTCTTCTTCACTTGCAACAATAAAACCTTCAGGTTATTCAACATAAAGGGCTTCTTTAAGTAATATATTTAGAAATGCCACTGACATCTAAATAGTACATTTTCCACTTGTATTATACTGTAAGAGTGACTAGAAATCTTACTATCTCATACCTCACAATAGGAGCAAATGTATCTCCTAATTCAACTCTAAGATAATGGGAATAACCTTCAACTACAAATCTGGCTTTATGTTTAAAGATGGATCCATCTGGATTGAATGAAATTGAACTTCGTCCAATAGACCCATTTAACACCAAGTCATTTTTATTTTTTGTCCTATTAAGCAAATCCCAAGAATCATTTTTATTAATCATTACAAGCTCCTCCTCCATTGATAAAATCCAATCTTCATGAACTAATGCTTATTCAAAGGAGGATGGTTTAAGAAAATCAAAATAACATTGCTCAAAAAATTCAGCCAGTGATCTGGTCTTCAAAATTGGAGAGCCATTGTCAATTCAACATCTGAATAGTATTTTGATTCAGTAATAGGACTGGAAGAAATATCAGTCGTCTGCAAATTTGGAGTGACAAATAAAGTACTCTTGTCTTGTTTATTTACAACAACATCTTGATCCCAATTATAGTGTCTAGACTCATCCACTACAAGATCTCTACTGATAAGCACCTTCTTGGTGCCAACATTAAACTCTCTGTACCCTTTAACAACTGTGATATAGCCTAACAAAATACAGAGTTCTTCCTTGCTATCCACTTTGCCTCTTTGAGAATCTAAAACATGTGAATAGAACATCGAACCAAAAATTTCAAGTCTCTTAGATGGCTTTATACCCTTCAACGCTTCAAATGGTGTCATGTCTTGGAGTTATCTAGTTGGTAAGATATTCGGTAGATAGATGACAATATTGGTTTACTTAGCCCAAAAATATTTAGGTATATTATTTTCTGCTAGCATGAATCTCTCCATCTCCATCACCGTTTTGTTCTTCCTCTCAGGAACCCAATTCTATTCTAGAGTATAGCTCACACTGAATTGTTGTTGAATACCCAAATCTTTAAATACTTTCTAAATTGGTACAAAGTATATTCAGTTCTGTTATTCAACCAGATATACTTCAATCATCAACCACTACTCCTTTCTACCATAGCCATGAAATCTTTGAAAATAAAAAAAAGTCCAGAACTTTGCTACTTAGAAAATAGACCCATGTCATTTGAGTTAGATCATCTACAAAGAGAATAAATTATTTATTTCCACTCAAATAAGCCATCCTCATTGGTGTACATGTATTTGTATGAACCAACTCTAGCTTTTCCTTTGCCCTCCAAAGACTTTCTTTATGAAAGGATTGTTAATGCAATATTCCAAATTGACCCAAATCACAAACATCTCGAAACATGTAAATTTTTGTATATCAAGCACCGTACCCTTTGATTACATATACACTAATGAACTAAGGTTGTAATGACCGAACCTTTTATGTCAAAGCCAAGTATCATACAATTCAATATTAAAGAGCAGGTTTCAGCAAAATAACATGAAATTGGGAAGGAATTGTCAATCATGCTAATTTTATCTACTTCACATCTTTTACGAATATAAATGACACATTTTTTATCATTAAAATTTTGAACATAATTTTTATGAAGAATCTTAGCAACACTCAACAAGTTTTGCGTCAAATTTGGCACATAAAGAACATCATGAATGATTTTCATACCTTTGTCAGTAGGAAATTTTACAGACCCTCTACTTGAGCTTGAACTAACGTTCCATTTCCAAGCTTCATGTTAGTTTTATCATATTTTTCCAAGATAACAAGCATATTTCCGTCAATCGCCATATGACTTGTGAACTCGCTATTGACATACCAATTATATTTATCAACATATGATATGTGCTACGCTATGAATACCTCCTCCTCTAATTTTTTCAACATGGTGATCTTCCACAAAATTTACTCGTTGGAAAGACTGACCACATTGAGTTTGCTTTTGCCTACAATACCTCTCAATGTGTCCATATTTCTTACAATATGTACACTGAATAGGAGACCTCTTTGACTTCCACCAACAACTCTCATATGAGTCATTTTTCTTCTTACAAGTACCACAAGGTGTGAATTTTCCTATTCTTGATGAATCGCCTTGGTTTCAACCGGATTTTACCTCTCCAGAGTTATCTAATGAGACTTTTCATCCTTTCTTTTGTTTCTTGTATTTATGTCTTACTTAAAAGGCATCTTCTACTATCCCTTTACTTCTCATTGTTACCCATTGCTCTTGAACTTGCAATTTGGAGATCAAATCAATTATGGTAAGAGTAGACAAGTCACAAGACTTTTCAATAGCTGAGATTTTTCAACAACTTTCTAAGCTAAAAAGTTTTCACCAAGCATTCTTATCTGGTTCACAATCTTCACCATCTTGGAAGATTATTTTTCACGCTATCCATTTCTTTCATCTTCAAAAGTTCAAACTCCATTTTCAAAGTTAAGACCTTGACAGACTTCATTTCCTTTGAGCTGCTCCATTAATTCATCCCAGGTTTCTTTGGCTATTTCACAAGCTATAGTCCTTGTAAACATCACTTCCGTAAGACTTGAATGTATGCAAGTGAGAACTCTTAGAGATTTAGTCACCAACACATTATGGTTTTTAGTTCCATTGAGAGTTGCATTGATGCTCAATGGCTGGACATCAGGTTCTCCTCTGTCAACAACTTTCCGAAAATAGAGCTCCTTCAAATAAGTTTTCATCTTGATAGACAAATTGTGTTAATTCTCCTTGATAAAAATTAGAGGACTTGTTGTTGGTTAATTTTCAGGTGCCATGACTTTCCAGCAAAATAAATTCAAAAGATCCAAAAATTTGATGAGCTAATAAGCTTTTTGATTCAGATCCCTTTGGAAGTAAGCTCTGATACCATCTTATACACAAAAGGAACAGGGAGTTTAAAGCTAAAGAGAGGAACAATTAAGAAATTGCTTCTGTAAATTGCTACAAAACTATAGAGAAAGGAGGATAAAACTGATAAATTATGAGTTCTATTTCACTTTTAATGTTTCATTACAAATGCTTACTTTTATTTATGAAGTGTGAGGCTTATATGACACAAAATAAGCAAAATATCTCACACTAAACTATTGACATATGTGGTTAACTAACCACCACTCATTTTAACTAAAAATACTTGTCTACTAAAAAAATATCTACTATCTAAGAGTTTCCGGAGAAATCTTAATTCCTTACATATCCCAACAGATCCTTGAAATCAAGGTCGGAGTAGCTCGTTATGACTTTGGTCAGATTTTTATGGCGAATGTTTCAGAGTATCTCACGTTCCATGTCAAAACTTTTGAATGCACCCTCTAATTGCACATTGAATACGTTTTCTGCCAATAGAGTACCATCCTTAAGTTTCCCTTTTGAGACCATGCTAAAACTCCCATTACTAAGCAAGTTGCTTTGATCGAATCCTTCTGTTGCATGTTTAAGTTCATAACAGGAAATGCTTTCATGCACTTTTACTAGAGACATATCTGGTTCACTTGTATTTTTTTGTCTTACGAAGTCTTAAAAATGAATATGCAAGGGATAATACAATAAATAATAGACCCACTCCTACAATAATGTAGAAAATCAGCATTTTCTTTTTCCTCTTGGGAGATTGACTGACACATTAAATGTGATACCTTGCTTTTGTAGGCTAATGTTTGAACCGTCATTCTAATATATATAGAAATGAATCTAAAGGTTTCTAGTTAGAAATAAGTGTCAATAACAATTCTTTAGTGTGACAACATCTTTGGATATGAGTATACATCATAAAAGTCTCCTAGCTCAAAGTTAAGTCAAGTACTTTCTTACCGGTTAAGTTTAGTCAATGATTTTTCTTGGGTCAACTTCCAGTGACCATTACACCTAGAATATGAGGAGTTATGTGGCCCATAATATATCAAATTAAAGAACGTTGAGTCTTATTTCCAAAACCATTGACTGTTTGTCAATATGAGTTCAAAGTCAAAAGTTATGAGTGTTTGAGTAGGACCCTATTCAGGGTCCATGTTGGCCCTGTGTCGCGGAGCAATCGCCAAAGCACATTGCCTCAGATTGGATTTGGATGTGCACCGCCAACCCTGAGGTTGGCCTTGGGTATGCACCACTAACCCTGAGGTTGGCTTTGTCTGTGCGCCACCAAGCAAAAGTCAAGCGTTAAAAAGTGTACCGTTTTGAGTTATTTTAAGAGCAGTAAAGTCTTTTACCATCCCATAACCATTCCTAATCATATATGGACAAAATTAGGATCTTAAAATATGTTATATCACTTCTCAAATCCCTAAATCATCTCTCCAAAAAGTAAGAGAGGAGAAACCACCTAGGGTTTGAAGACGTTGATCTCAAAGGGCAAATCTCTGTACCTTTCCTTACATTTTTCTTCGTCAAAAGGTATGTGGGACTATCCTAAGCCTCATGGGCGTAGTTTATAGTTTTTTAACAACTTTTAAAGGCACAAAAATTATGTATATTAGAAGGGTTTTGAAAATTATTTGAAGAACATGCATCATGAACCTATTTTGATAAGATTATCTTGAAGTTTTCCATAAATTTGAATTATATTAATGTGTTTATACTTTATACATTTTCAAGAATTAATATGAGAGCAAGATTAATTAAATTTCCCTTTCAACATTAAATTTGTTTAATTTAAGATGTTATGGGTTGTTCAATTGCATGTCCTAAAGTATGAGTCAAATGTTTTACTATCATTTATGTACTGGACATTGGTTATGATTGATGTGAGGGTGTTTTCAGTTACATATGTGTTGTTCATGTTAAATGAAAGAATTTCATGCAATTAATGAAAGAGTTGGCCACAATGTGTTAAAGACTTGAAAAGAGAGTGTTTTGAATAAGTTTACATATGCTTTTGAAATGAGAACTCTCTTATGATGTAAATCTTTTGGGTGGTTATGGACATGTTCTTGAATGAAAGGGGCTATGGCCATAATATGATATGGTACGGCTTACAAGTCTAGGTATGATGATACCTATCACGTGATGCCTTTATCATGAAAGAAATGAATAATTTGAGCATGATGTATGGTTTTAAAGAACTAAAAATTGGGCTTAAAGAGATTTATATGTGTTATGAATCGGGCAGAAATAAAGCAAATCACAAGAAGAAAGAAAATAAGAACACACAGATTTATGTGTAAATCCTTGCGAGAAAAACCACAAACAGAGGCAGAGGAATTTCACTATGAAAGAAGAGGATTACAATGTGGAGAGACATAATTTCTGAATAATCAAAATTGACCCACTAATTGCACTTAAATAATACATGCATACAAATAAGTCCTAGGCCCAAAATCATAAAGGTCCATTGTAAATCACAAACATGGGTTGCACCACAAAACTTTCTAGGCCGAATCAAAAAAATTTGGATCACAATATTAATAATCTCCACCTTGACACGAATTCCAATTCAAAACTCAAATCCATTTCAAGACAAACTCCCCATCTCTTCCACAAAAGACCCTAAGGGCATATCTTAATAGCTAACACTAACTAAGTCCAAGAATGCTTAAACTTGGCAGTTGGTAGTGTCTTGGTCATCATATCAGTAGGATTATCATGAGTACAAATCTTGCATACAAAAATATCATCACGAGCAATAATTTCACGCACAAAATGATACCGAACATCGATGATCTTTGTCCTCTCGTGAAACATCTGATCTTTCGTAAGAAAAATAACACTTTGACTATCGCAAAATACCTTAGTAATCTATAAGTCTTTTCCAAGTTCACCAAATAGACCCTTCAACCAAATAGCTTCCTTGAAAGCCTCTATAATAGTCAGGTACTCTGCCTTAGTAGTTGACAAAGCAACTGTAGTCTGTAAGGTAGCTTTCCAATTAATAGCGCAACTATTAATGGTGAAAACATAGCCTGTAAAGAACCTCCTTTTATCATGATCTCCTGCAAAATTAGAATCAACAAACCCGATTACTCTATCTCTATTTTTCCCAAACTGCAAACAAACATCAGCAGATCCATGCAAGTAGTTGAAAATCCACTGAACTGCTTTCCAATGTTCTTTGCTAGGATTTTCCATGTATCTGCTAACTGTACTGACGACATAAGATAAATCTAGTCTGAAACACACCATGGCATACATAATATAGCTGATGCCACTAGAGTATGGAACTCGAGACATATAGTCATGCTCATTATCTGTCTTTAGAGATAAAGTGGTCGAGAGTTTGAAGTGAGCTGCCAATGGAGTACTTACTGGTTTGGTATTTTGCATATTGAACCTGTGAAACACTTTCTCAATATACCTTTTCTAACTCAAGTGTAGCTTACACTTCTCTCTATCCCTCATAATTTCCTTTCCAAGAATCTTATTTACTGCTCCTAGATCCTTTATCTTGAAATCCTTGTTGAGCTAGGATTTGACTTTTATTATCTCTCTCATATCCCTTACTACAATCAACATATCATCAACCTACAAAAGAAGATACACAAATGAACCATCAGTTACCTCCTTGAAGTAGACACAACTATCATAACTACTCCTCCAAAATATATGAGAGGTCATAAAAGAGTCAAACCTCTTATACCACTGCCTGGGGGACCTTTTTAAGCCATAAAGAGACTTTTTCAGCAAACATACATAGTCCTCCTTTCCTAAAACTACAAAGCCTTCTGGTTGTTGCATATATAGATGTCCTCCTCAATTTCTCCATGTAAGAATGCAATTTTGACATCTAACTACCCAAGCTTAAGATTATGCATGTCCACAATACGAAGAAATGCTCGAATCGAACTATGCTTTGCAACTGGAGAAAACACATCTGTGAAGTCAATACCTGGAACCTGACTGCAGCCTTTAGTAACTAGTCTTTCTTTGTACCTTGCATGTTCAACTCCCAATGTTCCTTCTTTCTTTTTGAATACCCACTTGCAATGGAAAACTTTCTTACTTTTAGGCAATCTCACCAAATCCCGTGTGCCATTCCTTTGAAGTGATTCCTTCTCCTCCTGCTTAGCAATCATCAATCGGACGGAATCATCACAACTAACTGCCTTTGAGTAGGAAGACGGTTCTTCACTGGAATCAATACCTTCTTCTACATTCAATGCATAAGCAACCAAATAAGATTCAACATATTTCTAAAAAGGTCTAATATCTCTTCTAGGCCTGTCTTTAGCAATAGAATATTGTGGCATCACTGGTGGTGAAGAAGAAATAGTACCACTCTGTATCTCCGGGCTAGACTGTGAAGTAGGCATTGCTGTAGACTCTACTCCAATCTACAATTCAATGCGGGTGCTTGACTTTTGCTGATTCATGTCACTAAGCTCATCTGGAGGCGAAGCACGAGATTGGGAGGGAGCCTAAAGCATGGCAATTTCATTAAACAGAACATCCCTGCTAACTATAACCTTTCTTCTTTCTGGACACCAAAGCTTATAACCTTTAGCACCTGACTTATAACCCATAAATAATCACTTGACAAATCTATGCTCCAACTTTCCATTATCAACTTGAGCATACGCAGGACATCCAAATATCCTTAAATAAGAATAACTAGCAGGAGTACTAGACCATACCTCTTATGGAGTCTCTTTATCAATCATGACTGAGGGAGAGCGGTTAATAAGAAGACAAGCTGTGGAAGCAGCTTTGGCCTAAAAAGACATCGGTAAACCAAAATTAGAGAGCATACAACGTATCTTCTCCAGTATAGTCCTATTTATTCATTCAGCCACACCATTCTGCTGTGGAGTATGACAAACTGTCAAGTGCCTCAATTTTCATTTTGACTTGCACAAAGCATTAAATTCATAAGAATAAAACACTAAACCATTATCAGTTCGAAGGCATTTTACCTGCTTCCCTTTTTTTTCAATCATAATCTTCCAATCTTTGAAAGTAGAAAACACATCATTCTTTTGCTTCAGCAACAATACATAAACTTTTCTGGAATGGTCATCAATAATAGTCAAAAAGTAATTCGTACTTCCTCTAGAAGGACCCCAAAGATCAGAATGAATATAATCAAGTGTGCCTTTAATTGAGTGGATGCCTTTAATGAATTTGACCTTCTTCTGCTTCCAAAAAATGCAATGCTCATAGAACTCTAGTTTTGTAATACTCTGCCCATCAAAGTCCTCTCCTACTTAGTTTAGCCATCCCGTTTTCACTCATATTCCCCAGGCACATATGCCAAAGTTTAGCAATGTCATTTTTTGATAGAGAGGAGGTAGAAATCATTGCATCACCTATAACCATAGAGCCTTGCAAGACATACAAATTTGCAAAATTTTTCTATCCTTTCTTCATAGCAAGAGCACCTTTAGTAACCTTAAGGACTGCACCTCCACCAGTGTACCTATATTCGTTTGAATCAAGGGTACTCAAGGAAATAAGATTTCTCTTCAGGCCTGGGACATACCGCAAATCACCAAGTGTCCTCACAAACCCATCAAATATATTAATTCTGATTGTTTTAGTACCAGCTATCTTACATGGTGTGTTATTTTCCATTAACACGACACCTTTAGAGACTAATTTATATGTTGTAAACTAATCCCGATTGTGACTCATATGAAACATGCAAGCTGAATCAAGAAACCAATCCTCACAGGGTTTGGAGTTACCATCAGAAACAACTAAGAGTTCTCTATCACTACCGCCATCTTCAACAAAAATGGCTTCATCGAACTTCTATGGTTGGTTTTCCTTTATTTTGGAGCTTTTATTTTCTCCCTTCTGTAACTTCCAACACTCGGATTTGATGTAGCCCTTCTTCTTGTAGTAATTACAGGTTTTGTTTTTATTTTTGGATTTCAATTTGTTTCTATCATCACCCCCAGAGTTCCTCTCATGATTCTTTCCTCGAACAATAAGACCATCTACTTGAGTCTCCGACCTATTCATAAGATGCTTCATTATCTACTTAGGGAACAATACATTATAAACTTCATCTATGGTTAGGGTATCACGACTATAGAAAATCGTATCTCTAATGGTCAATTATGATGCAGGCAGTGAACACAACAAAATCAACCCTAAATCTTCCTTATTGTACTTAAACTCCAGAGTCTCTAAATCAGAGATAATTTCCTTAAAGAAAAATAGGTGATCCTCTAAGGACGCACCCTTAGACATGTGATGGGAATAAAGTCATTATTTGAGATGCAACTTACTAGATAGGCTTTTTATCATTCATAAATATTCCAGTTTCAACCACAATGTAGTGACAGTGGTCTCCTTCAAAATATCCTGTAAGATCTTATTGGATAAATGAAGGTGGATCTGAGATAGAGCCTTTCGATCCTTACTCCATTTATCATCACCGGTCTATGATGAGGGTATGTGATCAAACCCTAACAGCGCATCATCCAAATTTATTTGCACGAGTACATCCCATATCTTAACCTACTATAACAAAAATCTAGTGTTGCAATCCAATAATGAAATATTATACTTTATGGTTTCCATCCCGGAGAAAATAATTGACCAAGCTCTGATACCAGTTTGTTATGAATCGAGCAAAAATAAAGAAAACCACAAGAAGAAATAAAATAAGAACACATAAATTTATGTGGAAACTCTTGCAAAAAAAACCACGGGCAGAGGAAGAGGAATTTCACCATGAAAGGAGAGGATTACAATGTGGAGAACCGTAATTTTTGAATAATCAAAATTGGCTCACTAATTTCACTTATATAATACGTGCATACAATAAGTCCTAGGCCCAAAAACATAAAGGTCCATTGAAAATCACAAACATGGATCACACCGCAAATCTTTCTGGGTCGGATCTACAAAATTTGGGTCACAACTCTAACAATATGATTACCCGAACAATGCTCGAGTTGAAAGACTCTTCCCTAGAAACTGTGATTTGCCGACGTGGGATATGTTTAGTACCCCGTACTTTTACCTAGATTGAAATCATCCCAAGAGTTTTTGATGGACAGTCGAACTTACGACGGACCGTCGCCCAAGACGTCACTACTAAGGTAGTGAGTCCCTATTCTAGTTCATGTGCGATGGTCAGAACGATGAACCATCGAGCCAGTGATGGAACGTCGTACGATCCATCGCAGATCCCGTTCAAAAATTTAAAGTCATTTTTAAAAGGGTATTTGGGTCTTTTTCCACATATTTTAACCCTTAATTAAACCAGAACATAGCCCATAACTTCATTATCTATCTATAATATCAAATTAGGGTTGTCTTAAAGATAATACCTAAGAACAAGATCCAAATCATTCTTCAAGAAATTAAGAGATTCCAAGTTCTTCAAGTCCAAGAACTTCAAAAAACTCACAATCAAGGTATGTCATGTGTTGATTCATGGGTCCCTTTCACCCATGAAGCTCAAGAAACTCTTTTCAAAATCCAAGATTTGTGTATTTATGAATGTTCATGATTTAAATAAAATTAAAATTCATGTTCATGATGTTGTCGGGTTTTGATTCATGTTTGAAATTACATATTCAAATTATTGACCCTAGGATGTGGTGATTTTAATAATAATCATGATAAACCCTTAAATTTACACGTTGATTGATGTATCCATGATTATTCAATGTGTTTATGATTATATAACCAAAGCATGCTCCCCATGTGTTCGATTAAATGCCTATATGAAAGAAAAGTGCCATACTAGTATGATAATATGAAATCCCCAATCATGTACAAGTTTATACATATCAAATGTTTGATGAAATATCTTAGTCAAAGAATTATGGATACATGTGTAACCCTTGTGGTGCTTTAGAACTTCTACTTCATGAAATCTCTAACTTATTATACTATGGATTGTGATGTTGGTCATGTATTCAAGAAAGTCATGCTTTGTCAGTTTCCTTCTATCGAGTCCTGGGGGTACTTGCGCCCAAAAATTTAGCTGTGTGCTTAGAATCAGTGTCGTGTTTTCAATATACTCTCATTCGAGCCATGTTCATAGAAATTCAGTCAGTCATATGACTCAGGAAAACTCAGTAAACTCGGTAATCTCAAAAATCTCAGAAATTTAGTAATCTCAGTAGTATTTCATTAGTCAACGGGACTTAGTTAACTCAGTCTAGTAAGTTTAGTTAATCATATTCTGTGTCTATCCAGATAGGGGTAGAAATTATCATCGAGCAAACTCAAGGATGGGAACCCACCTGTTATATGAGGGCGTGATTCTTAGAAACAATCCTTGTATTCCAGAACTACATAGCGAGCATAGGTTGAGACATCATAGCCTGTTATATATGGGTATATGAGGTGGTTTAACCTGTTATATGAGGGTTCCCACCATTCTTAATAGATTTACCTGTTATATGAGGGTTACTCATAGATTATCCTTACCAATGGCGCAATATTGATACCCTTCTAATTAGGTTATAGATTGGTCCCTAACTCAGCTATATTGCGTTATTTGGGGCATGCCGATTAGATGATTACTTCCCATAGTTTCAGTACAAAATCAGGACTGTTGGATATAGTTATTTAGTCTCAGTAATAGAACTCAGATTGTTCTACAGGATTTAGGACTGTCAGATACAGTCAACGCATAATAGAACGAAACTCAGCTAGTTCCATCAGAACCTAGACTGTCAGATACAATCGCTTAGTATCAGTTATTTTAGTTATACAGATATTAGTATCTCATGTTATCAGTACTCAGACACAGTAATCATGTTATCACAAACTCAATTATAGTTATTATGTAGTCATGTATGTATTCTCATGTTCATGGTACTCAGTCAGTTATTATAGATCATGCATGTGAACCCTTTGCATTCAACCTACCTCACATGCATACCAGTATATTCAAACATATTGACATATTTGCATTATGGTGTTTTATACCATGGGTTCAGAAGTAGGAGCTCCATAACATCAGTAGTATTCCAGTCTCCGTAGTTAGAGTTAGCAGTGAGTCCTCATCCTTCAAGGACATCACAATTACATTATTATATTATTAATTAATTTATTTCAGTAGTTGGAGTTAGTCGGGAACATGTCCCATCAACTCCTTATTCAGATAGTAAAGTTAGCTAGAGACTTTTCTGACTACAGTATGTTCAGACAAGTTATTTTAGTTTTTTTAGGTATTTCATTCCCCATCCATATGTTATATTTTCTTAGTTATGTTACAGTTTTGAACCTTACGGCCTTACAACCTTTATTTCCACATTTATATAGTATATTATGCAGTGTTTAGGTATAGATATCAGTCATGGATTAGCTTGTAGTCCTTCGGGGTCATGAGCACCGGTTAGCATTTTAGGTACCAAATTTGGGGCATTACAAACTTGGTATCATAGCTAGGTTCAATAGTGTCCTAGGAAGTCTGAAAAGCCGCATCTAGTAGAGTCTTTTACATGGGTGTGTTGCGTGCCACATTTATGTACAGGAGGATATAAGATGTTTTAGGAATAGTTTCCCTTCTTTCAGTATTCATGTCGTGCCAGTGAGCATAATCTCACGTCAATCTCTCAGTGTAATCCATTTCTCCCTTTCTTCTACAGAACATGTCTCCTAAAAGAATAAATGGGAATCAACCATCCCCTCATCCCAAAGAACCTTTGGGTGAACATGTCCCTCATGCAGAGTTCAGAGCTACATTAACTACTCTTGCTCAGTCAGTTGCTGCTCAGAATAAATGACCAGTTGTCATTTCGGCCAATCCAGTGGCTAATTCAGCTGCATCCAAGATTCGGGACTTCACATGAATGAATCCGCCATCATTTTTTGGGTATAAGTCAAATGAGGATCCTCAGGAATTTCTTGATCAAGTTCAAAAGGTTATGGATATCATGGGGTTTCTTCTAGTGAGAGTGCGGAGCTAGATGCATATCAGTTGCAGGATGTTGCTCACACTTGGTACAAACAGTGAAAGTCAGAGATGGCTGTAGATGTAGGACCTATTGAGTGGGAGGAGTTTGATACTGCATTCTTAGATAAATTCTTTCCCCTAGAGATGAGAGAATCTAAAGTATTAGAATTTATAAACCTCAGGCAGAGCAACATGAAAGTGAAAGAGTATTCTCTTAAGTTTACTCAATTAGCCAGATATGCTCCTCATGTTGTTGCAGTTAGTAGGGCTAAGATGAATAAGTTTATTTTTGGGGTGAATGATAGCGTAGTCAATGAGTGCAGGTCCGCGATGTTGAATAATGACATGAACATAGCTAGGCTTATGACTCATGCTTAGAAGATAGAAGAGCACAAGATTAAGATGAGGGAGAAGCAGAATAAGAGAGCAAGGACAAGTAGTTTCAACTCAGCCCGAATCAGAAGGAGGAAACCATTCTCAATTTTGTCCTAAGTTAGAATTTCCAGATCCTAAGTTCAAGGAACGTAATAAAGATAAAGCGCCAGGCTCTAAGTCTCAGGGAAGTGTCAGCAGTGCCCGCACCTATCCTCTTTGCCAAACTTGTGGCAAGCACCATCAGGGTATTTGTAGAGCTGGCAGTGGTATTTTTCTTTAGATGTGGTAAGCTAGGCCATAGAGTCAGAGACTGTCCTCATCCAGGTCCTCAGGGTCAGCAGAATCGTTCCTCAGCTCAGTCCGATCGCCCAAACTAGCAGGGTGCCACCTTCAGCACTACTAGTATGCAACGCCTAAATTGAATTTATGCTCTTCAGTCCAGGAAAGATCAATAAAACTCTCCTGATATGGTTATTGGTACATTACAAATCTTTCATATGCATGTTTACACTTTGTTAGATCCAGGAGCTTCTTTGTCTTTTGTTACTCCCTATATAGCAGACGATTTTGGAACCAGTCCCAAAATTCTAGAAGATCCCTTTTCAGAATCTACCCTAGTGGGTATAACCATCATAGCCCGGCAGGTATACAAGAATTGCACAATTATGATATTTCAGAAAGTTACTTCAGCAGACTTAATCGAATTAGAGATGACTAATTTTGATATCATTCTCGGTATAGATTGGCTTCATTCCTGCTATGCCATCGTCGACTGCAGAAACAAAATAGTCTAGTTCTAATTTCCGAATGAACCTGTCCTAGAGTGGAGGGGTAGCACTTCAGTTTTTAGAGGTCAGCTTGTTTCCTACCTTCGGGAATGGAAAATGACATCTAAGGGATGTGTCTATCATCATATTTGAGTTAAGGACACTAGTTTTGAAACTCTCAGTCTTGATTCAGTCCCAGTCGTGAATGAATATTCATATTTCTTTCTCGAAGATCTTCCAGAAATTCCTCCCAAAAGGGAAACAGACTTCGGCATTGATCTTCTTCTAGATACTCAGCCTATATCTATTCTACTATACCGAATGGCACCAGCAAAACTCAGAGAATTGAAAGATCATTTGAAGGATCTCCTAGATAAGGGATTCATCAAACCCAGCGTGTCTCCGTAGGGGGCACCAATCTCATTCGTGTGCAAGAAAGGCGGTTCTCTCAGAATGTGCATTGATTACTATTAGCTCAACAAAGTCACGGTCAAGAACAAGTATCCACTTCCCAGAATCGATCACTTATTTGACCAACTTTAGGGTGCCAGTTATTTCTCTAAGATAGACCTCAGATCATACTATCATCAGCTCAGATTCAGAGAATGCGACATTCCAAAAACAACCTTTTGTACTCGGTATGGTCACTTCAAATTCCTAGTTATGTCCTTTGGTCTTACCAATGCCCCAGAAGTTTTCATAGACTTGATGAACCGGGTGTTCAAGCAGTACTTAGACATGTTCATCATAGTCTTCATAGATGACATTCTGGTCTATTCCCGCAGTGAGCGTAATCATGCAGACCATCTTAGAATTGTTCTTCAGACCCTCAGAGATCATCAGATGTTCTCCAAATTCATTAAGTGTGAATTTTGGCTAAGTTCAGTAGCATTCCTTGGTCATATCATTTTCAGTGATGGTATTAGAGTTGATTTTCAAAATACTAAAGAAGTAAGAAACTGGCCCAAACCTATCTCTCCATCAGATATCAGGAGTTTCTTAGGTTTGGCTTGCTATTACAGATAGTTTGTTGAGGGATTTTCTTCTATTGCATCCCCTATGTCCAGATTGACTCAGAATAAAGTCAAGTATTAGTGGTCAGATCCTTGCGAGAAGAGTTTTCAGGAGTTTAAGACTTGACTCACCTTAGCTTAGCCTTAGCTCTTCAAGATAGTCCAGATGGGTTTGTAGTTTATTGTGATGCATCTAGAGTAAGTTTGGGTTGTTTCCTCATGAAGCATGGTAAGTTCATATCCTACGCCTCCAATCAACTTAAACCCCATGAGAAAAATTATCCGACTCATGATCTTGAGTTAGCAGCCGTAGGGTTTGCCTTAAAGATTTGGAGGCATTATCTATACGGATTTCATGTGGATGTGTTCATAGATCATAAGAGCCTTCAGTAGGTATTTTCTCAAAAATATCTCAATCTTCGTCAAAGAAGGTGGTTAGAGCTCTTGAAAGATTATGAAATTAGTTTCCTTTATCATCCGGGCAAGGCTAATGTATTGACCGATGCTCTCAGTAGACTGTCTATGGGTAGTGTTTCTCATGTTGAGGACAATAAGAAGAAGTTAGCCCAGAAAATCCATCATCTTTCCAGACTAGGCGTTCGCTTAGTCGATTTAGAGGAAGGTGACATATGGGTTCAGAGTAGTTCAGAATCATCTCTAGTTTCTGAGGTAAAAGAAAAGCAAGATAGAGATCCCAGTCTAGTCAAGTTGAAAGAGTTAATCAAGGATAAGAAAGTAGAGGTTTTCTCCCAAGGGGGAGATGGTGTTTTGTATTATCAGGGTCGTCTGTGTGTTCCATGTGTAGACAACTTAAGGCAGCGAATTCTTGAAGAAGCACATGGTGCATGCTACTCTAGTCATCCAGGGGCCACAAAAATGTATCTCGACTTGCAGGAAATCTATTGGTGGAGTGGGATAAAGAGAGATATTGAAGAGTTTGTGGCTAAGTGATCTACATGTCATCAAGTTAAGATAGAGCATCAAAAACCTAGTAGGTACATGCAGGAATTTAGTATTCCTACTTGGAATTGGGAAGAAGTGAACATGGACTTCGTGATGGGTTTGCCTCGCACTAGTCGCCAGCATGATTCAGTTTGGGTCATTGTAGTTAGGATGACCAAATCAGCTCATTTCTTCCAGTCATACCTCTTATTCAACCGAGGATTATGCTAAACTCTATATCAGAGATTTGGTCAGATTGCATGGTGTTTCGTTATCTATTATCTCAGACGGAAGTACCCAGTTCACCTCTTATTTTTGGAAAGCATTCCAAATGGGTCTTGGTACCCAAGTTCATCTCAGTACAACATTTCATCCTCAGATGATTAATCAAGCAGAAAAGATCATTCAGACTTTAGAAGATATGCTAAGGGTGTGTGCATTAGATTTCAAGGGTAGTTAGGATGACCACTTGCCTTTGATTGAGTTTTTATATAACAATAGCTATCATTCCAGTATTCAGATGTCTCCATTCAAAGATCTCTATGGTAGGAGGTGCAGATCTCCAATCGGTTGGTTTGAAGTTAGTGAGGCCTCAGTTATAGGGCCTGACTTAGTATTCGATGCTATAGAAAAAGTCCAGTTTATCAGAGAAAGACTCCGGACTGCTTAGAGCTGACAGAAATCTTATGCAGATATGCTCAGAAAGGATCTTGAGTTCGAGATTGGTGATTATGTCTATCTAAAGATGTCTCCCATGAAGAAAATGAAGAGATTTGGCAAGAAGGGAAAGCTTAACCCCCGATATGTCGGTCCCTTCAAAATTTTTAGTCTCTTCGGCAAGGTAGCTTATGAGGTCGAATTGCCTTCAGATCTAGCATCAGTTCATCCAATCTTCCATGTCTGTTTTCTCAAGAAGTGCATAGGTGACCCAGCAGTTGTAGTCCCTATTCAGAGTATAGATATTCAGATAGCCTCTCTTATGAAGAGATTCCAGTCGAAATCCTAGACTATCCGACTCGTAGACTGAGGAACAAAGAAGTCACTCTAGTCAAAGTTCTTTGCCGAAATCATTCCATTGAGGGAGCTACTTGGGAAGAAGAAGTAGATATGTGAACCAAGTATCCTCACCTCTTCTCCGCCAACTCACATCAAGATCAAGGTAATAGTTCTCCTTAAGCTTACTCAGTTTCATGCTAAGAATTCCATTACAACTTGGTAGGAAATGCCATTGCATATTCAGTCATGCATTCATATGTCAGTTCAGTTATATAATCATGCATCAGACATACATTCTCATTATGAGAACTTTAGTTCATCAGAACACTCAGTCATGCATTCATGAATCAGTTACACATGCATCAGATATGCATGTTTGGTATGATATATTCAGTTATCATTCATGTCAGTCATGAGATCATGTTCCAATTGTTCATGTTCAGTATGTATGTCAGTTTATCTTCTTCCCTCTCACTCAGTCTCATTCGAGGACGAATGTTCTCAAGCGGGAGATATTGTAATACCCCATACTTCTAGCTAGCTTGAAATCGTCCCAAGAATGTTAGAAACTTAATTTGAAAGATGAATCCATTTTTTACACATGGATTTTTTTAGATTTTCACTTTTTGTTGAGTGTAAAATTGAATTAGCTTTCTAACGATACCAATTTCGTCCAAATATGGTATCAGAGTAAAATATTATGGACGTTTTACCGAGAGCTATCAGAACTACCCAGGTGCGATGGGCAGGATGACGGACCACCGATTTAGCGATGGACCATCGCCTAGACCATCGTAGCTAAGGCAGTAAGTCAATGTTCTGGATAAAGGTGTGACGGACAGGTTGACGAAACATCGAACTTGCGATGGACCGTCCCCCAAGCCGTCGCTACTAAGGCAGTGAGTCCCTATTCTGGTCCATGTGCGATGGTCAAAATGATGGACCGTCGAGACAGTAATGGACCATCGTACGATCCATCACAGATCCCGTTCAGAAATTTAAAGTCATTTTTAAAAGTGTATTTGGGTCATTTTCCATACGTTTTAACCCCTAATTATACCAGACCATAGCCCATAACTTCATTATCCATCTACAACATCAAATTAGGGTTTTCTCTTAAAGGTAATCCCTAAGAACAAGATCCAAATCATTCTTCAAGAAACTAAGAGATTCCAAGTTCTTCAAGTCCAAGAACTTCAAGAAACTCACAATCAAGGTATGTCATGTGTTGATTCATGGGTCCCTTTCACCCATGAAGCTCAAGAATCTCTTTTCAAAATCCAAGATTTGTGTATTTATTAATGTTCATGATTTAAATTGAATTAAAATTCATGTTCATGATGTTGTGGGGTTTTGATTCATGTTTGAAATTACATATTCCAATGATTGACCCTAGGATGTGGTGATTTGCATAATAATAATGATAAACCCTTAAATTTACACGTTGATTGATGTATCCATGATTATTAGATTTGTTGATGATTGTATAACCAAAGCATGCTCCCCATGTGTTCGATTAAATTCTTATGAGAAAGAAAAGTTCCATACTAGTATGAGAATATGAAATCCCCAATCATGTACAAGTTTATGCATGTCAAATGTTTGATGAAATGTCTTAGTCAATGAATTATGGATACATGTGTAACCCTTGCAGTGCTTTAGAACTTCTACTTCATGAAATCTCCAACTTATTGTATTATTGATTGTGATGTTGGTCATGTATTCAAAAAAGTCATGCTTTGTCAGTTTGCTTCTATCGAGTCCTGAGGGTACTTGTACCCAAAAATTTATCTGTGTGCCTAGAATCAGTGTCGTGTTTTAAAGACACCTCCATTTGAACTATGTTCATAGAAATTTAGTCAGTTATGTGACTCAGGAAAACTCAGTAAACTCGGTAATCTCAGAAATTTAGTAATCTCTGTAGTATTTCGTTAGTCAACGAAACTTAGTTAACTCAGTCCAGTCTGTTTAGTTAATCCTTTTCAGTGTCTATCCAGATGAGAGTAGAAATTAGCACCGAGTGAACCCAAGGATGAGAACTTACCTGTTATATGAGGGTGTGATTCTTAGAAGCAATCTTTTCTCTCCAGAACTACGTAGCCAATGTAGATTGAGACATCATAGAATGTTATATAAGGTAGATGAGGTGGCTTAACCTGTTATATGAGGGTTCCCACCATTCTCACTAGAGTTACCTGTTATATGAGGGTTACTTACAGACTGTCCTTACCAATGGCACAGTATTGACACCCTTCTAATTGGGTTATAGATTGGTCCCCAACTCAGCTATATTACGTCATTTGGGGTATATCGGTTAGATAACTACTTTCCACAGTTTCAGTACAGAATCAGGATTGTTGGATATAGTCATTCAGTCTCAGTAATAGAACTCAGATAGTTCTACAGGATTTAGGACTGCCAGATACAGTCAACGCAGAATAGTACAAAACTTAGCTAGTTCCATCAGAACCTAGAATATCAGATACAGTGGTTCAGTATCAGTTATTTTAGTTATACAGATATCAATATCTCATGTTATCGGTTCTCAGACTCAGTATTCATGTTATCATGAACTCAGTTATGTTATTATGTAGTCATGCATGTATTTTCACATTCATGTTATTCAGTCAGTTAGTATAGTTCATGTATGTGAACCCTTTGCATTCAGCCTACCTCATGTGCATACCAGTACATTCAAATGTACTGACGTATTTGTGCTATGGTATTTTATACCATAGTTTCATAAGCACGAGCTCCAGAGCATCAGTAGCATTTCAGGCAGTGAGTATTCATCCTTCAGCACATGAACATTAGTTTATTATGTCATTAATTAATTTATTTCAGTAGTTGGAGTTAGTTGGGGACATGTCCCATTAACTCCTTGTTCAGACATTATAGTCAATTAGAGGCTTTTTAGACTACAGTATGTTCAGTTAGTTTATTTCAGTTGTTTTGGGTATTTCATACCCCATCCATATGTTATGTTTTATCAGTTATATTATAGTTTTTAACCTTACGTCCTTACAATATTTATTTCCGTATTTATACAGTATATTATGCAGTGTTCAGGTATAAATATCAGTCATGGGTTAGCTTGTGGTCCTTCGCGGTCATGAGCACCGTGTAGCATTTTGGGTACCAGATTTGGGGCGTTACAATATGGTACCCTGCTTTGTGATCTTGTATACTTTTAATTCATATTGTCCCAATGTGGGACTATGGTTATGAGCCCTACTCTATGATCTTGTGCACTACTATGACATATTGAATTGATTGGGATTATGGCACCCTGCTTTGTGATCTTGCGTGTCCCCCTTGCTAATACTCCAATCCTTGCAGCAAACATGGATAGGGGGGTTGGCCTCTTAGTTAAGGGAAGATCCCATATAGCCCGTGGGATTCTAGAAAATGTAGGGTGTACCATCTAGTTTAGAAGTAACTCAAAGAGTTGAGTCAAAGTTTTACAAGCATGAATTGAAGCTCTTTACATTATGCCCATATGTTTTTATATATATGTTATGATAAGTTTTTTTACAATGCTCTCAACTGTGTTACATGACATATGCATTATGTTTGGATTTTTCTACATACCAGTACTTTTGAGTATTGACCCCTTATCTACAGGTTCAGATACTCAATCTCGGGGTCCACTTTAATAGTTGATTATTCCCAAACTTCTAGGATTTGGTGAGCCTCCCTTTTACTGGATGGGATTCTATCTATATGTAATCTCAGTCAATTTTATGATCCAGCCAGGGGGCTTTATCCCAGTTTAGTCAGGCTAGTGTTTTCAATAGAGGCTTCATAGACTGGTGTAGAACAAAATTTGAGTATTGTATTGTCCTAATTTTTTTGACACATTTTGGATTATAAGTTTTCATTGAACAGTATTATCTCTTCTGCACTTTATTTATGTATGGATTATGCTTATGATAGTATGCTATAGGGTATATCGAGCCTTCGTGGTTCGAGATGCCCGTCGAGGCCAGGGTCTCGGCTCGAGTCGTGACATTATACTTGGAATTTCCACATAGTGCATTATGGGATGAGCAAAATCGACCTATGGCATTTGCAAAGGGACCACCAGATGTAATTTGTCCACTTAGTTTATTGCATGAAAAGTTCAGTTATTTCAGATGCACAAGAGCTTCTAATGACTTTGAAATTTCACCACTAATATTGTTATAGCATAAATCCATGAATTCCAATGCCAACAGTTTGCCAAATGAATCTGGTATATGCCCATCTAATCTATTATGTTCTACAGAAAGATTAATCAATATATCCAGACCAGAATCTTACCAGAAGAAATATTTTTTGATAGGTCAACTAGAGTTGCAACCTTTAAATTTCCAATCTCCTGGGGAATTGTTCCACTCAACACATTGGATGAAATATTGAATTCTATGAGATCATGAAATCCCCCATAACATGCAGGTAATCTAGAATCCAGCCTGTTGAAATCTAGATAAAGTGTTCTCAAACTAGTAACATTCCGTATGCATGGTAGCACTGAACTAGATTACTGATTTCCTGATCATAAGTCTAATGCACCGGGATTATTTAAATTGCATATAACATCTGGTATGATTCCTTCTATCTTGTTACCTTTTTGGTAAAGTTCTTGAAAAATCAATATGCCTTGAAAAGTATTTGGAACATGTTCAGTCAACTCATTGTAATGCAGACTCATATGTAACACTCTAGTAGGATTACAAATTTCTTTTGGAATGACACCCTTTAGCTTTCAATCTGGTGCTTTAAATGTTTTCAAAGAGCTGGAGATATTCCCCACTAATGTAGGAAAAATACTATCCATATGTTTACCACCAATCATGAGTACTCTAAGATTCGCACGGTTTGTCAATGAGCTAAGTGAGCTGAATGTTTTATATCTGAAAAAATATTCCAGGCCAAGTTTACATGCTCAAGGTATTTTAAGTTACCAAGTCATTATGTAATTGGACCTATGAAATTGTTGATTGAGAGATCAAGTATCCTGAGTTGCAAAGAATTTGAGATAGAGCTAGAATTAAACCAGTCAGAATATTTTCTGCACAATAAAGTTCTTCTAGGATGAGCATTCCACGAACTACATCTGAAGGTAGAGTAAGTACTTGAAAGCTTGTTTTCTGAAAATTCTAGGAACTACCGTGTTGAAAGTGCCTGCTGGAACAGAACCTGTAAACTCATTCGGGTTTAAGCCAGATGCTGTAGTTTCTTAAGATTACCTAGCTCCACAGGTATCTCTCCTATCAATTGTAATTTAATCCCAATATTTGAAGATTTCTTCACTTTTTTATGTATTGTGGAACAACGTAACGTCGGTAGTTTATTGAGAGATGAAGTTCATCCATTTTGGAAGATGGTCACACACAGTTATTGGAAGCTTTAAAGTAGGATTGTTATTGGTAAGAGCAATGTTTTACATATTAATGTTGAATAATGATGTTGGCATAGAGCCAGCAAGTTTATTATGTTGTAGGTCTAGGATAGTCAAATAATGAAGATCACCGATTTCCTGAGGGGTCTTTCCTCCGAGATAGTTGTTCTATATTCTCAAATCTTTCAATTTTATCAGATTGAAAAAGGAAGATGGAATTTCCCCCAAAAATTGGTTGCTCAAGAGGTACACAAAGCGTATGTTGGTAACAAACTTAAAAATGACGAAATGGCAATTCTACTGGCAAATGATCTAGTGAAGTTATCGCTTGTGATACTAATCAATTTCAGCCTCTGCAAATGAGCCAACTCTACTGGCGATTCTCAATGGAAAGAGATGTTACTAATCTTGAAGGAAACAAGAAATAAGAGGTTTCATGCTAGAAATGTCTAAAGCCGTGACTCAATAGTGACAGGAGCTGCAAGTGATTCCGATCCCGCTGTTAATTGGGGTTGTAATGCAACTCTTTGCCATTACGATAGAAATTCTCTTATATTAAGGAAATTCGGCAGTCAAATTAAATATAACTACAAAAAAATCTTTCTGAGATATTGTAACACTCCAAAAATTTTAGAAACTCCGTGCACCCAAAGTTGTATAAAATGCAAGTACAAGTGAAAACAAATTTCATGTCTGTAGTATTGGAAGTGATTTATAAATGCATTATGGCCTCAAGTAACTCGAAACTCTTGGATAAGTCAAAACCTATCACGACCCGAGCCAGGTCCCTGGCCGTAACAAGCATTCTAAACCATGAAGGCTCAGGCGCCCCTTTCTTCCTGGAAATCAAGCACAATATTCATACAATATAAAGAATTTGCGAAAAAACATACAAAACGGAACCATGGTCAATATAATAACACTTGAACAATTTGGAAAAGAATTCTTAATATTCAAAACATATGACACCCGTCTTCGAAATCTCTAACATTACAAGATCCAACATATGTCTAAAACAAAACTGGGACAAGGCCCCCAGTCAGACCATGAATCAAACAAAGGACAATGTTTATATAAGCCCGACCTTCTGGAATAGAGAAGGCTCACTAATAGCACACTTCTATCTGACAAATCTACAGGTTAGCGGGACCCCTTGACTGAGCCCCAAACCCTGAAATATAGGGGGTCAATACAAATGTACTGGTACGCAGAACAATCTATAAACAAAATATGCATTTTTTTAAAACATAGGTGAGAGCATTTCATAATCACATATCATCTTGACACAGTTAAAAACACATAGGCATAATCTAAAACTTTCAAAACACATTCTAAAATTCATGACTCTACTCTTTATCTTACATTTGAGCAAGATGGTACACCCAAAACTTCTACTATTCCACGGGCTATATGGAATCCGCCCTTGACTTAGCGGCCGAGCCTCCAACTCAAGTTTACCGCAAGGGTTGGAGTCTCTGCTTCTCAACTACACCATTAGGCTGTTGCCAGTGTACAATTTCCCTTTCAGGTTTCATAAACCCGTGTCAAAAAATCATGATTTCAGGCAATGAGTCAGTTGACTCGTGCCTTCTTCGGGTAACCATCTAACTCTCTTAAGCCTAGTTTTAGATTCTTTAAACGATATCTTCTTTGAAAAGTTCTTTGTTTCTTAATATCATTTGGGTACATCAAAATAGGGTATCGGCATACCCAGACTTGCAAGTCATGTTACAACATCTCTACTGACATTTTTCTTATTTCCAAAAGATATCATTGATCACCCAAAATATTTAAAAATCACATGTAAATTCATACTTGAAAGTACATGAAAACAAAACATTCTCTCTTTAACACTTTCTCTACGGTGGTCATCTTCTTTTATTACACATTTACAAACATTCAATTGGAAAAGTGAAGGCTTATAAACCAAGTAAAACACCATCTTATTTAATCAATCAAAACACTACTATGTACATGTATTAGTAACCCTTCAACTCAAGCTTTTAGCAATCTGTAAAATCAAAACCACAACTTGTGAACACAATGGTTTCCAAAGTAATAGAGGGATTTTCATGTTCATGCACTTATTTATCTTTACAAATGTAGTATTACATGATTTCACAAAAATATTTCAACCTTAGGGTTTCATACCAAAATTTCTACAAAACTTCATAAATATAAGGGATTTTCAATGCATGTTATCAATACCTTTAAAACCAATTTCAGATGCATATATATATATATATATACTCGAAAAATCTTGTTCAAAATAATTAAATCCATTCCCATGAGGTTTAGGATAGTCGCACGTACCTTAGATTACTTAGTTCGGAGAATAGAACCCGAATCTTGACTCATTTCTTGGAAATCTTGGATTGAAAGGCTTGAATTCTTACCTTGAAGGAAAACCCTAATTTATTTTGTTCTTGAGAGTAGAGAGGATTCAGATGTGTTTAAAACTGATAAAAGATGGATTATAATGCTTAGAGTATGATTTAAATCGTGTGGGAGAAATTTGGGGTGAGGAAAATACCAAAATACCCCTCTGAATTCAAATAGAAATTTTTGAATTTCAAGGGTGACGACTTTGGTTGATAGGTCGTAAACCAAGTGATGACCTATCACACAAAGTCGTCACTCAGAAGCTTATTTTATTAGTTGCTGGTCTTGGGTGACGACTTTGGCGTGATGACCTATCAACTCAGGTCATCACTTAGAAGCTGAAAATAATGGCTCACTGGTTTGGGGTGACGACTTGGCTAATAGGTCATCACTTAGGTGATGGCCTATCAACTCACGTCGTCACTTTGTTGATAGACAAACATGCTAAAGTAAATTGAGCATAACTTTTTGCTCTGATATCAGATTAAGGTGGAACCAAATGTGTTGGTAAGATGACTCAAAGATTTTTCTTTTGGTATATAGTAGGACATGTAACTCATTATATACTAGTAGTAATGGTCGTTGAAAGTTGAACCAAGCTGAAACATTCAATAAAACTTAATTGATAGAAACATTCTCAACTCGTCTTTGAGTTAGGAGATATTTGTGACCTCAATTCATATCCAAAGGTATTCCCACACTATAGAATTGATCATAACACTTATATTAACAAAGAATCATTGGGTTCGGGTCTATACGCGTAGGAATGATGGTTTGAAATCTAGCCCAAAAAATGCGGGGTGTTACATTATTTCCCCCTTGGAATCATTTGTCCTCGAATGATGGGTAGGATTTTGTTGAAGCTATAGAAGTATGGAATAATGGACGTAATCTCACGTTAGGAATTTTATTTTCCTCAATGAAACATACGTAGACATTCAAGAAGATCTTTACGGCATCACCAAGTAAGTTGTGTAAGCACAAATCATGAGATAACGAAACTTGACATCGCCATAATTTTGTCATGTGTTTTATGGCACATGATTAAAACAATGTAAGGCACAAAATTTTCTAAGAATCCTCGGACTGATTAAGATTGGTACAATACATGAGATGAGATTCCCGCAAAACATAAGAATAGAATAGAAATATTTCTACCTCAATTGATACATCTAATAGTCTTTAATTTTTTTTCGCAATGCGTCTCCACTAGGATTTCAACTATGACTAACACATTTCAACATCTCAATCTTATAATTTTACCACTAAATACATAGCTACAAGATCTTGAGTCTAGCTACATCATACTTCAATGTTGAAGCCTAACCCGAAGTAAAAAAAAATGTTAGCTTAAGCTATGGGACCCTATACATCCCTTTTAGAACATTACTTCACTTTATCACTATAATCAACCAACTTTTAGGTCCTAAATCACGGAATATTAACCACATAGGACAGGGGTTTGTGTTTTCATCAATCACCATATTCAAGCCTAGCATTACTACACCCACTTCATGGATCTCCTCTTTGAGACCAGCAATTTAATCATTCTCACAAATAGTTTTTCCACATATCTCTTTCCCAATTATTTCACATAACAAAAGTTTGTCTCCTTCTTTCTCCCTTCACCTATAACCTTAGCTAAAGAAATCACCTAAAAAATTTTCCCATTCAAGATCATCTACTCCCCTACCTAAAACATCACTACTCTTCCATTACTACTATCATACTATTATATGGTTGGTCATTGAGGGATAAGCATCATGATAGGGGAGTGACATTATTCGACTATAACTTATTGAACTACTCAAGGTGGGTTATGAGATGAAGATAAAATACAATAGGAACAAGGTGCTTCATATATAAAATGTATAGATCATGAGTAGAGAGTCGTTCTGACATAAATACAACATAACATAGATTCTTAGGATAGACCACAATGAGAAAACATGAGTGCACACATCAAGAGTTGTATAACATAAGGCCGGAATTCATGAAGTCGACGATTGAGTTAAGGATTTCTACTTGGAGCCATTGCTCCTCATTTAAGAACTGAACATGGCCATAAGTTTGCATAAACTTTCTCTCATTAGGCTAGACCCGACATAACATGAATTAGTAACATATAGATAGCATAGTTTTTCTTAGAACTAAGCATGTTAAGACATGGATTTTTTTATGGATCGGTAGCATCATATCATAGAGCTTGATTACGTGAAAGAGTGGACTTACTGAGACATCATTGCATCTAGTTTGGAGGCCAGAACATGACATGACTTACATAGAGAACTCAAACCTTAGACATTGGAAGGGCTTGAATACATAAGTCATTGGTAAAATGAACTCTTAAACTGAAGTAAGAGGAATATGCCTGAATAGGAATAGGTTTATCATAACTCTTCCGTAAACTTGTCACAACGAGAAAATTTGGGAACTACTTTAACCCATCATCTTCCCCATAGATCCAAGTCACATTCCTAGATTTGTGGACATAATCTCACATCAAATACATAGCCACAACTATCAACACAAAAGGTATATCACCATACACATAAACGTTAAACTCTTTCCTGATAAACTATACTCTGAAGGACTTGCTTTCTGGAAATGCTACTCTTAACTTTTACTAGCCTCTTTACCCATCACTTACAACTCCCACTCTCATGAGCGTATGAATCCATACTCCTTACCACAAGGGGGGGTATTAGTATATACATGAATAGAATCTTCTCTCATTAATTTCAAATACAAAGACACTAAATTCTTTCTAGGACATTAATTCTGGAACACTAATCATAACTTCCTCTATCCCCCAAAGTCACCAACTTATGACTAACATTATTATGGGCATGGACATCCATGCTTCCAAACACTTAACACTCTATATTCAACTCCTTAGAATAGCCGCATTACGCCTCTAATCACGTAACTTACAACTTAACAAAAATTTTAAAACCATACCCAAGGCTCACATTGCCAACCTATCTTTCATTAAATCAACTCTAACGAACACCGCACAACAACTCACCAGACTTATCCATACTATAATTTTAAGAACACAAAATAGGTATGTAAAACACTTATAAACTTTATATAACAACATGCTACCTGGGGGGGAGTTCAACTTATTCTTATATACCCCTGCTCTTATCCGCTTAATAACTCAACCATGATTCATCATTCTAACACTAGTCCTCATGAATATATATATATCATAATTATCCACTCCTTATTCCGCAAGTTGCCAACCTTGGCTATTTCAAGCATTACACCAATCCAACTAATTCATTCCCACAAAACATGAATTATCAATCTGGAGTTACAATTCTTACCACTACAATCCACATCTAAAGTTCAAACATATTGTCTAACACCAATTATGTAACACCAATGAAACATGTCATATACTATACTAGTCCATCAAATTGGGAAATCAACCCAAATACCTCATTTCACTTAATTAATACTACAATCACATCCCTTCCATGACACCTCAAAATCCACTACATACCTTCCGACATGTAGTGCTAGTTTACAATGACTAGAGAAAAGACAATCAAGGAGGTAAAGTCACATAATGGGGGATAGTCAATCTTAATCTTATAATATAACCCATTGTAATCTTATCAACATATTATACTTTCTCACATTAAGTCTACTTACCCATGCACACATTTTGATAAATTTCAAAATTCCTTAAACATCACTAAGTTTCCCCCCAAATTAGTCTATACTTGTAACTTGTTGGTGAATCTACCCTTTTCTGTTTACCACCTATAGATGATTTCTACAACCACCAAAACTATCAATTCTAAGCTTCTTTCCTATTTTTTAAAAATAATAATCTTAGTCAGCCACTTCCTTCACAGACTACCATACAACCTACAAATATTACTACCACATTAGTCTATCACTATCAAATGACAACCCATCCCTCAATCAACTATTATACAACTAAACTAGCTTCCTTATGCAAAAGTCATCCTTGTTCTGACTTCTAAGCATGTGATCTCATATCACTAACTTCGGGATCATCTTACTACCAATAGGGTATAACACCTTAGCATACGCTACTACTCGATGGAAATATTTTTCCAACATTCTCATATATATCACTACCTTTAAGTATGATATCTGCAATAAGAATTTTGAAATAGACCAAATAAACTTAATACATTAGGCTCAAACGCATGATTGATGTAGATAGGTGCATAATCACAAATAAATACTCTTAAAAGCACTTATGGACTCCTCTCAAGTCATTGTGCAATTTCAGAATCATTCATAACTAAATCAGAAAGGACCAAATCATTTAGATTCTAACTTTCTGCACTTGAATCGCCTCAATAATGCCACATATCTAAGAACATTAGAGTAGGGAAAGAATTGGGATAACTTTACTTTCTATGGATGACATCATAGCATGAACTAGAGTATGAAAGAGGAATATTCTGACTCCATGGCATGAACTAGAACATGAAGAAAGAAAACATTCCTAAATGCCTTGTAGCCTCTAACTTATAAGTGTGGCACACTGCACACCCATAAATAGGACTCTATCTGACGTGATTTCGTAGACATCTTGGGACCATGAACCATGCTCTGATACCAAGTTTGTCACGACCAAGGTGGGGCCCTGGCTGTAACACACTTTGTCTGGTATGTAGATTTTTCGACCGAGGTGGGGCCCTGCCTTCCGGAATAGAGAAGGCTCACCAACAGCACACTTTGTCTGAAAAATCTATGACTTAGCGGGACCCCTAGACTGAGCCTTAAACCTTGAAATATAGGGGGTCAATGCAAATGTACTGGTACGTAGAATAATCCAAAAACAAAATATGCATTTTTATAAAACGTAGGTGAGAAAATTTCATAAATAACATATCATTTTGAAATTGTTGAAAACTCATGGGTATAATCTAAAACTTTTAAAGCACATTCTGTAATTCACGACTCAACTCTTTATCTTGCTTCTTAGCCAAATGGTACACCCTATAACTCTGCTATTCCATGGGCTATATGGGATCCTCCCTTGACTCAGCGACCAAGCCCCCAACCCAAGTTTGCCGCAAGGGTTGGAGTCTCTGCTTCTCTACTACACCATTGGGCTATCGCTAGTGTACTATTTCCCTTTCGGGTATCATAAACCCATGTCAGAAAATCACGATTTAGGGCAATGCGTCGTTTGACTATTGGCTTCTTTGAATAACCATGTAACTCTCTTAAGCCTAGTTTTAGATTCTTTAAATAATATCTTCTTTGAAAAGCTCTTTCTTAATATCATTCGGGCACATCAAAATCGGGTATCGGCATACCCAGACTTGCAAGTCATATTAAAACATTTCTAATTCCCTTTTTCTTATTTCAAAAGGTGTCATTGACCACCTAAATTATTTAAAAATCATGTGTAAATTCATACTTGAAAGTATATAAAAACAAAACATTCTCTCTTCAACACTTTTTCTACGGTGGTCATCTTATTTTATTAAACATTTACAAACATTCAATTGGAAACATGAATGCTTATAAACCAAGTAAAACACCATCTCATTTAATCAATCAAAACAGTACTATGTACACGTATTAGTAACTCTTCAACTCAAGCTTTTAGAAATCTGTAAAATCAAAGCCACAACTTGTGAAAATTATGGATTCTAAAGTAATAGAGGGATTTACATGGTCATGCTCTCATTTATCTTTACAAAATTTGTATTACATGATTTCATGAAAATGTTACAACCTTAGGGTTTCATGCCATTCTTCATCAATATAAGGGATTTTCAATACATGTTCATCAATACCTATATTACAAATTTTGAATGCATAGATCTATAAATATACTCAAAAAATCTTGTTTAAAATAATTAAATCCATGCCCATGAGGTTTAGGATAGTCCCACATACCTTAGATTACTTAGTTCCGAGAATAGAACCCGAATCTTGACTCGTTTCTTGTAAATCTTAGATTGAAAGGCTTGAATTATTGCCTTGAAGGAAAAACCGAATTTCTTTTATTCTTGAGAGTTGAGATGTGTTTAAAATTGATAATAGATGGATTTTAACTCTTAGGGTATGATTTAGATCATGTGGGAGAAATTTGGGGTGGGGAAAATACCAAAATACCCCTTCAAATTCAAATAGAAATTTTTGAATTTCAAGGTTGACGACCTTGGTTGATAGGTCATCAACCAAGTGATGTACTATCACACCAAGTCATCACTCAGAAGCTGATTTTATGAGTTTCTAGTCTTGTGTGATGACTTGGGCTGATAGGTCATCACTTAGGTGATGACCTATCAACTCAGGTCGTTACATAGAAGTTAAAAATAATGGCTCACTGGTTTGGGGTGATGACTTGAATGATAGGTAGTCACTTAGGTGATGGCTATCAACTAAGGTCGTCACTTTGTTGACAGACAAATATGCTAAAGTAAATTGAGCACAAATTTTTGCTCTGATATCGGATTAAGGTGAAACCAAATGCATTGGAAAGATAACTCAAAGATATTTCTTTTGGTATATAGTAGGATGCGTAAATCATTATATACTAGGATTAATTATTGTTTAAAGTTGACCCAAGCTGAAACATTCAATAAAACTTAATCGATAGAAACATTCTCAACTCGTCTTTGAGTTAGAAGATATTTGTGACCTCAATTTATATACAAAGGTATTCCCACACTATAGAATTATCATAGAACTTATATTAACAAAGAATCATTGGGTTTGGGTCTATATGCATAGGAATGACGGTTTGAAATTTAGCTCAAAAAAATTCGAGATGTTACAAAACCTCCCTTACTGATTGATTTCTCATGAACTTTCTTGTTATAGTAAACTTTTAATGAGAAAAACTACTATATTAAATAGTTTTTTTATCTTAAGTCCCACCAAATGATAGATAATTGAATTTGATTTCCAACGGATATAGTTTCGTCTTAATCCGATGTCAAAGTAAAAGTATATGGTCATTTTACTGAACCCCTATCAAGTTATGTGACTACCTACGACCCTATCCTATGGTCTGTAGGATAATACTATGGCGTCATCTATTGAGGCGGTATATAGGGTTCTGAGAGCTGAAAAATTACCTAATTCCTATGACGTTACCTATTGTCCGGAGGTTCAATCTACAGGGTCGTAGGTAGGATACTGAGAGATAAAAAATAAAGTCTGATTCCCATGACCTTGCATAAAGCCTATAGGTTCAACCTACAATCCAAAAGTCAATCTGTGGGAACTTATTTTTGGAAAAATAATTTGGTAAGCTTAGGGGTGTTTTGGTTATTTTTCTTATGAGTTCTGACCCTTATATGCTTAAAACACTTTTTGAACACTGAGTTACAATCTTTCTTAAATAGAATACATTAGAAACTCTTCCTTCTCCCCCAAAATATTCTAAGAAGGAAGAACACTGAGGGTTCAAGATTCAAGGCTCAGATTCAAGGTCTATTTATCAAAAAGTCATGTTGAACACTCCTTACTCAAAGTATTACTTGATTTTGTCGATTTATTTTGTAATATGTGTTCTTTAATGACAGTTTGAAACTAGGTTGAGGAGATTATTGTAAAAAACTTTATATTGATTTCTCTTTTTGTTTTATGTTTTTTCTCAACATTATTAATGGACTTTGAGATGTAATATGTTCTATAAAATGGTGAAATTATTAACATAGATTCACAACCTTCAAGGATTTTGCAGAATGAAAATATGACCCTCAACCCAATCCAATTCAAAACTTGGATGTTCTTTATGGGAATTATAATTTTACAACCGTCATTTGGATAAGGTATGAGATGAAAAAATGAAAGGTTAAATGACTTTTAGAAAACACTTGGGGTTTATTCTTATGAATTTTAAAGATGAATATAGGAGTCTAAAACATTATATGAAAATAGTTTGGCATGTTATGAATGTCTTGCATGTCTTGGTATGACGATACCAATATGAAAATTCCTTAATAAAAGACCACATGGATAATAATGTGTGTAAAAATATTTTATTTAGGTATTAAAGGGAATTGTGTAGCTTCATCGAGAAGGTGTAGTCCTTTTAACTAGCACTTAAAATTGTATTTGCCGATGTTGGGAGGTCTTTTCCTGAATAGAGAATGACTGTTGTATGCTTGATTCACACAGTACTATATAGTTATGTTTATGGTAGATATTGACTATTGATGTCCTTATCAAATCTTAGTCCATGCGGCTAACATGGATTGGGGCTTCATCAATTAGGGAATACCAAACCCACATAGCCCATAGGTTACATGATGACGCTGAAAAACTGCATAATCCAGGATTAAATTTCAAATGGTCATGTCTTTATGTTCCTTTCCCCTATCCCATACTTTATTATTCTTATTGATGATGAAAATAAGCTTAATGACTGGTTTTGAAAATAAATATTTTATTTCTTTCACTGGGTTGCATGCCAGTACTCATCGTACTGACCGTCCTCGGGCATTACATCATTTCATGATGTAAGTTTGGAGGAATTTTACCATTATTTTGTGTAGCATTAGGGCACTTATATTCTTTCTTGGACAACTGATGAGAAGTAGTGATCCCTCAATCATCTGAAAGGGGATTGTTTATATCTCTTATAGTTTTATTCTATTATTTTAAGATTTTTATGTCATAGTCTGAGACATGTCCTGACTTAGGAGTATTCTTAAAGTTAGAGGCTTCGTAGACAGATGTTGGGTAATAGTTTGGATTTGATTCTTATGACATGAATGGTATTTTATTTTTATGTTGAACATCATTTCATATGGGCTTGTTTTCATAACTTTATATATGACTATGCTTATGATATAAAGCTAAGGGGTCATATCAGGCCTTCGTTGGTTTAGGATGCCCATCATGTCCAGGGCCATGGTTTGTGTCATGACAAACTTGGTATCATAGCATGGGTCAAGGTCCTAAGGTATTTTTTTAAATCCATATCATGTAGAGTCCCTTTTAGGGATGTGTAGCGCGTCACACTTATAAGAGGGAAGCTATGTGGCATTTAAGAAATGTTTCAGTTACATTCATATTCTAGATCATGCAATAGTGTTGTCCATATAAAAGTTATCCAAATTCCTTTCTTTCTCTAATTTTGTGGGCTATGTCTCATTATCGAGGTGATACAACTGCAAAAGCTTAGGTTCCTAACAATATGGTCCTTTTCAATTGAGTCATAAAAAATTATGAAATAGAAGATGAACTTGAAAGGGGTCCATTAGTGCTTCAAAGCGTATTGATTCAAGTGTACACCTCTATCTTTAGGAATTAAGCATTTCAGCTCAAGGTAAGATGTGTATTCAATCCTTTTCAAAATGTTATTGTAAACATCTCACTTAAGGAGAAAGATATATATACGAATGTTGGGATAGTATGGGGTGTTATGACCTATGAGTAGTAAGATTATCCCAAGGTTAGTGTATTAAGTCATAAGTTTAGGAGTCAAAGCGGGGGTAGCTTATGAGTTAAAAAGGTAGTCGTATTCATGTAACCTTTAAGTGAATGAAGGGGTGGTATGCTATTATGGTGATTATCTATGGTTCTAAAAAGACTTATAGATTTTGTGGTAGTTAGTAGAGGAAGTGATTAGTTATGATGATTTAGAATTTATTTGAAATAGGGAAGGAGCTCATGATAAATAGTTATTATAGTAGTAAAAATTAATCATATGTTGTGAATAAAAGGATAGATTGGATAATAATTTATAAATTTAAGCATTCAATTGGGATATCTTAGAAAGGGGGACTCAGTGGCGTTTATAGAATTTTAAAGGTATGTATGGGTAAGTAGATGTGATGGGAGAAAGGACAATGTGGTAATTGAATATAATGGGTTATGTTATAAGATTAAGATTGACTATCCTGATTATGTCGTTTTACTACACCGAGAGTTACTTGATTTTTTTATCTAGTTGTTATAAGCCAGTCTAGTAGGTGAGAAGATGTGTAGTCAATTTTACGGTATAATAGTAATGTTATGAAGAAGATATGCTTGTAGGCCATAGTTAAGTGAAATAAGAAATTTAGATTGATCAATTTGTCATATATTTTGATGGAATAGTACTATATGTGGGATGTTTCATTGACATTTCATGATTGGTAACAGATGTTAAGCTTGAGCTTTAGATATTGATAATGGTGATAAGAATGTTAGCTCGAAGAAAGTGATTCGAGATTTGTGGGAGTAAGTTAGTAGGCTTGGTTTGATGTGTGCAAGAGATTAAGGTTGATTACTAAAGAAAAATTTGATTGGATAATTGTGATACACACACTCACACATATATATATCAATATATACATGAGGACTAGTGTTGAAATAATGCATTGCACTAAGTCATTAGATGGATAATAGCGTTAGGTTTATAAGAATAAGTTGAACCTCAGGTAGTATGCTATTAGATGAGGTTTTAAGTGTCTAAGTGCCATGTGTACCTAGTACATGTTCTTAATTTGTTTTATGGAGAAGTCTAGAGGCCTGTTATAAGGTGGTCTTTTAGAGATGAATTGAGGAAAACATAGATAAATAATGTGAGCCCTTGGTATAATTTTAAAAAAAGTTTGTTAAGTGGTGAGGTTATGAAATTAGATGTTTAATGCTAGTATACTAAGGAGTGGAGAAAGGATTGTTATGTATTAAGAAGTATGGATGTGTATGCTCGTAAGAGTGTGAGTTATAGGGTGATGACTATGGAACCTAGCAAAAAACTTAAGATTTGTATATAGAGAAGGGATATCCTAGAAAGAACTTAGTGTCCTTATATTATAGTTATCAGGGGAGAGTTAGGCATTCATATTTATAGTGATACCCTCATTGTGCTGAATTTAGTGCTTACACATTTAATGATGGGATATGTCCGCAAGTCTAGGATAGTGACCTTCTAGCTATGGGGGATATTATGAACTAAGGAAGATCTTGAATTTTCTCATGGTGGTGAGTTTCAGGGAAGAGTCATGAAAAATTTGTTCTTATCCTAGAAAATTCCTCCTACGTTGATTTAAAAGGACATTCTACCAATGTCTTTTGTATTCAAATGCGCCTATGCCTAAGGTATGATTTCTATATGCAACATACATCCATGCTCCATCCCCTGAACTAAAAGCAATAATGTTTCTCAACAATCCAAGATTTCAAGTATTCAAGCTCTATGTTATAACGCTCATGATCCATAAACTCATGTCTCAATTTATGCTTAGTTCTATTAAACTATACTCTTTATATATTGTCAACTAATTTATGTCATGTCTTAGCCTAAAGTGATGCTTTCTATGAAAACTCATGACCATTCTCAGTTCTTAGAATGAGAAGCAATAGCTTTAAGCGGCAATCCTTGTCTTATTCCTTTAAATATATGAATCCTAGCTCTATGCTAGATAACTCAGGACATTTTCGCTTAAGTTTCTCACAGTACCCAGTCCTAAGAACTCATACCATGTTATGTTTATGTCATAACAACCCTCTATTTATGATCTAGGTATTTGATATGAAGTATTCCATGCCTACTGTACCGTATCTCACTTCGCAGATCTCATCTTGAGTAGTATGGCAAATAAGAGTCATAATTGAGCAGTATCATTCCTATTCTTGATGCTTGTACTCTATTCCCTCAATGACCCTCTTTGTGTTAGGATGATAGTAGATATGGAAGCGTATTAATGATTTAGATATGAGAGTAGATGTTCTTTATTGTAAACAAAATTTTTTATGACCACTCGAGCAAAGGTTATAAATAAAGAAGGAAGAGTGAATTGAACTTTTGTTATGTAAAATAGTAAGGAAGGGGATGTGTGGTAAAAATCCTTGTGAAAGTGATTAAATATGCTAATTTTAGGTATGGAATAGCACAAAAGAGTATGTAGTAATAATAGCCTTGGATGTTATGAATGATGGATATGCAGGTCTTTGTGTTATGGGGCTAGTACTCCTTGATTAAGATTTGAGGTTTTTTTATTACAGTGATAAGATGGAGTAGTATTCTTAGATGGATGTAAAGTATAAAACCCTATAGCTTATGCTAGAGCTTTTTAATTCCAGTTTAGGCTTCAACATGGGAGAAATATGCAGTTAGGCTTTAACTCTTATAGTTGTATATTTTGTGGGGGAATTATAAGATTGGAATGGTAAAGTGTAGTATTTCTGGTTGAAAGTATAGTGGAGAAACGTCGCTAAGTTTAAGGGATATTTGACGTATCATTGGAGGCGGAGAATGCTTCTCTTCTTATGTCCCGCGAAAATCTTATTTCATTTAAAGTATCAATATAAATTAAGACCTAGTATTGCAAAATAAGGTCATCTCTTATGTTGTAATGATCATGCTTTAAGAACTCATGCCCAAGCTCATCTTTATTTCAAGTCTCATTAACTCGTGGTTCATGCTTGTATAGTTTACTTTGTGTTGTCATAAAGCTCTTTTTGATACCTATGTATGTCTCGGTTAGGGAGAATTCCTAATATGAAGCTACATCCTTTATTTGGTACTTCTAGAGCTTCAATAAGTTCCTATCCATCATTCAAGGATGCCCTTGGAGATATGCTAATGGATTTTAAAATAGAATTTAGAGTCTAAACCTTTTAATAAAATTAGTTTTGCATAATAAGAAATGGCTTGCAACTCTTTGTAAGATGATATCAATATGGGAATGCCTAAATGAAAGTCTCCATGGTTTAATTATTGTAAAAATGTTTTAATTGGGCATTAATGGGAATTCTGGAGCTTTATGAGAAGGTATAGTCCTTGTGACCAACTGAAACAACCTTGGTTCTGGTCCTTTGAAAATTTCTTGGGTTTTGATTCTCTGTTGATCATATGACTCACCATATGAGCCGTATAGTGAGGATACGGGTCGTGTGACCCAATCTATATGATAACTAGTGTTTGGTGGATGAGTTTCTTATTTGTTACTGTTTGGTGGTATGGGGCATAGGTTGGTGATGGGTTGGTTGGTTGATCCTTTACTTAATATAAAACTTGGTGATTTGACTTGCCTCTGAATGCGAGTGGCTCACTAAAAGTCGTAAGGATAGGGTATGAGTGGTACGATCTAAATCATATATTGTCCAGTGTCCAACCTAAATATTTCTGCCTAAGGTGCGGGTTGAAGGTACAAATTGTATGATCATGGTATGACTAGGGCAAAAAGAGTCATTTGGTGGACAATATGTGATGTCCAACATCCTGTCCAGGGTACGAGTGGTGGGTACCACTCATTTGATGTGGTATGATTCAAGGGGGAAGTCATACCTTCCTGTGGGAATTTTTACAGTTTAAGTTGGGGGTATTCTGGACATTTCCCCTCTTAACCCCTTATGGTCCCATGACCTAAAACACTATTGGGACATCATTTACCCTATTATTCTAATCTTAAATACTTAAAAACTCTCTCAAGATCTTGGGTTAAGCAAAGGCTAGGGTTTCCTTCAAGGTGGCCAATTAAGGCTCTAAAGGGGTGATTTCTCTCCGCCTTTTTCATAATCCAAGGCATCTTACTCCTTCCTTATTGTTAGTTCAACTAAAGTCAGGTTTTATGAATGGTTTCCATGGCATAATTGTGATATGGTTTTGGGTTTTGAATTATATGTTGGGAGTTTTGGTTGTGAATGGTTGATTTATGTTTTCCCATATTTTACTTATGGTTTTCATATTATAATGGAAGTTTGAACATATGGGTGCATGGGAATGGTCAATTGGTACTTGGTTTTGGCTTTGGAAACTATATGCCCTTAGTATGTTTGGTAAAGTGCCTATGAGAATGCTTTTATTACATAGTTGGACTTTCATTAAAAACATTGCATGGTATTATATGGTAATGGAACCTAAATTGGTTAAATGGTGTTAATAGTTAAATTGTAAGGCCTTGGTCACCATGGTTTTGATTAAAAACCTTGTGTGGTACATGGTAATCCCTCAAGTGAATCTAATAATGGAACCTATGGGGTATATGAGAATCCCCTAGGTGGGATATTGCTTGCAGGCTATAGTAGGTATGGCGATACCACTTCTTATATACTTGGTTAATAATATATAGAATTAGTGGTTTGGCTGTCTACTAATGGTTTTAACTAGTCAATAATGGCAGGTCGTGATAGCTAACCATAAAGGTGTGAGTCTAATAGATAGATACTGGAAACTCATATTTGCCGACATGAGGATTGGTCATGGAGACCTTATACTTGTGGGGTACACAGGAATCCCCTAAGTTAAAATTGTATATATGTATCATGGAGGGTGAATGGTATACGGGAATCCCCTGCCCCTATGATATCTCAGGTACATGTGGCTACATGTACTGGGGCCCGTTCAGGGGATAACACTAGATCCCTATAGCCCATGGGTGGTTCTAGGATAGTTAAGCTACACAAACCTGGTTAATGGTTTTAAATGTATGCTAAACCCGATTCCCTTTCCCAGCATGGATTATATATATATATATTTGTATGGATGTGAATATATATGGTTATTTACTTAGTTTTAAATGTTGGCATTATTTTATCCTTATCCTTAGTACATGCTAGTGTTCCCCTGCTAACCCATTTTCAGGCGTTGTATCCCCATACGATGCAGGAACCGACCATATAACTCCTCCTGCTCAGTGACCAGATTTGGGGACAACTTAGAGTTGGATTCAAGTGGTGAGCTTCCATATGCTGGAAGGCTCTATTTTATGTTATGGTCTTGTTATCATACTTTGGTTATTTCTTAGACTTAGATTTTGGCTAAGGTCGAGGGCATGTCCCGACTAGATTCAATTTTACTTTTGGATAGAGGATTTGTAAGAGTATTATGGGTTGGTATGGGCGGTGTCGGCATTGGTGTTAGACATGGCATTGTTATTAGTATTATGGTTGATACCGATTGACTATATTTGATTTGTGATTGTTCCATCTTATTATGTTATGTAATGGTTATAGATTGATTTACGTTATGGTTGTTGGTTCGGTAATGGTTTGACTTGTTTGGGTTAGTCATGGTCATGGACCTATCCCAAAGTCTTCTGTGGTGTATAACTCCATCTTGTTATATGTTCAGAATTCATCTAACTCAAAGTATGTATTTGTAGGTTGGGTTGGGTATCGAGGGTGGCCTCCAATCCTTGTTGGACTTAGGATACCCATTACAACTAGGCCCTGGTTTGGGTCGTGTCACTAACAATGGAAAACATGTTTCCCTATGTGGGAGGTCTTGTCCTAAAATATGAATGGCCATTGTAAACTTGCTTCGTGTTGTAGTACACAATTGTTTTATTAAGGCTATTATCTATTGGTGACTCTATCCTAAACCTCAATCAATGTGGCTAATATGGATTCTAGTCCTACCGGTTGGGGGTACCAGAACCATATCGCCCCTAGGTTACTATAGGTCTATGAAAAGCTACATAGTTTAGAATTAAGTTTTAAATGTTCATGTTCTATGTTCCTTGGACCTGCCCCCTCTTTTAATGTTATTCTTGATAATGAATATATGTTTTATGACTCATTTTTATATAAGAATGGTTTTATCCCTTTTCCTAGGTTGCATTCTAGTACTCGTCATACTGGCCATCTTCGAACGCTACATCATTTCATGATTTAGGTTTGGGGGACTTTTATTACAATTATGTGTAATGTTAAGTGGTTTGTTTCCCTATTGGATATCTAGTAAGAAGTGGCGAGCCCTTCATTATCTAGAAGGCCTGGTTAATTTTCAGTCTTTTTATCATTTCTATTCTTTTAGTTTTCTTTAGCATAGTCGGGGTCATGTACTGACTTAGTGGATATTTAAGGATAGAGGCTTTGTAGAAGGTATTGGGTTGTTGTTCTTTCAGATTTTCTTTTGAAATATGAATTTCTTTCTAATGATATATTGAACCTTTGATTTTATTGGTTGCCTTCCAGAAATTTCTTATTATTCTATTCTTATGATGTAAGGCTAAATGGGTCATCTCGGGCCTTGGTTGACTTGGTGTGCCCGCTATGGCCAAGGCCCTGGATTGAGTCGTGACAAGCTTTGTATCAAAGAACGATTTAGGGTCACTGGGTTTCTATAAAGCTGTGTCAGGTGGAGTCTCATTTATGGGTATGTCGTGTTCCACACCTACAAGGGGGAGGCTACAAGGCATTTATGAATGTTTCTCTTCTTTGTATTCTATTTCATGCTAGAAAGTTTAGTTACTATGAATTTTATCTAACTTTTGACTTCTTTGCATTTCAGATCATGCCTCCACAAAAATGCTGAGGAGGTTTGCACTGCTTACAAAATGCAAACTCAATATAGGACCTATACACCTAACTTCACTACTCTTCCCGGGGTTCCACCAGCAGTAACTCCTCCTCCTCAAGCTCCTCGGGATGGTATTAAACGTACTCAATCCCCACCGAGAGATGTCTCGAATGCTGAGTTCCTTCAATTCGTTCACATGCTTGCTCAGATTGTGGCATCACAGTCTCATCAATTTGATCATGTTGGTTATGCCACTAGATGATCTAAGGTCATTTGGGTTTTCCAAATCATAAGGTTGAATCCCTTGACTTTCATGGTTTGAAAGATGAGAAGGATCCTTAAGGGTTTCTGGACAAGATGGAAAAGATCTTTAGAGTTATACATGTTAATAATACAAAAGGGGTAGCGTTTGCAGCTTACAAATTAAAGAGGTGGCTTATTAATGGTATGGGGAGTGGTAAGAGTAAATGGGTAAAAATACTGAGCCAGCAGTATGGGAAGATTTCCCGACTACTTTCTTTGACTGCTTCTTTCCTCAGGAGTTGAAGAAACCTAAGGCTGAGGAGTTTGTGAATTTAAGGCAAGGAAAAATGAGTTTCAAGGGGTATGCACTGAAGTTCACCCAACTATCCCGATATGCTCCTGATCTTGTGTCTAATATGTGGTACAGAATGAGAAAGTTTGCTTTAGGTCTTTTTCGTGACTTGGTACTTGAGTGTAAGGCTACTATGCTAAACAGGGACACCAATATATTAAGGTTTATGGTTTATATGCAGAAGGTGAAGGATGATAATAAGAAGTACGCAGAATTGGAGTAAAAGCAATATAAAAATACCAAGTATACAGAGTAGGATACAAGCCAACGGAGTAGTGGAAAAGGGGGCAAACAATGATTCAAGAAGAAGACTTAGGGAATTCTCACTTTTTGGATAGTGCTCCAATGCCAAAGCCTTGGTGATCGGCGCTTCCAGCCTAGCGATGGTCCTAGGGCATAGGGTGCCTAGTCTCAGGCTAGTGTAGCTCAGTCAGCCCCACATTGTCCTTCTTGTTGCATTTGTGGGAAACATCTCAATGGATATTGTATTGAGGGGAAGAACTTGCTCTTTAATTATTGTCATCCAAGTAATATGTAGTGAGATTACCCCTCAACTAAAGGTGCACTTGGTGCTAATAAGACTTTGGCTTCCACTTCTTAGTTCCTGCTGCAAGGATGGGATATAGCCATAATCACCTAAACTTTCTACATATCAAGAATCCGAGGCATCCCCCGATGTCATCACTAGTATGTTACAGCTTTTCTTCCATGATGTTTATATCTTGCTTGATGTTGGTTCCACCCTATCCTATGTGACTTTTTATGTTGTTATACAATTTGATTTTTGTCTCGAAGAATTTCAAACCCTTCCTAATTTCTACCTCTATAGGTGAGTTTATTATTGATAGAATATTTTATAGAGGTTCTGTGGTGTCCATCTTTCATAGGGAGACAGTGGTAGATTTGATAGGACTGGCTCCACTTATGCTATGCTACTTTGAACTGTAGAACTTGAAAGGTCACTTTTTATTTCCCTAACGAACTGATTATAGAGTAGGAGGGGAGTTCTCTAGTACCAAAGGGAAAGTTTATTTCTTATATTAGAGCTCAAAATTGATATTTAGGGGGTGTTTGTATCATTTAGTTCGGGTCAAGAATTCTAAATCTGGAAGTCCCTCCTTGTAGTTTCTGTTAATAATAAATTTCCTGATGTTTTATCGATGATCTTCCTGAAATTCCTCCTGATGGATAAATAGACTTTGAGATTGATCTTTTACCTGATACTCATCCCATCTCCATTCCATCATATAGGATGGCTTTGACAGAGCCAAAAGGGTTAAAAGAGCAGTTGAAAGACCTCCTGGATTAGGGTTCTATCCATCCTAGTGTTTCTCCTTGGGGTGCTCTTGCGCTCTTTATGCGAAAGAACGGTGGATCTCTTCGGATGTGTATAGACTACTACCAGCTGAATAAGGTCACTGTGAAAAATAAGTAACCTCTTCCTAGGATTAATTATCTCTTTGATCAGCTCTACGATTCCAAGTATTTCTCTAAAATAGACCTTCATTTAGGTTACCATTAGTTAAAGATTAGGGAAGACAATATTCCCAAGACTGCCTTCCGCACCCGCTATGGCCATTATGAATTTTTGGTCATGTCTTATGGATTGACTAATGGTCCAACTGCATTCATAAAACGTATGAATATGGTGTTTAGATAGTTTTTGGATTTATTCATCATAGTCTTTATTTATGACATCTTGGTGTACTTAAGAAGTGAGGAGGATCATGTCAATCACCTCTGAATTGTGTTGTGGACCCTTAAGGATTAGGAGTTTGTATGCAAAATTTTCTAAGTGTGAATTTTGGTTGAGTGTTGTGACTTTTATTGGGTATGTTGTCTCTAGTGAAGGGATTAAAGTGGATCCACAAAATATTGAGGTGGTAATGAAATGGCCTAGACCCACGACTCCAACCGTATTAGAAACTTCTTGGGCTTAGCAGGTTATTATAGGAGATTTGTGGAGAATTTCTGTAAGATCCTAGAAAATTTCAATCAATTTGTTTTCCCCTCCCATGTGTGTAATGATAACTTTTACTTGAATCGTGATAAAGGATGTTAACGGAGTATGTGAGGTAATTTCATAATTTTTAGAAGGGGTTCGTGGTCATTTCGGGACCCCCAAAGTAGTATGGTCCCAATATAGTGGTATGCTATGCCACTTAAGATCTATAATAGGAATGTGGCACACTGGCTAAGCACCACTATAGTAGTGTGCCACTCTGCAAGGTAAAAATTGCCCAGTACATTTTATTTTGTTTGGTGATGGGGGATTTTTTGTTCTTTTAACTTAAAAAGATCTTAAAACATCCCCCAACCCTAGAAAACCCCAAATTCATTTAATTAACACTACTCTTCTCTTCTTCAACTCCTAAGGCAAGAAAACTCAAGGGTTACAAGAATTCATAACTCCGGTCTTTAAACTTCAATTCCTCTTGAAATTCATCTAAATTCCAGACATATTGTACGCACCCTACTCTAATTGTAGTATTATTGCATTATCTAACATGATATTTTGGTGTTTTGGAATGACTGAATTGTCTATGATTGAGGGTTTTATGCTTGTTAGCACTTGCATTGTATTTTTCATTATATAAATGGGTTATTCATGCTTTAGTTGATGGATTTTGGAACTAAATTTCAAGCATTGTTATAATGGTGAACTTGGTGATATGGGTTTTCACATTTTGATTGAATTTTTGCATGGTAATGACATTATCCTCAACCCACATTGTTAATTTTTGTTTTGAACAAGAATTCTCCATAATTTATAAAAAAATTTTAAACAAGGATTCTCCATGATTTATCTATCTTTTAAAATTATTGCATTGCATTAAATGGAAAAAAAGATGAAAAAGTTTGGGAATACCCTTGGTGGCTATGGTTTTGGAATGCCCTTGGTTGCTATGGTTTTGGATTTTAAATAGAATTTGGAGTCTAATGGTTAAATGTTTTTTTGACACAAATGAAATAGATTGCAAGTCTATTAGTATGACAATACCAAGTTGGAAATGCCTAAATAAAATACTCCATGGTTAATGGTTGGTTTATGTGCAAATTATCTTATTTTGGGCTTAAAGGGAATTGTGTAGCTTACTGAGAAGGTGTAGTCCTGGGAGGACCAATACTAGAAATAATTTTTACCTATGTTGGGGATCTATATGACCATTGTGTCTTATGCACACATTATATTTTGGATGGCTATTGCCTTGGTGTCTTTATCCATTCCTAGGTACATGTGGCTAAAATGGACTTGGGCTCTTCTAATAAGGAGAGCTAGACCTATATAGACTGTGGGTGCTTGGAAAGTCAGTATGAACTACATAGTTTATGAGCTACATAGTTCAGGACTAATGTTTTAAACGCTCGTATTTATGTATCTTGTCCCTATCCCAGTATCCTATATATATGTATAAGTGTTGTGCATATAGTTTATGACTAGATTTTTGGTTAATGTATTTATTTTTTACTTTCCCTTTGGTTGCATGCCAGTACTCATCATACCTACTGTCCCCGGATGCTACAACATTTCAATATGTAGGTTCTGAGTACTTTTCTTGTGATCCCATGTAGCGTTAGGTGGTTTGGTACTCCTGTGGATCAATCTTAAAATAGTGAGCCTCCATCTTTTAGAAAGATAGGTCATTATCTTAGTTTTCCGTTTATCACCCTAGTACTTATGGATTTCTTTGTCTTAGTTGGGGGTATGTCCTTACTTAGTTGATATTCTTCGAATTAGAGGCTTTTGTGCACAGTATTGGGATATCATTGTTGTCTTGGGTTTGACTCTCGAACTTTCTTTTGGATTTATATATCTTCTTATTAACTTGGTTGGCTTCAACTGTTTAATTTTATTATGATCTTGAGATAAGGATAAGGGGGTTGTCTCTAACCTTGGTTGTCTTGATATGCCCGTCATGACCAATCCCCGATTTGGGTAATGACAAGCTTGGTATCAGAGCACAATTTAGGGTCACTGGGTATCCACTAAGACGTGTTGAGTAGAGTTCCTTTTATGAGTGTGTAGTGCTCCACACTTATAAGGGGGAGGCTAGAAGTCATTTAGGAATGTTTCCCTTCTTTGAATTGAATTTCATTCTAGAGGGTCTAGTTTCTTTGAGTTTACTTTAACTCCTGATTTATCCATCTGAGTTGAATTACTTTGAATTTCATTCTACAAGTCGACGATCTAATGGTCGCAAGAACTCAACTGGAACAACCATCCTTATAGGGGAAAATATAGAGTAAATTCGCCCTACTCATGGAATGTAAACTAAGTCTAGGACCCTACTCCTGACTCCATCGCTCCACCTGGAATCTCCCGGGTCCCCACTAGTCCTCTTAGAACCTTCTGGGCTTGTTCTATCTCTACTCAATCCTCTCAGAGAGATATTTAAAATGTTGAGTTCTATCAGTCCATCCATATTGTAATACCCCGTACTTTTTCCTAGCTTGAAATTGTCCCAAGAATGTTAGAAGCTTTCTTTGAAAGATGAATCCACTTTCGTACATGTGGTATTTTCTTTTTGTCACGTGGTAAATTGAATAAGCTTTCCATCGATACCAATTTCATCAAAATCCGTCGGAAGAGAAAGTTATGATCGAAATACAAAAGGCAGTAAAACTGCCCAGGTGCGACGGTGAGGCCAACTGACCGTCAGACTAGCAACGGACCATTTCCCAAAACCATCGCAGAGAGGGAGTATGACTACCTTCTTCCCTAGATTGATGGCCCAGGACGACGGACCATCAGACTAGAGACGGTCCATCGCAAGGGAAACAGTGAGGCCCTATTCTGCCTAGAAGCGACGATAAAGACCGACGGACCGTCGACCCAGTGACGGACCGTCTCACCCCACCGTTGAACCAAGGCAGTAATTTCCAGTTCTGGTCCCAGTGTGACGGTCAGTCCGACGGACCGTCGACCCAGCGATGGACCATCGCACCCACCGTCGCATATTTCGTTCAGCTATTTTAAAGCCGTTTCTAAAGGAGTTTTTTGGTCTTTTACCACCCATTTATATACCTAGTTATATCCGACCAAAGCTCAAAAATTCATTATCCATCTACAAGAACAAAATTAGGGTTTTCTCTCTAAGATTAATCCCTAAGAACAAAATCCAAATCTTCTTCAAGAACTAAGAGATTCAAATTCTTTAAGTTCAAGAACTTTAAGAAAACCCAGGTATGCATAGTGTTCATTCATGAACTCCTTTCTTCCATGAAGCCCAAGAATCACTTTTAAAAGCTTAAGTGTATGGATTTCTTTATGAATTTCATGTTGGTTTGCTTTGTTCATGTTGAGAATGACCAATTAAATTCTAATCCATGTTGGGTGATTCAATTTTATGTGGAATTGATTAGTATAGATGTAGATTCATGTGAACCTATGATTAAACCCTTGGATGATGAAATTAGAGTTGAATTATGATGTTTATTTGTTGTATAATGTTGTCTACATATACTATACCTACTATGTGTTTGATTAAATGTCTATGTGAAGGAAAAAGGCCCAACTAGTATGATATTATGAAATCCCCATTTATTTACATGCTTATGCATATCAAATGTTTGATGAATTGCCTCAATAAATGTATTATGGATTGTGATGTTGGTCATGTATTCAAGAAAGTCATGCTTTGTCAGTTTCTTTCCATAGAGTACTGGGGGTACTTGTACCAGACAATTTAGTTGTATGCCTAGAGCCACTGTTATGTTTTCACGATATCCTCAATCAAGCTATGTTCCATAGAACTCAGTAAGTCATGGGACTCAGGAAATCTTAGTAATTAATTAACCTCAGTAATCTCACGAACTCAGTAAGTTGTCAGATATCAGTAGTATTCCATCAGATAACGGAATTCAGTAAACTCAGTCCATGTTCATATTAGTTAATCATGTTCAGTGTCTATTCAGATTGGAGTAGAAATTAGCACCGAGTGAATCCAAGGATGGGAACTCACCTTCCAGTAGAGGGTGTGATTCTTAGAAGTAATCCTTGCATTCCTGAACTACGTAGCCAGAGTAGGTTGAGACATCATACCTGCTAGTTGAGGGTAGATAAGGTGGCTTAACTTGCTGATGATAGGCGAATTTACGTGCCTATATCAATATATTTTGCCCATATTGTAGCCTAGTTTTGAGAACAAATTATATATTTCATGCACTTTTAGTCTTTTTTCCTGTAAATGAGCTAACGAACATGATTAGTAAAGTTTCAGGTATAAATGATGCATAATTCAGCATTTTATGGCTTACTTGACGCTAAAGAAAGCTCACGAAGGAAGGGAAGGGAGTTTACACGCCTAAGGACCAAAACTGCTGCATGGAAAATCTGTCCCGGGCTAAAACAGCATTTCTGAAGACTTTGGGGGACCAAACCTGCTGCATGGAAAATCTGTCCCGGGCTAAAACAGCAATTCTGAAGACTTTGGGGACTTACAGACACAAAGCTGGATTTTGACAATGATACATTAACCTAGTACAATTAGGTTATGTATTTCATTATTTTATTTGGATTATGATAATGTTACATTAACCTAGTACAATTGGGTTAAGTATTACATTAGCCTAGTAGGATTTGGTTAGATATTTTATTTATCTAGTAGGAGTAGGATATGGGTATTATAAATACCCTATCATGCTAGAGATTTTGAACAAGGAGGGAGGAAGGAGGGAGAACACAATACTTCCTTCCATCCCTCTCATCTTCTCTCATCTTCTTATAACTTAGAATCTTACATTCATCATTCAACAATTAATTTTCTTCCACCCCTCTCATCTTCCACTACAAACACTTCTAATCTACTCTTCTATTCTTAAACTCCACAACAAGAGAATCGTTACTTGTTAAGGAATCACGCCTCACGCCTATCACTTGATCTACACGCCATTACTCAATATCGTGATATAATAACAATGTCAATCGTGATTTCCTTCGCATTCATGGGTAACTAAACTTCTCTGTTGGGGTTATGGAAGCCGAATGAGTTACTATCTATTGCTGTGAGTTTGTGAGTTCGAGGCACGTATATTTCTTATATCATTATTCTCTTCATCTTAATCTACATTCTTTGCGGTTGCAAACGCAAGAATACGCCAGTCTAACATTTAACTTGTTCGAGAGAAAAGTTATTTATCTGGAAAAGAGATAATGTCAAGGTAGTAGGACACCCTTTCCTATTAAAAAGCTAGTGCCGTAACTGGACTAACCTCTTGGAGAATTCGTACCGTTAGACACGCTTTAATATCGAGAGAGTTAAAGTGAAATAGTCCTTGTTTAGGTCGAGAGACGCTTGGATTTACCATCGACTACAATCCTCTATAAGCAATTGCATGTCAGAATTCTACACACTCATAGCCAATAGAGACGTATACCTCAGAAGGTGGACATAACCCCAACGCCTCAATTCTCATTGTTTACAACTTACGTAACAATCTTTCTCTTTTACTTTGCTATTTTCAGCTTTTATTTAATTGTTATGGTGACACATTACAATCCCCCCTTTTTACGAGACTTGCACCAAATGTTTAGTAATCTTGCTTACTTGTTGGCCAAGCTATTCCCTATGGGATCGACACCCAACCCAGGTTGGGTTCTATATTTGCTAACGACCGCTTTACACTCAAACGAGAGCTGTAGATTGAGCGTTATCAAAAATTGGCGCCGTTGCCGGGGAATACAAGTGTCAATTAAGTTCGTAATAATTACTAGACCCTTTGGTCAAAGACTCTCGTACTTTTACTTTTAGTTTTCGTTTTTGTTTACTGCAGGTTTTTTGTTCAGTACATCAATGGATGCACAACGTGAAATACCATTCGATGATGATGATGATGATGATCTTGATGGAGCTGGTGCCACTGGAGCCATTATTCTTCCGCCATTAGCCCCCAGAGCCAAGTTCAACATCACGAGCACCATGATTCAGTTATTGCAACTCAAGGGATTATTTGGTGGACTAGCAGGCGATGATCCGAATATGCATCTGATCAACTTTATTTCTATATGCAAGTCATTCGACAATCCTGGCGTTGGAAAGAATGCAATTCGACTACGCTTATTTCCATTGTCTCTGTCTGGGGAGGCAACTCTATGGTTGAATGGGCTGACTCCTGATTCTATTACTAATTGGAGGCAATTGAAAGACGCTTTCCTAGAATGATTCTTTCCGCCATCCAAAAGAGCACAGTTGAGGGATGAGATCACCAATTTTCGACAGCTTCCAACTGAAGCTCTCCACGAAACATGGGAGAGGTTCAAGACGAAGCTAATGCGGTGCCCAAACCATCATATGACCAATGTCCACTTGATGGAGATATTATACAGAGCTTTGAATTTGGTGACTAAGCCAGTGGTTGATAACGCAGCTGGAGGATCTTTTATGGACCTCACCTTTGGTCAAGCAAGCAATATGCTAGATCGCATGACGAAACAAAGTAGAGCTTGGCATACCAGGGATTCCGAGGTAGCAAGCCCCACTTTATCTATAGGCATGACTGCAGACCAAAGAAGAAGACAAGAAGAACGTGATCAAGATATGGAGCACATGAAAACACAGATGGATCTTCTTACAAAGCATTTATTATCAGGGAAGACCGAAAAAGTGAAAGCTGTGGCGCTAAAAGGAAGAGACGAATCTGATTCGGAAGAGGAGGCCAACTACTTGAACAATCAGGGGGGTTTCCGTTGGAATACCCAAGGAAACCAAGGTCGGAACTATTATGATAAATCTGGAAGCATAGACCAAGGTAGTTGGAAGAAAAACAATGAAAAGAGTGGTTTGTACGTTCCCCCTGGAAGACGTGACACCACACATCTAATTCTGGAAGTATGGAAGACATGATGGCTAAATTATTGAAAGGAGTGGAAGCAAGGAGCGCGGGAGTAACGGAGGTAATACATGATTTGTCCTCTATGAAGCAATTAGTTGATTCACATTCCACTTCAATCAAGCAAATAGAGCAGCAACTGAGCCAACTTTCAGCAGCACTCAATCAAAGAAAGGCTGGCACTTTACCTAGCGATACTGTGCAAAACCCAAGGAATGATGGGTCATGCATGGCCATCACTACCAGAAGTGGTAAGGTGCTGGAACCTTCAAAAAAAGGCAAGCAAGTGGTTGACGAAGTTGCAGACATGGATGATAACGTAAAAGGAGAAGATGTCGCAACAACTAGCCCTGACGTCAAGGATGTCACGCCCAGTGACGTGCAGCCTGAAAAAATGGAAAAAGGGAAGCAAGAGGAGAAGAAAGACACGGAGAGAACACTTCCATACCCACCACCACCTTTTCCCCAAAGATTGAAGAAGGTGGCGGATGACACTAAGTTCAGCAAATTCATGACTATGTTAAAGCAGCTGACCATTAATGTTCCATTGGTGGAGGCACTTGAACAAATGCCTGGGTATGCGAAATTTATGAAGGATCTTTTGACAAAGAAGAGGGAAGTAAGCTATGAGCCGGCAGATAATATTCATCATTGCAGTGCAATTGCCACAAGGTCCTTAGTACAGAAGAAGGCAGACCCTGGTGCTTTCACTATTCCTTGCACGGTTGGATCTATGAATTTTGCTAAGGCATTGTGCGATCTGGGTGCTAGCATCAATTTGATGACACTATCCGTCTACAAGAAGTTGGGGCTAGGAGATCCAACACCAACCAATATGAGGCTCGTGATGGCTGATAGGACGGTAAAACGACCTGTGGGTATCTTGAATGATGTGTTGGTGAAGGTATCTTCATTTATATTTCCTGCAGACTTCGTTATTCTGGATTGTGAGGTGGATTCTGACGTTCCCATAATCTTGGGACGCCCCTTCCTCGCAACTGGAAGTGTGCTTATTGACATGAAAGATAATGAGCTTTTGTATCGAATTAATGACGAAGTGGTCCGCTTTGATATATGCAAAGCGATGAAGCAGCCAAAAGATATGGATGTGTTCTCTGTAGATGATGTTCATTGTGAATATAAGAAAGCATTATCTGTAGAGAAACAGCTTACTGTTGAGCCATTGTCTGCTGCGCTGCTGAAGGTTGAGCATGACGACGATGAAGATTATGAAGAACTTATGGGTGCTCTAACAGAAATAGAGTCCTATTCCCATACTCCTAAGCAACCGGACCGTGATCTTAAGAATCAACCTTCACCTACAGCGAAGACTTCCCTTGAAGAGCTACCAATGCTAGAATCGAAAGAGCTCCCCAATTATCTAAGGTATGTGTTCTTGGAAAGTATAAAGATACTTCCGGTGAGTGCGGATGATTTAAGTAAATAGCACGTAGACGCTCTCATCTCTGCTCTGAAGAGATACATGAGAGCTATGTGTTGGACTATTGATGATATAATTGGTATCCCTCCTACAAGCAAGCCTCATTGTCGTCTGAATCCATTCAGAAAATGATCCACCATCTATCTCGACGAAGTCTAAGTACTCGAGGTAACTATGTCGTGCCGCGACAATAAATCAAGCGCTAGATGGGAGGCAACCCATAATACTAATCGTTTTCATTTGTTTGAGCGAATATAGGTGCAAGAAGTAGTCAACGAGGAGATTGATTTCAATTGATGATTTGGACGCATTGTATGGTAAAGTTGGTAAGTTAGGAAGGGTGATGCATAAGGCTATGGATTGAGCCTTTCTCACGCCAAAATAGGCTTCGAGGAAGGCTAGGCCTTGGTAAAACTAGGCCACAACGATGCACAACCTATCCTATAGCCTAAGGTCTCGTAATCCAGTGTGCTATACACTATGCGCCGCCTATTCCTAGGTATGCTTTTGACTATGCGCCGCCTATGCTATGGCATTTGGTCTCAGTATCTCATATGCCATAGACTGTGCGGCGCATATGTCTACAAATGCCATAGACTATGCGGCGCATATGTCCCATTATGCCATAGGCAATGCGCCGCATATGTCATATCTATGCCAAGCATTATGCGCCGCATATGTGGGATTTTTGTCTCCAAAACCGATTGTAAATGGGTCATAACCCGACCCATTCTCTTCCTATATAAAGGGGACTTAGTTTTATAACACAACACATTGCAAAGTGACCTAAAGGTGCCGCATATTCATCCAAATCCTCTCAAAATTTTCTTTTTTGCTCTTCCAATTCACAAAACCATCTCCACAAGTTTCAAGCAAGCAAGTACTCTCTTATTCTTCATTTATTTCTCGTAAGTACTACGTTGCTATGGCTATTATGAATTGCTAAATTATATAAGATTGTTGGTGATGTTCATGTGTTTGAATTGTTGTTACAAAATCATGTGAGTGAACATATACGTAGGAAAATCTTGACTTGTTTCCGACTTGAGTTTGGTTTCAATAGCATTGTTATGATATCTGCGGAATTGCTATGGCCATGAATATTGCTTAAGATTGTTGTTTGGATACTTACATGTTAGACTATCCCGGCCATCGGGATAAGACTTATAGTGCCTACCGACTTAGGAAGTTGTGATTGTTGTAAGAATAACGATTCCATGTGGTAACCCCTATGTAGTAGTGTTTCTATATCTATCATGAAAGTAGTCCAATGGCTGCAAGTAAGTGATGCATTGCTGATTTTCTTTCCGGAATACAATCCTTAAACGAATGTCAACGAAATCTGAGCAATCGACCACTTTCACTTCACTGATTTGTGTCAACAAAACTAAGTGTGGGGTGGTACCCCTACTGCTTGTTTATTGATTGTATCAACTGAGATTGTGCTGCCATTAACACTATTTCTAGTCTCAGGTACAATGGCACCTAAAGCAAGGCAAGGCAAGGAGAAGGCTACCACTTCCCAAAAGGGCAAGAAAAGAGGCCGAAAAGAGCAAGGAGAACCTTCCTCGCTGCAAATACCTCGACTCACTCTTGGAATTAAGTGGGATACTTATGAGGAACTTCTGAGAATGACGACTCTGATGATGATTCCGATGCAAAGGGTATGACCCCCGACATTGAGGACGAGTCCGACTGACCAGGTTCTTCGTATTTATTTTCCACTGAGGACAGTGTCCCGACTAAGTGTGGGGTGGCGGTATTGCATGCTATACTTCTCTACTCGCATCTATGTTTGCTTGCTTTGTTTTTGTTTCATTTTTTTTTCATTTTTTTTAGTAGTAAATTTTTTCTAGCTTCGCATGAAATTATTTTGATATGCAGCATGAGATTATAACAAGAGTATGTGCTACAATTGTGACCATTGAGACGTTTAGGCTCCAGTTGTGACTCATTATGTGATATTGTGTGGTTAAATTCCTTCACTTGTTGGGTCGAGAGTCTATATTACTTCCAATCAAGTCGACCATGTGCCTTGTGTGTGTGAGATAATAGTATATTCTATGTATGTGGCTGATGCTAGAACTTGCCTGGTATGTATGCAAAGCGAAAATAAGGAGTGTAAGTTTAGGATATGATTTAGGCATTTCTTTGGCAACCTATACATGTTTACCTTCAGTTTTACCTACCCATGGACATCATCCTAGTTAACCCTTTTGAGCCTTTAGCCTATTTCTTTGACAACCTTGTATGTAAGCCTAATCCATTTCTTTCAAGACCGTAATTTGATCCCAAAATCCCTAAGTGCTTTAAAGTGAAAAAGTCATGTGACAACATAAAAGGAAATTGGGTGAGTATAATGCTATAAATTGGAATGGTTCTTGAATATGTTATGAAAAAGAAAAAAAAATGCTATCATAAGAGGTATGTTGTGAAAAGAAAAAGGAAAAGAAAGCTGAAAAGTGAGTTGTGCTTAAAATAGAAAAAAAGAGGAGAACAAGGGTGGTAGAAAAAAGAAAGAAGAAAGGTTGAAAGAAAAAAGTGTCAATGATACAAAGTGATGTATTAAAGCGCTTAGGAACCTAGTCACTATTCTTGGCCAAAATAGTCCTACCCGTCCCTTAGCCTACATTACAACCATCAAAAGACCTACTTAATCCTAATCTTAACATTCCGACATTTAGTGGAGTACTACATTAAGGGCAAGCCTATGGTCATCAGTTGCTACATATGAACTCTTTGTGAGAGTGAGAGCAAGGACATTTTGATACCCATGTTTGAAAAATATGCTATATTTGTGAGTGATTATGGGTACTATATGGTGAGACACACATGGTTGATGAGTTTTGGATAGTTGTATATGATTCTATGCACTTTAACGTTTGCATGCGAGTTGATCACCATCACGAGTCTATACTTGAGGATAAATTGTTTCTACTTATAATCGAAAAGATACTCTTTGTTGATAATTGTTGTGCTTGTCTTGACGATTATTTTGTGTTGTTGCTGTAAAACCCTAAGTTGACGTTTAGAAGGACATGATAGTTTGATCGAGGACGAACAAAGCTCTAAGTGTGGGGTGTTGATGATAGGCGAATTTACGCACCTATATCAATATATTTTGCCCATATTTTAGCCTAGTTTTGAGAACAAATTATATATTTCATGCACTTTTAGTCTTTTTTCCTGTAAATGAGCTAACGAACATGATTAGTAAAGTTTCAGGTATAAATGATGCATAATTCAGCATTTTATGGCTTACTTGACGCTAAAGAAAGCTCACGAAGGAAGGGAAGGGAGTTTACACGCCTAAGGACCAAAACTGCTGCATGGAAAATCTGTCCCGGGCTAAAACAACATTTCTGAAGACTTTGGGGGACCAAACCTGCTGCATGGAAAATCTGTCCCGGGCTAAAACAGCAATTCTGAAGACTTTGGGGACTTACAGACACAAAGCTGGATTTTGACAATGATACATTAACCTAGTACAATTAGGTTATGTATTTCATTATTTTATTTGGATTATGATAATGTTACATTAACCTAGTACAATCTGGTTAAGTATTACATTAGCCTAGTAGGATTTGGTTAGATATTTTATTTATCTAGTAGGAGTAGGATATGGGTATTATAAATACCCTATCATGCTAGAGATTTTGAACAAGGAGGGAGGAAGGAGGGAGAACACAATACTTCCTTCCATCCCTCTCATCTTCTCTCATCTTCTTATAACTTAGAATCTTACATTCATCATTCAACAATTAATTTTCTTCCATCCCTCTCATCTTCCACTACAAACACTTCTAATCTACTCTTCTATTCTTAAACTCCACAACAAGAGAATCGTTACTTGTTAAGGAATCACGCCTCACGCCTATCACTTGATCTACACGCCATTACTCAATATCGTGATATAATAACAATGTCAATCGTGATTTCCTTCGCATTCATGGGTAACTAAACTTCTCTGTTGGGGTTATGGAAGCCGAATGAGTTACTATCTATTGCTGTGAGTTTGTGAGTTCGAGGCACGTATATTGCTTATATCATTATTCTCTTCATCTTAATCTACATTCTTTGCGGTTGCAAACGCAAGAATACGCCAGTCTAACATTTAACTTGTTCGAGAGAAAAGTTATTTGTCTAGAAAAGAGATAATGTCAAGGTAGTAGGACACCCTTTCCTATTAAAAAGCTAGTGCCGTAACTGGACTAACCTCTTGGAGAATTCGTACCGTTAGACACGCTTTAAGCTCGAGAGAGTTAAAGTGAAATAGTCCTTGTTTAGGTCGAGAGACGCTTGGATTTACCATCGACTACAATCCTCTATAAGCAATTGCATGTCAGAATTCTACACACTCATAGCCAATAGAGACGTATACCTCAGAAGGTGGACATAACCCCAACGCCTCAATTCTCATTGTTTACAACTTACGTAACAATCATTCTCTTTTACTTTGCTATTTTCATCTTTTATTTAATTGTTTTGGTGACACATTACAATCCCCTCTTTTTACGAGACTTGCACCAAAAGTTTAGTAATCTTGCTTACTTGTTGGCCAAGCTATTCCCTGTGGGATCGACACCCAACCCAGGTTGGGTTCTATATTTGCTAACGACCGTTTTACACTCAAAGGAGGGAGAACACAATACTTCCTTCCATCCCTCTCATCTTCTAACATCTTCTTAACTTCTCGTCTTAGAAATCAATTCTATTTTCTTCTATTCTTCTATTCTTAAATTCCGCAACAAGAGAAACGTTACTTTGCAAGAAATCACACCTAACGCCTACCACTCTTGTGCTACACGAAATTGATCATTATTGTGGTATAATAACAATGTCAATTGTGGTTTTCTTCGCATTCATGGGTAACTAAACTTCTCTGTTGGGGTTATGGAAGCCGTATGAGATACTATCTATTGCTGTGAGTTTGTGAGTTCGAGGCAAGTATATTGCTTATATCATTATTCTCTTCATCTTAATCTACATTCTTTGCGGTTGCAAACGCAAGAATACGCCAGTCTAACATTTAACTTGTTTGAGAGAAAAGTTATTTGTCTGGAAAAGAGATAATGTCAAGGTAGTAGGACACCTTTTCCTATTAAAAAGCTAGTGTCGTAACTGGACTAACCTCTTGGAGAATTCGTACCGTTAGACACGCTTTAAGCTCGAGAGAGTTAAAGTGAAATAGTCCTTGTTTAGGTCGAGAGACGCTTGGATTTACCATCGACTACAATCCTCTATAAGCAATTGCATGTCAGAATTCTACACACTCATAGCCAATAGAGACGTATACCTCAGAAGGTGGACATAACCCCAACGCTTCAATTCTCATTGTTTACAACCAACGTAACAATCTCTCTCTTTTTACTTTATTATTTTCAGCTTTTGTTTACATTACTTGCAAAACAAGAATCCCCCCTTCTTACGAGACTTGCACCAAAAGTTTAGTAATTTTACTTACTTGTTGGCCAAGCTATTCCCTGTGGGATCGACACCCAACCCAAGTTGGGTTCTATATTTGCTAACGACCGCTTTACACTCAAACGAGAGCTGTAGATTGAGCGTTATCAAAAATTGGCTCCTTCCATCCCTCTCATCTTCTAACATCTTCTTAACTTCTCGTCTTAGAAATCAATTCTATTTTCTTCTATTCTTCTATTCTTAAATTCCGCAACAAGAGAAACGTTACTTTGCAAGAAATCACACCTAACGCCTACCACTCTTGTGCTACACGAAATTGATCATTATTGTGGTATAATAACAATGTCAATTGTGGTTTTCTTCGCATTCATGGGTAACTAAACTTCTCTGTTGGGGTTATGGAAGCCGTATGAGATACTATCTATTGCTGTGAGTTTGTGAGTTCGAGGCACATATATTGCTTATATCATTATTCTCTTCATCTTAATCTACATTCTTTGCGGTTGCAAACGCAAGAATACGCCAGTCTAACATTTAACTTGTTCGAGAGAAAAGTTATTTGTCTGGAAAAGAGATAATGTCAAGGTAGTAGGACACCCTTTCCTATTAAAAAGCTAGTGCCGTAATAGGACTAACCTCTTGGAGAATTCGTACCGTTAGACACGCTTTAAGCTCGAGAGAGTTAAAGTGAAATAGTCCTTGTTTAGGTCGAGAGACGCTTGGATTTACCATCGACTACAATACTCTATAAGTAATTGCATGTCAGAATTCTACACACTCATAGCCAATAGAGACGTATACCTCAGAATACTTACCACTATACACTATGCGCCGCCTATTCCTAGGTATGCTTTTGACTATGCGCCGCCTATGCTATGGCATTTGGTCTCAGTATCTCATATGCCATAGACTATGCGGCCCATATGTCCCATTATGCCATAGACAATGCGCCGCATATGTCATATCTATGCCAAGCATTATGCGCCGCATATGTGGGATTTTTGTCTCCAAAACCGATTATAAATGGGTCATAACCCGACCCATTCTCTTCCTATATAAAGGAGACTTAGTTTTATAACACAACACATTGCAAAGTGACCTAAAGGTGCCGCATATTCATCCAAATCCTCTCAAAATTTTCTTTTTTGCTCTTCCAATTCACAAAACCACCTCCAAAAGCTTCAAGCAAGTAAGTACTCTCTTATTCTTCATTTATTTCTCGTAAGTACTACGTTGCTATGTCTATTATAAATTGCTACATATTGAAAGATTGTTGGTGAAGTTCATGTGTTTGGAATGTTAATGCAAAATCATGTGAGTGAACGTATACGTTAGAATCATCTTGACTTGTTTCCGACTTGAATTTGGTTTTAATAGCATTGGTATACTATTTGCGGAATTTCTATAGTCTTGAACATTGTTTAAAATTGCTACTTGGATACTTACATGTTAGGCTATCCCGTTCATCGGGATAAGACATATAGTGCCTGCCGACATAGGAGGTTGTGATTGTTGAAAGTAACTATATTATGTGGTAACCCCTATGTAGTAGTGTTGTTATATCTAACATGAAAGTAATGCAATGGCTGCAAGTAGTGATACATCACTGATTTTCTTGCCGAAATACAACTCCTAAAATGTATGTCGACGAAATCTGAGTAATCGACCACTTTCACTTCACTGATTTGTGTCAACAAAACAAAGTGTGGGGTGGTACCCCTACTGCTTGTGCATAGATTGTATCCATTGATATTGTGCTACCACTAACACTATTTCTAGTCTCAGGTACAATGGCACCTAAAGCGAGACAAGGCAAGGAGAAGGCTACCACCTCCCAAAAGGGCAAAAAGAGAAGTCGCAAGGACCAAGGAGAACCCTCCTCGCTGCAAATACCTCGACTCACGCTTGGAATTAAGTGAGATACTTATAAGGAACTTCTGAGGATGACGACTCTGATGATGATTCCAATGCAAGGGGTATGACCCCAGACATAGAGGATAAGTCCGACCAACCAGGTTCGTCGTATTTATTTTCCACTGAGGACAGTGTCCCGACTAAGTGTGGGGTGGCGGTATCGTATGCTATACTTCTCTATCGCATCTATGTTTGCTTGCTTTGTTTTTGTTTTATTTTTTTTAGTAGAAAATTTTTTCTAGCTTCGCATGAAATTATTTTGATAGGCAGCATGAGATTATAACAAGAGTATGTGCTACAATTGTGACTATTGAGACGTTTAGGCTCTAGTTGTGACTCATTATGTGATATTGTGTGGTTCAATTCCTTCACTTGTTGGGTCAAAAGTCTATATTACCTCCAATAAAGTCGACCATGTGCCTTGTGTGTGTGAGATAATAGTATATTCTATGTATGTGACTGATGCTAGAACTTGCCTGGTATGTATGCAAAGCGAAAATAAGGAGTGTAAGTTTAGGATATGATTTAGGCATTTCTTTGGCAACCTATACATGTTTACCTTCAGTTTTACCTACCCATGGACATCATCCTAGTTATCCCTTTTGAGCCTTTAGCCTATTTCTTCGACAACCTTGTATGTAAGCCTAATCCATTTCTTTCATGACCGTAATTTGATCCCAAAATCCCTAAGTGCTTTAAAGTGAAAAAGTCATGTGACAACATAAAAGGAAATTGGGTGAGTATAATGCTATAAATTGGAATGGTTCTTGAATGTGTTATGAAAAAGAAAAAAAAAATGCTATCATAAGAGGTATGTTGTGAAAAGAAAAAGGAAAAGAAAGCTGAAAAGTGAGTTGTGCTTAAAATAGAAAAAAAGAGGAGAACAAGGGTGGTAGAAAAAAGAAAGAAGAAAGGTTGAAAGAAAAAAAAGTGTCAATGATACAAAGTGATGTATTAAAGCGCTTAGGAACCTAGTCACTATTCTTGGCCAAAATAGTCCTACCTGTCCCTTAGCCTACATTACAACCATCAAAAGACCTACTTGATCCTAATCTTAACATTCCAACATTTAGTAGAGTATTACATTAAGGGCAAGCCTATAGTCATCAGTTGCTACATATGAACTCTTTGTGAGAGTGAGAGCAAGGACATTTTGATACCCATGTTTGAAAAATATGCTATATTTGTGAGTGATTATGGGTACTATATGGTGAGACACACATGGTTGATGAGTTTTGGATAGTTGTATATGATTCTATGCACTTTAACGTTTGCATGCGAGTTGATCACCATCACGAGTCTATACTTGAGGTTAAATTGTTTCTACTTATAATCGGAAAGCTACTCTTGGTTGATAATTGTTGTGCTTGTCTTGACGAATATTTTATGTTGTTGCTGTAAAACCCTAAGTTGATGTTTAGAAGGACATGATAGTTTGTTCGAGGACGAACAAAGCTCTAAGTGTGGGGTGTTGATGATAGGCGAATTTACGCACCTATATCAATATATTTTGCCCATATTGTAGCCTAGTTTTGAGAACAAATTATATATTTCATGCACTTTTAGTCTTTTTTCCTGTAAATGAGCTAACGAACATGATTAGTAAAGTTTCAGGTATAAATGATGCATAATTCAGCATTTTATGGCTTACTTGACGCTAAAGAAAGCTCACGAAGGAAGGGAAGGGAGTTTACACGCCTAAGGACCAAAACTGCTGCATGGAAAATATGTCCCGGGCTAAAACAGCATTTCTGAAGACTTTGGGGGACCAAACCTGCTGCATGGAAAATCTGTCCCGGGCTAAAACAGCAATTCTGAAGACTTTGGGGACTTACAGACACAAAGATGGATTTTGACAATGATACATTAACCTAGTACAATTAGGTTATGTATTTCATTATTTTATTTGGATTATGATAATGTTACATTAACCTAGTACAATCTGGTTAAGTATTACATTAGCCTAGTAGGATTTGGTTAGATATTTTATTTATCTAGTAGGAGTAGGATATGGGTATTATAAATACCCTATCATGCTAGAGATTTTGAACAAGGAGGGAGGAAGGAGGGAGAACACAATACTTCCTTCCATCCCTCTCATCTTCTTATAACTTGACATCTTCTTAACTTCTCGTCTTAGAAATCAATTCTATTTTCTTCTATTCTTCTATTCTTAAATTCCGCAACAAGAGAAACGTTACTTTGCAAGAAATCACACCTAACGCCTACCACTCTTGTGCTACACGAAATTGATCATTATTGTGGTATAATAACAATGTCAATTGTGGTTTTCTTCGCATTCATGGGTAACTAAACTTCTCTGTTGGGGTTATGGAAGCCGTATGAGATACTATCTATTGCTGTGAGTTTGTGAGTTCGAGGCACGTATATTGCTTATATCATTATTCTCTTCATCTTAATCTACATTCTTTGCGGTTGCAAACGCAAGAATACGCCAGTCTAACATTTAACTTGTTCGAGAGAAAAGTTATTTGTCTGGAATAGAGATAATGTCAAGGTAGTAGGACACCCTTTCCTATTAAAAATCTAGTGCCATAACTGGACTAACCTCTTGGAGAATTCGTACCGTTAGACACGCTTTAAGCTCGAGAGAGTTAAAGTGAAATAGTCCTTGTTTAGGTCGAGAGACGCTTGGATTTACCATCGACTACAATCCTCTATAAGAAATTGCATGTCAGAATTCTACACACTCATAGCCAATAGAGACGTATACCTCAGAAGGTGGACATAACCCCAACGCTTCAATTCTAGTTGTTTACAACCAACGTAACAATCTCTCTCTTTTTACTTTATTATTTTCAGCTTTTGTTTACATTACTTGCAAAACAAGAATCCCCCCTTCTTACGAGACTTGCACCAGAAGTTTAGTAATTTTACTTACTTTTTGGCCAAGCTATTCCCTGTGGGATCGACACCCAACCCAGGTTGGGTTCTATATTTGCTAATGACCGCTTTACACTCAAACGAGAGCTGTAGATTGAGCGTTATCACTTGCTAGTTGAGGGTTCCCACCATTCTCATTAGAGTAACCTGCTAGTCGAGGGTCACTCATATATTGTCCTTACCAGTGATGCGGTATTGACACCCTTCCAATCAGGGTACATATTGGACCCCAATTTAGCTATAATTCGTTATTTGGGGTATGTCGGTTAGATGACTACTTCCCACCGTTTCATGTTACAGAATCTAGACTATCAGATACAGTCAATTAGTCTCATTAATAGAACTCAGATAGTTCTACATAATTCAGGACTGTCAGATACAGTCATCACAGATATAGTACGAAACTCAGCTATTCTATCAGATTTAGGACCGTCAGATACATTCACTCATGTTATCAGTTATTAGAACTCAGTCATTAGTCATGTTAGTTATCAGTAAACTCATGTTATCACAATTTTTGATATAGTTACTATGTATGCATGCATGTATTCTCACATTCATAGTAGTCAGTTAGCTAGTATTGTTCATGCATATGAACCCCATGCATTCAGCCTACCTCACATATATACCAGTACATTCAAAGTACTGACGTATTTGCGTTATAGTATCTTATACCATAGGTTTAGAGACACGAGCTCCAGAGCATCAGTTGATTCCAGTCTCAACAATCAGTGCTAGAAGTGAGTCCTCATCTTTCGAGGACATGATCATTACTTTATTATCTCATTAATTTATTTATTAGTTGGAGTTAGTTGGGGATATATCCCATCAACTCCTTATTCAGACCGTTCAGTCAGTTAGAGGCTTTCCAGACTATCATGTTTAGTTAGTTATTTTAGCTGTTTTGGGTATTTCATACCCCATCCATATGTTATGATTTATTAGATCCTATGTTACAGTTTTGAACCTTATGGACTTTTAGTTCATGTTTCCGCATTATACAGTATATTATGCAGTATACAGGTATAACTATTAGTCATGGATTAGCTTGTGTTCCTTCAGGATCATGAGCACCGTGTAGCATTTCGGGTACCAGATTAGGGGCATTACACATATGCTTGCTCAGTTTGTGGAATCATAGTAACATCGAATGAATCATGTTCATCTTATTTCCAGTTGATCTGAGGTCACCCAGGTTGGCTAGTTTATAAGGTTGAATTCCCCTACCTTTACATACTCTAAGGTTGAGGAGGATCTTCATGGATTTATTGATGAGATAGAGAAAATTTTTAGAGTTATGCATACTAGTGATTCAGAGGGTGTGGATTTTACAGCTTACCAGTTGAAGGAGGTGTCTTATCACTGGTATGAGGAGTGGGGGGAGTTAAGGGGTTATAGTATGGAGCCAATTATGTGGAAAGAGTTTGCAGGCGCCTTTCTTGATTATTTCTTTCCTTAGGAATTGAGGTAAACCAAAGCTAAAGAGTTCATGAATTTAAAGCAGGGTAGGATGAGCATTAAAGAGTACACACTTAAGTTCCAACAATTATCTCATTATGCTTCTAAACTGGTGTCTAGCATGAGGTCCCGAATGAGGAAGTTTACTTCGGGTCTGGTGTTAGAGTTCAAGGCTGCTATGTTGATAATGATATTGATATATCTATATTGGTGGTTTATATGTAGCAAGTGGAAAATAAGAACAAGAAACAGGTAGAAATTGGAGAAAGGCAGAGCAAGAAATTCAGGTATGTAGAACAAAATGTAAATCATCAAAACATTGGAAAAAATGGTAGTAATGGCCTAAGAAGAATAATTAGGGAAATTCTTATTTATCATCTAGTGCTTTTTAGCCCAAGCCTTTAGGTGATTGGTGTTTTCAGCCTAGCAGTGGTCCTAAGGCACAGGGTTCCTAGTCTCAAATTAGTGGAGCTCAGTCAGCCCCACCTTACCCTCCTTTCTATTTTTTGGGCAACTTCATCATTGTTATTGTAAGGAGAAGAGGAATTTATGCTTTAATTATAGTCAGTTTTGTTATCTGTGGCAAAATTATCCTTCAGCTAGGGACTCCATGTGAGATAATAAGGTTCCAATCACTACTTCTTCATCTCCTACACCTAAGGGCGCCATATTCGGGACCAGAAATGGCGAAAATCGCCTCTATGCACTTGCTGCTCATCAAGAATCTAAGGTATCCCCAGTTATCATCACTGGTAAGTTACAACTTTTCTACAATAATATTTATTATTTTCTTGATATGTGTTCTACCCTATCGTATATGACTCCCTCTATGGATGTACACTTTGGTTTTGGTCCCAAGAGTATTTTTGGCCCTTTTTCTGTTTCTACTCTTGTGGGTGATTCTATAGTTACTAGAAAAAATTATAGGGGTTGTGTGGTTTCTTCATTGGGAGACATTGGTAGATTTGATAGAACTTGATATAGTGAATTTTGATGTGATCTCAGAGATGGATTGTCTTCATTAGTGCTATGCTCTCAGGACTGTAGAACCCAAAAAGTCACCTTTTATCTTCCTAGTGAACCAATATTAGAATAGGAGGGAAGTTCTTTACATCAAAATAGGAAGTTTATTTCTTCTTAGGGCTCAAAAATTGATTTCCAAGGGTGTCTCTATTATCTAGTCTGGGTCAAGGATTTTGACTCTGAAAGTCCCACTTTGTAGCCTATCCCCGTGGTTAATAAATTCCCTGAGGAAATAGATTTTGGGATTGATACCTATCCTATTTCTATTTCTTCTTATGGAATGTGTCTGAAAGAGATAAAGAAACTAATGAAGCAATTAAAGTATCTTCTGTGCAAGGGTTTCATACATCCTAGTGTTTTTTTGTAGGGTACTCCTGTTCTTTTCGTGCGAAAGAAAGATGGATCTCTTCGGATGCATATAGACTATCGTCAGTTGAATAAGGTCACCGTGAAAAATAAGTAGCCTCTTTCTAGGATTGATGACCTCTTCGATCATCTTCAGGGTGCTAAGTGTTTCTCAAAATTGATCCCCATTCAGTTTATCGTCAGTAGAAAATTAGGGAGGTTTATATTCCCAAGACTTATTTCCAAACCTGGTATGGTCACTATGAGTTTTTAGTTATGTCATTTGGGTTAACTAATGGTCCAGCTGTATTCATGGACTTTATGAATCGGGTACTCAGACAATTTATTTATCTATTTTTTGTAGTGTTCATTAATGACATCTTAGCGTACTCCAAAAGTGAGGAAGATCATACCAATCACCTCCGAATTGTGTTGTAGACCCTTAAGGACCAGGAATTATATGCAAAAAAATTTTATTGTGATTTTTGGCTGAGTGTTGTTACTTTCCTTAGGCATGTTGTTTCTAGTGAAGGGATCAAGGTAGATCCACAAAAGGTTAAGGAAGTTAAGAAGTGCCCTAAACCTACGACTCCAACTAACATTAGGAGTTTCGTGGGCTTGGTCGGGTACTATAGGAGGTTTATAAATATTTTTTCATCTATTGCTTCTCTGATGACAAGGTTAACTCATAAAAAGGTAAAGTTTTTATGGTCTGATGCTTTTGACGGTAGTTTTGAAAAGTTGAAGGATAAATTAATTTCTGCTCCTGTTTTGACCCTACCCGAAGGTACTGATGCGTTCGTTGTGCACTATGATGCATACTATGTAGGGATGGGTTATGTTTTGATACAACATAGTAAGGTTATGTCTTATTCTTCCAAACAACTTAAAGTCCCGAGTCACGATCTAGAGTTGGTGGCTGTGTTTTTTGCTCTGAGGATTTGCCATAACTATTGGTATGGGTGCACGTAGATATTTATTCCAATCATTAGAGTTTATAGTATGTTTTAACATAGAATAAAATGAATCTCAAACAGAGGTAGTGGCTCAAATTTCTTAAGGATTACTACATGAGCCTGCACTACCATCCAGGTAAAGGTAATGTCATTCCTGACACTTTTAGTAGGTTTTCTATGGGGTACATGTCCCATGTTGAAGGGGAGAAAAGGGGTTTGGTGAAGGATATTCACTGGCTTACAAACTTAGGGGTTTGACTTTTAAACTCCATGGATGGAGAGGAAATTATTTAGGAGGTGGTTAAATCATATCATTGAATTGAGGTCCAAGAGAAGTAGTTTTTGGGTCCCATACTCATGTAGATTAAATAAGATGTGGGTCATCCAAATATTATGGCTTTCGATATTGGGGGAGATGGTATCTTGAGATATCAAGGAAGGTTGTGTTTTCCTGTTGTAAATGAGTTACGGGAAAAGATCCTGACCGAAGCTCATAAGTCCAGATATGCAATTCATCCTTGTTTGACCAAAATGTATCACGACTTGAAAGAAATCTATTGGTGGAATAATATGAAAAGGGATGTGGCAAACTTTGTTGCCAAGTGTATATGTGTTAGCAAGTCAAGGTAGTGCACCTAAGTCCAGGTGGTACTTTGCAGGAGATAGAATTTCCCATGTGGAAGTGGGAGATGATTAATATAAACATCGTTATGGGTCTTCGGCCGGCCCAAAATCAGTTTGATTCTATTTGGGACATTGTAGATAGATGACTGATTCTACACTTCTGTCCTATGAGGACTAACTACTTAGGAGAGGATTATGCCAAGTTGTTCATTCAGGAGATAGTAAAGTTACATGGAGTGCTAGAGTTGATTATTTCTGATTGAGCTATGCTATTCTCTTCTCATTTCCGGCATTCTTTTCAAAAAGTTTTGGGTTCTCAATTGAACATTAGCATTGATTTCCTCCCTCAAACGAATAGACAAGCAGGGAGTACTATACATACTTTGGAGGATATGGTAAATGCCTGTGTAATTGATTTTAAAAAAGTTGGGTTGACCATCTTCTGCTCATTAAGTTCTCTTATAATAATAGTTATCATTCCATCATCCAAATGGCTCTTTTTAGGCCCTTTATGGTAGGAGGTACAACAGATGGTTTGAGGTGGGTAATACTAGATTTTTTGGCCCTGACTTGGTTCACCAAGCAATGAAGAAAGTAAAGTTGATTAGAAAGACTTAAGACTGCTAAAAATAGCCAAAAGTCCTATACAAATATGAGGCAGAGGGTGTTGGAGTTTGAAGTGGACGATTGGGTATTCTTAAAGGTTTCTTCTACGAAAGGAGCCATGAGATTCAGAAAGAAAGGGAAGTTCAATCCCTGTTATATCGGTCCATGTCAGGTTATTACATGGATTGGTATTGCTTCCTATGAATTGGAGTTACCAATGAATTTAGCCTCAGTTCATTTTATTTTTAATATGTCCATGTTAAAGAAAAGTGTGGGTGACCCTACCTTGATAGTGCCATTGAGGATACTGGTGTTAAGGATTTATCATCCTATGAGGAAGTCCCAATTGAGATATTATATAGGTAATTTTGGAAATTGAGGACCAAGGATAGCTTCGGTGAAGGTGCTTTGGAGGAATCAAAAGGCAAAAGAGGCTACATGGGAATTAGAAGAGGATATAAAGAACAAATACCCATTCTTATTCCCCATGTTGGAAGAAAATGCTTAAGGTATGAGTTTTATTTCCCCTCTTGTTGCATTTCGAATTTGTCCTGAAATTCCATTGTGTTCTCTCTATTATCGTCCTAAAAATATCTTAACTCCTCATTCGGGGATGAATGATCCAAGGTTGGGATAATGTAAGACCTCGAAAATTTTTTATCAACTTATTTTTTACCCTCCCATGAGTATAGTGATAATTTTTTACTTGAATCATGATAAGGGATATTAAATGAGTGTGTGGGATATGTTTTGGAATTTTTTGAAAGGGTTCACAACCATTTTGGGACCCGGGGAAGTGGGGGTCCTCAATAGTGGTGTTCCATGCCACTTAAGCTTCGCGATATGAGTGTGGCACACTGGCTAAGCACCGCGTGCCACGATGCTATGTAAAAATTGCCCAGTTTTTTTTTGGTTTGGGTATGGTGGATTTTTGGTCCTTTTCACTTTATAACATCTTAAAACGTCCCTCAGCCCCAGAAAAACCCTAAACTCATTGAATTTACTCTACTCTTCTCTTATCTAACTCCCAAGGCAAAACAATTCACGGTTTTTACAAGAATTCATAACTTCGAGCTTTAAACTTCAATTTCTATTCAAATTCTTTTGTATTCCAGGCATGTTGTACACTCTCTACTTTAATTATGGTATTGTTGCATTAATAAACATGGTATTTTGGTGTTTTGGAATGATTAAATTGTCTAGGGTTGAAGGGTTTTTCTTACTAGCACTTGTATTGTATTTTTCATTATTTTAATGGGTTATTCATGCTTTAATTGATGGATTTTGGAAATGAATTTAAAACATTGCTATAATGGTGAATTTGGTTATTTGGGTTTTCACATTATGGATGAATTTTGGCATGGTAATGACATTAACCTCAACCCACATTGTTAATTTTGGTTTTGAACAAGGATTCTACATGATTTATCTATATTTTGAAATCATTGCATTGCATTAAATGGAAAAAGAATAAACAGGTTTTGGAATGCCCTAGGTAGCTATGGTTTTGGATTTTGAATGGAATTTGGAGTCTAATAGTTAAATGGTTTTAGTTTGGCATAAATGGAAAAGCTTGCAAGACTATCGGTATGATGATACCAAGTTGGAAATATCTAAATAAAAGACTTTATGGTTAATGATTGATTTATGTGCAAATTGTTTTAATTTAGGCATAAAAGAAATTGTATAGCTTACCGAGAAAGTGTAAACCTAGGGGGACCAACACAGGAAACCATGTCGACCATTGTGTCTAATGCATACATTATATTTAGGACTGATATTACCTTGATGTCTTTAGCCATTTCTTGGTACATGCGGCTAACATGGACTGTGGCCCTTCCGGTAGGGAAAGACGACCCATATAGCCTGTGGGTGCCTGGAAAGTCGGTATGAGCAATATAGTTTAGAACTAATGTTTCAAAAGCTCATATTTCATGTCCCTCATCTCTATCCTTACATTCTATATATATGTTTAAGTGTTGTGCATATGGTTTATGAATGGATTTTTGATAAATGTATCTATTTTCTCCCTTCCCTTGGTCTGTATGCCAGTATTCACCGTACTATCCATCCTCAAATGCTGCATCATTTCATGATGTAGCTTATGAGGGATTTTATTATGATTTTGTGCAGTGTTACGTGCTTTGGTACTCCTGTAGATCAGTTTTGAAGTGGTGAGTCTCCATCTTTTGGAAGGCCCAGTTATTATCTTAGTTTTTTATTTATCACTCGAGTACTTATGGATTTATTTGTCATAGTTGGGGACATGTCCCGACTTAGTTGGTATTCCTCGGATTAAAGGCTGTTATGGACAGTATTGGGATATCTCTATTGTCTTGTTTTGATGCTCGAACTTTCTTTTAGATTTATATATCTTTTTATTGACTTGGTTAGATTCTGTTGTTTACTTTTATTATGCTCTTGAGGTAATGCTAAGGGGGTTGTATCCGAACTTGGCTGGCTTGAGATGCCCGTCATTCCAGGACCTGGTTTGGGTCGTGATAATTTATCATCTATTTTTGCTCTGCTTATGAGATTGACTTAGGAAAAGTTAGAATTTCTATGGTCTGATGCTTATGAGGACAGTTTTATGCAATTGAAGGATTGCTTGACTGCTGCCCCTATCTTGACACTTCCAAAAGGAACTAAGGGGTTCATTTTGTATTATGATGGCTCTCGAGTGGGACTTGGTTGTGTTTTGATGCAGCAAGGAAGGGTTGTAGATTATGCGTCCAGACAACTTAAAGTGTACTAGAGGAATTAACCAACTCATGATATAGAATTAGCGGTTTTGGTTTTTGCACTAAAAATTTGGCACCACTATTTTTGTAGAGTACATGTGGATGTCTACTCTGACCATAAGAGCTTGCAGTATTTGCTTACTAAAACAGAATTGAACCTCAAGTAGAGAAGGTGTCTTGAATTACTTAAGAATTACGACATGAGCCTGAACTACCGCCCAGGTAAAGCTAATGTTTTTGTTGATGCTCTTAGAAGGTTGTCCATAGAAAGCTTGTCTCATATTAAGAAGGAGAAAAGAGGATTGGGGAAGGACATTCACCATCTGGATAAATTGGGAGTTTGCCTTTTGGACTTTGAGGATGGGGAGTAATTGTCCATGGAGTTGCTAAGTCAATTCTTGTGGTCGTTAAGGAGAAACAGGTTCTTGATTCCATACTTATGCAAATCAAGGATGATGTGGGTGAACAGAAAGTTATGGAATTTGAAATTGGGGGTGATGGTGTTCTGAGATATCAAGAAATATTATGTGTTCCCAATGTATATGGGTTGAGAGAGAGGATTTTGACTGAAGCTCATGTCTCTAGGTATATGGTTCATCCGGGTTCGACAAAGATATATCATGACTTGAAAAAGATGTACTGGTGGAAAAATATGAGGAGAGATATAGCAAATTTTATTGCCAAATGTATGATTGTCGCCAAGTCAAAGACGAGCCTTTGAGATTGGGTGGCACCTCCAAAGAGATAGATCTACCCATATGGAAATAGTAGATGATTAATATAGATTTTTTACGGGTCTTCCATAGTCCCGAAATCAGTATAATTTTATTTGGGTCATTATTGATAGAATGACCAAGTTTGCTCATTTTCTGCCTGTGAGGACAAATTATCGAGAGAGGATTATGCAAAGTTTCTTATTTAGTAGATAGTTTGTTTTCATGGGTCCTAATTTTTTGTTAATTTTGATCGAGGTATGCAATTTTATTCAAATATTTGGTGGCCTTTTCAGAAGGGTTAGGAGCTGAGGTGAATCATAGTACTTCTTTCCATCATTAAATGGATGGACACGCAGAGCGTACTATCCAGACATTAGAAGATATTCTAAGGGCCTGTATAATTGACTTTAAAGGTAGTTGGGTTGATCATTTTTTGCTTATTGAGTTCGCTTATAATAATAGTTACCATTCAGCATCTCAATGGCTCCGTTCAAGGCCCTGTATGGTAGGAGGTGTAGAACACCCATTAAGTGGTATGAGGTGAGGGATACTAGATTTTTTGAACCCAATTTGGTGCATCAAGCTATGGAGAAAGTCAAAGTTATTCAAGAAAGTCTTAAGATTCCTCAAAGTCTCCAAAAGTCTTATGGGGAAGTAAAGCAAATAGAGCTAGTGTTTGAGGTTGGTGATACTGAAGGTCTCTCCTATGAAGGTAGTTATGAGGTTTCAAAAAAAGAGGAATCTTAGTCTTTGTTAAATTGGTTCGTATCAAATTCTAAGGAGGTTTAGGAATTTTTCTTATGAGTTGGACTTACCAGCGAGCTTTGTATAGATTTATCCTGTTTTTCCTACGTCTATGCTCATGAAATTTATGGGTGATCCTTTGTTGGTAGTTTCCATTGATGATATTGGTGTGAAGGATTCCTTATCATATAAGGAAATTCCTATCAAAATCCTAGACTGTCAAGTTGGAAAACTGAGAACTATGGAGATAAATTCGGTAAAAGTTCTTTAGAGGAACCAAAAGGTGGAGAAAGCTACGTGGGAATTGAAGGAGGACATTAAAGATAAATATCCCTTCTTGTTTCCATCCTTGGATGAGAGTGCTTAAGGTACAAAACTTACATTTTCTCTTTATTCATTTGCTTTTATTCTTTGAATCCATCTATGTTCTTCTTTATGTCGTGCTAAAGGTGTCCTAAACTCTCATTCGGGGACGAATGATTGCAAGGGGTATAATGTAACACTCGGGTGTTTGGGAACCTAAATTAAGATACAAGCAAGCCGAAAAGGTCCCCAAATTGAGTGTAAAATATTTCAAGAATGGTTAAGATACGTTGACAGAAGATTAGGACACAAAATTAGGTCTGTGTCCAGAGGGAGAAATGCACTATGGCTCCATGCTATAATGGACCTCGCGAGGGTTGACTGCCTCGCCTCCACTGTATAAGGAGGCTACCTCGCGATGGGCCCCATGCTGCTAGGTTAGGCCTCAATATTTGAGTCTGCCTCGCGACCTCTTCCTCTTTCATCAATGGGAAGTTATTTTAAATTGTTAAGGCCATTTAGGTCCTTTCACGTCCTATAAACCATCCCTCCTTCATTTAACATGTTTCTAAGCCTTATAACATCTGTAACCCCTCAAGATGAGTCATTTTTCACTTCAAAATAAAAAATTGAAAGCTTTAAGGCTAGGGTTCAAGAATACGACTCATCTCTCTCATAATTTACAAGGAAATACTCATCAAAATTCATGTTGAACACTCCTTTAAATTATTTATCATTATCATGTGTTATTCTTAATAATCATATATTTTAATAGTTGTTTTAACTAGGTTTGAGAAAATTCGGGTTGTGAAAGCTTTATATTTATTTTCTTTTGTCTTAATGAATTTCTATGTATGGATGGTGGTATTTCAAACTTAAATGTGTCATATATAAATTGTAAAGTTGATATTATGGTTTAACAACAAATTATGGGTTTTGTATGATTGTGTTATGAACCTCAACCCATTTTACAATTTCATTTTTCAATGTGGATTTTATGGTGTTTATACCTTTTCTTGAAATGTTGAAAGTCATAAAGAGTTAAAAGGTTTAAACGACTCTTGAAATTCCCTTAGAGTCTATAGTTATAGATTTTAAAATGGAATTTAGAGTCTAAATGTTATAATGAAAATGGTATGGCATAATAAGAAACGGTTTGCAAATCTTAGTATGACGATACCAATAAGGGAATGACTTAATAAAAGACTCCATGGATTAATAGTTGTAAAAATATTTTAGTTAGGCTTTAATGGGAATTGTGTAGCTTCGCCGAGAAAGTTTAGTCCTTTGACTAACACTAGAAATCACATTTGCCTACGTGTAAGGTCTTTTCCTGAAATACAGATGACCGTTGTGTGCTTACTTCGCATAATAGTATAAAATTGTTTTAGGGAGGCTATTGTATATTGGTGACTCTACCCTAAACCTCAGTCTATGCGGGTAAAATGAATTGGGGCCCCGCTGATTAGGGGTACTGGACCTATATAGCCCATGGGTTACAAGAGGTCGGTGAAATGCTACATAGTTCAGAATTATGTTTTAAATGGTCATGTTTTATGGTCATGTTCTATGTTCCTTGTCCCTTCCTCTTATTTTAATGTTATTACAGATAATAAAGATGTGTTTTATGATTGATTTTAATATAATAATGGTTTTATCCCTTTCCCTGGGTTGCATGCTAGTACTCGTCGTACTGACCATGTTTAGACACTAGATTATTTCACGATGTATATTTAGAGACCTTTTCTTGTGATCTCATGCAACGTTAGGTGGTTCGTTTTCCTATTAGACAGCTGGTGCGAAGTAGTGATCCCTCCATCATCTGGAAGATATTTTTACTTTTTAATCTTTTATCATTTTTATTCTTTTGATTTTCTTTCGTATAGTCGGGGTCATGTTCTGACTTAGTGGATATTTAAGGATATAGGCTTTGTAGACAATATTGGGTTGTTGGTTTGTGGATTTGGATTTGAATTATGAACTTCATTATTATGATATATTGAAATTTTTATTTTACGGGTTGCCTTCCACAAATTTTGTATTATTATGCGTATGATGTAAAGCTGAAGGGGTCATCTCAGGCCTTGCTTTTCTTAGAGTGCTCATCAAAACCAGGGTCCTGGGTTTGGTCATGACAAAATTAGTTTCCAGCACATAAAGTTTCTCCTTAATGTGATGTCAGAGTAAAAAGTTATAGTCATTTTACTGAAGCCCTGTCAAGCTGTCTAATTATCTGCAACCCTATCTTAGGGTCCGTAGGTTCAATCTATGAGGCCATAGGTAGGGTCCTGAGAGCTAAAAATTGGTTTGATTCTTATAACCCTACCTATGGTCTGTAGGTTCAACCTACGGGGATGTAGGTTCAACCTACGGTAGGGTCCTGAGTGCTAAAAAATAAGGTTTGATTCCCATGACCTTACCTATGGGTCGTAGGTTCAACCTATGGTTCGTAAGTCAAGCCGTGGGAACTTGTTTCTGGAATTTTTTTTAGGTAAGTATAGGGGTGTTTTGCTCGTTTTCCTTATAAGGTCCAACCCTTATAAGCTTAAAACCCAATTGGAACACTAAGTTATGATCTTTATAAAAAACAATACATTAAAAACTCTTTCTTCTTCCCTAATACATTTTAAGAGGCAAGAAAACCTAGGGTTCAAGATTCAAGGCTCAGATTCAAGCTATGTTCATCAAAAATCCATGTTGAACACTCCTTACTCTAAGTATTACTATATTTTGTATATTTATTTGGTAATTATGTGTTCATTAATGACTGTTTTAAACAAGGATTGAGCAGATTTTTGTGAAAACTATAAATTGATTTCTTTTTTTATGAGTTTTCTAAGCATTATTCATGGTTTTTGAGATGTAATATGTTCAATAAAAATGGTGAAATTATTATCATGGTTTCACAACCTTTATGGATTTTGCAAGATAAAAATATGATCCTCAACCCAATTCAAAACTTGATTTTTCTTTATGGGAATTATGAATTTTGCATCGTCTTTTGAGTAAAATATGAGATGAAAAAATGACAGGCTATATGACTTTTTAAAACACTTGGGGGTTATATTTATGAACTTTAAAGATGAATTTTGGATTCTAGAACATTATATGAAAATGATTCGGCATGTTATGGATGGCTTGCTAGTCTTGGTATGACAATACTAATATAGAAATGCCTTAATAAAAGACTCCATGGATAATAATGTGTGTAAAAATATTTTAATTATGTATTAAAGAAAATTGTGTAGCTTCACCGAGAAGGTGTAGTTCTTGCGGCTAACACTTGATACTGCGTTTGCTGACATTGGGAGGTCTTGTCCTGAACGGAGGATGACCATTATATTCTTGCTTCGGACTGTAGTATAGAATTATGTTTATGGTGGGTATTGACTATTAGTTTGTTCAGCCTAATCTCAGTCCATGCAGATAACATGGATTGGGGCCACACCGGTCGGGGGTACCGGACCCATATAGCCCATAGGTTATAGAATGATGGTGAAAAGCTACATAGTTTAGGACTAAATTTCAAATAGTCATGTCTTTATGGTCCTTGTCCCTTGTCCCGCACTTTCTTATTATTATTATTATTATGGATGATGAAAATAAGCTTTATGATTGGTTTTATAAATAAAATTTTTATCCCTTTTCCTTGGTTACATGTCAATACTCATCGTACTGACTGTCCCCAGACACTACATCATTTCATGATGTAGGTGCAAGGTATTTTTCCATTGTTCTGTGCAGTATTAGAGAACTCATATTCTATCTTGAACAATTAGTGATAAGTGGTGATCCCTCTATCATCCGAAAGACTATTGTTCATTTCTCTTATGTTTTTATTCTATTATTTTAAGGTTCTTATGGCATAGTTGGAGCCATGTCCCGACTTAGGAGTATTCTTAAAGTTAGAGGCATCGTAGACAGGTGTTGGGTAATGGTTTGAATTTGATTCTTATGACATGGATGTTATTTTATTTTTTCGTTAAACCTCATTTCACATGGTTTTGTTTCTGCAACTTTAGATATGACTATACTTATGATATAATGCTAAGGGGTTATCTCGAGCTTTCATTGGTTTAGGATGCCCATTACAGCCAGAGCCATTTTTTAGGTCGTGACAAACTTGGTATTAGATCACGGTTCACCCATTTCGAGTAGAATATCATTTATAGGTGTGTAGCGCACCATACTTATAAGAAGGAGGCTACAAGGCATTGCCAAAACACCACACATACACCAACTATAAAAGATCATCCAAAACAAGTTTTAAGGTTTTCCACAAATTACTTTTCAGTTGCACTACACTGATCAATGTCAAGAGAAACATGTAGCAATCCATATTGTTTCAAAGTATTAAAAACACAGATCAATAAGACAATTACCATGAATGGTAACAAATCCACATTTTTGTTTCAAAGTAAACCAAAGAATAGGAAGCGCAAATACGGATGGAGAAAAAAATATTAGACGTGCTTCCAACCCTTCAATTCTTTACTCATCTTCATAGATGATATGGAAAGATTCCACCCAACCACAATCTGCAAGGGACACAAAATTACTTATCATTCATCATAATAATGATTACATAAAAATCAGAAAAAGAATAATTGAAACGACTCTGATGGATCTTTTTATCTACAATAACATGGAGAAGATTAGAACAAAATCAAAATACAAAGTGCATGTCCATGATAAACATTATTCTATTTAAACATGCATTATAATAATGAGGCCTCCATAAATGTTTTGTTACTAATGCTTATTTGGGAGATTCGAACCTGGTACTTCGAATCCATACTGGAACCAAAAGATTTTCATTTTTTTTAAAGAAAAATGTGATAATTTAGGCATCAAAGAAGTAAACGGTAAGAACCTGGACAGGCCTCGCTGCAACCAGACGACTAACTCGACCTTCCCTAACACCCCGATTTGGACAGAAATAGGATATAGTATGTGGTCCAGACTGCTTCACTTCACCATCAACCCTAGTAGGAGATTCCTTAGTAATGGATCGGGTGTATCGATCTTGTGTTATGACCTTCTTAGGCCGTGAGACATGGGGTACATTAGCTTGTGTTAGATTTGGTTTATATTGATGTTATTTTGGGTATGGATTGGTTGGCTCCTTATCATGTTATTTTAGATTGTTATGCTAAGACCATGACTTTAGCTTCATTGGGTGTGCCTAGGATAGCTTAGAAAGCTTCACTTCATTAGGGTCCTAAGAGGATCATATCTTATGTACATGATCATAGATTGGTTGAGAGGGGATATTTCTTATTTAGATCATATTCATGATACTAATGTTTCTTCACCTCCGTCCTTGGATTCTCTTCGTGTTTCCTATGAGTTCATGGATGTGTTCCCTACAGATTTGCTTGGAATACCTCTGAATCATGATATTAATTTTTCTATTGATGTTGAGCCGGTCACCAAGCCCATTTTTTTCTGCTTATAGGATGGCCCAAACTGACTTGAAGGAATTAAAGAATCAGTTGTAGGAGTTATTGGATAAGGGATTTATCCGACCTAATGTATCTCCTTGAGGTGCGCCTGTCTTGTTTGTAAAGAAGAAGGATGGGTATACATGGATGTGTATTGAATATTGATAGTTGAACAAAGTGATGATTAATAACAAGTATCCTCTTCCTCGTATTTATGATTTATTTGATCAGCTTTAGGGTGCTGCAGTATTTTCGAAGATTTATTTGAGATTTGGTTATCACTAGTTGAGGATTAGAGCTTCGGATATTCCAAAGATAGATTTTCGGACTCGTTATGGTCACTATGAGTTATGGGTCATGTCCTTTGGGTTGACCAATACCCCAACCATGTTTATAGAGTTGTTGACTGGGTGTTTCGACCATATCTCGACTCTTTTGTTGTTATATTCATAGATGATATCTTGGTTTATTCTAAGAGTGAGGTTGAGTATGAGGAGTATTTAAGGATTTTGCATCAGAGATTGAGGTATGAGAAGTTGTATGACAAGTTCTCCAAATATAAGTTTTAGTTGGAGACTATTTGTTTCTTGGGTCATGTAATGACTAAGAAAGATATTATGATTGATCCAGCCAAGATTGCAACATTTTGTGGTTGGGCTAGGCCTGCTTAGCCTAACGAGATTCATAGTTTTGTTGGCTTATCAGGCTATTATCGATGTTTGGTTGAGGGTTTCTCATTCATTGCATCTCCTTTGACTAACTTGACTTAGAAGAAGATTTGTTTTTAGTGGTCTGATGCTTATGAGGTGGGCTTTCAAAAGCTCACAAATTTGTTAACTTTAGCTACTATCTTGACTTTGACCAAGGTGGGTGTGGGTTTTACCAAATTTTGTGATACATCGGGTGTTGGGTCAGATGCTATGTTGATGCAGAAGGGTAAGGTGATTGCATATGTATCTCATCAGTTGAAGCCTCATTAGAGGAACTACCCTACCCATGATTTGTAGTTATGCACAGTAGTTTTTGTTTTGAAGTTATAGAGGCCCTATTTTTATGGAGTTCATTGTGATATCTTCTCAGGTCATCATAGCCTTCAATAATTCTTCACCCTGCGAGATCTTAATATGAGGCATCGTCGTTATCTTAACTTTCTCAAGGATTATGACTTGATTATTCTCTATTATTCGGGAAAGGTTAATATGGTTCCAGATGCCTTGAGCTGAAAGTCAACTAGCATGGTTACCGTGGCGCATCTTTTGACCTAGAAGAGGCCTTTGGCCTTAGAGATTTAGTTTTTATCTAACTATATGGTTAGACTTGATATTTTGGCACTGGTATGTTTTGTAATTTATGGAGGCTAGGTCTTCTTTGATGGAGTGGATTCGAGCTCATCGATTTGATATGGTGTTGAGTGGTGAGGCTAATAAAGCCTCGCTTGATTTAGATAGTGTTTCAAGGATTGGGGGCCACATTGTATACCGAGAGTGGGTGATTGAATTAGACAAATTTTTGAGGAGGCCCATTCTTTTAGGTATTCTATCCACATGAGAGTGAGTAAGATGTATCGTGATTTAAGGCGGCATTATTGGTGAGGTGGTATCTTGCCTTTGTTGTTATTAGGTGATGTTCGGGCATTTGAGGCTTGGTAGATTGCTTCAATGGTTACCCATTACCGAGTGGAAGTGGGAATAGATTACTATAAATTTCATGATTGGATTTGCTCGCACTTCCCATAGATCTGATAGTGTTTAGGTTATCGTAGATCGATTGACCAAGTATGGGCATTTCGTTTCGGTCCATGTCTTTTCCAGTTCGGAGAGATTAGCCTGTATCTACATTTGTGACATTGTGTGATTATATGGTGTGCCAGTGTCTATCATTTTAGATTGATGTTTTGTGTTTTCTTTGCACTTTTGGAAGACTTTTCAGAATGAGTTGGGTACTCGGTTGATCTTAGCATAGCGTTTTACCCCTAAACTGATGGCCAGTCCGAGTGGACTATCAAAGTTTTAGAGGATACGCTCCACACTTGTGTGATGGATTTTCATGGCCAGTGGGAGAAACATTTGTCTTTAGCAGAGTTTGCTTATAATAACTTCTACCATTCCAGTATTGATATGGCTCCTTTCTAGGCTTTGTATGTTAGGCGTTGTCGCTCTCTAATTGGTTGGTTTGATGTTTTTGAGGTTTGACCTTGAGGTACGAACTTGATTTGTGAGTCCTTAGATAGAGTTTGGATAATTCAGGTTGGACTTCGTGCTAATTAGAGTAGGCAGAAGTGATGTCGGACCGTAGACTTCGTTCCTTGAGATTTGGTGTTGGTGATCATATTTTCCTTCAAGTCTTAGCCATGAAGGGTGTGATCAGATTTGGAAAGAGGGACAAGCTTATCCCCAGGTATATCAGTCCATTTGAGATTTTTTAGATTGTCAGTGATGTAGCTTATGAGTTGGCTTTACCCCCAGATTTTTCATTTATTCTTTGAATTTTTCATGTTTCTATGCTTCACCATTACATTCCTAATGAGTCTCATGTCATTTTTTGGGAGTCGGTTCAGTTATATAAGCGGTTGTATTTCGTTGAAGAGTCGCTCCCTATTTTGGATAGGGATGTTAGATGGTTGCATTCTAGAATTATTCCTGTGGTTGAGGTTCAGTGGTGACATTAGCCTATAGATGAGGCTACTTGGGTGGTCGAGTCTTATATGCATAGTTCGATTTCCTAGCTCCTCGTTGATTCAGGTATTTCTTTGTCTTAGTTCGAGGACAATTTAGATTTTTAGTGGTGGGTGATGTAACGACCTAAAATTTTGAATATGTGAAGCATATGTTTTTGTGTGAGTTTACTATTTTACCCCTTAGCGTAGTTGTATTGTGGTATTTCTGTGGTATGGGGTTGATTGGTACGATCTCAATGCATTTTGGCGTCATTTTGTGATATTGTGGGTTTTTTAGGCTTCGAGACCCTTATTATGGACTTTTGTTGTTATCTTTTGATCTGTGTGATGGATGGCTAAACGAACTGCGCCAGTAGATCCGAAACATTGATTTTAGGGTTGTAACATGTTTGGTCTGGTTTTACGGCTTTTAAATATCATTTTGACCCTCGATTTGAGAAGTTGTGATTTTGGATTTCGGGGTTTAACTTTGTGAAAATGACATTTTCAAAAATCTGATATCACAATTGAGTCCAAAACGTCGAATTTAGTATGGTTACATAGTTCATTTCCGCATACGGGGTTCCTACAAATCCGGGGCACCATGTCGAAGTCCATTTTGGGCTTAGAAATTCTAGTGCACCAGGTTGCTATCATAAAGGTTAAAATGCATTTGGGGCATGCGTTTCATTCCTTATTTCTCCTAGTCGCGATCATGAAACATAAATCGCGATAAATATTATGATTGCAATGCTCAGTTGCGATAGCGACATATGAAAACCTGGTATGGGTATAAATAGCCCCTTTTTTTCCTGATTTTGTTTATTTTCCACCTTACCTCTTAAGATCTTATAAATCCTAAAATAGTGTGAGAGCTTAAAAGTAAAGCTTATGGGTGCTTGGGAAGGTAGATTAACATCCATTTCTTGATTCTTTTACAGATTTAAGGTAAGAATTCACCCTTTTCTTAGTGAATTCCTTGGTTAATTTCTCAAAGCCTCATAAAATTAAGGCATGATTTAAAACCCTAATTTCACTTGAATAATGTTCCTAATCCTATAATTACTAGTTTTTCTTCAATTTAACCTTCAAAAAAACTTTGTTTCTTGATTTTAAAATAAATTTCAATGGTTTTACCCGATAAGGTTTAAAGATGGTTTTTCTTCGATTTGAATGTGATTTTTAAATCAACTTGACTTGGGTTTTCAGCTGTAGGTTCCTAAAGGTAAGGGGAGAACATTTTTAAAATAAAGTTATGTTTTTCCCTTTCTTCTTAAAAACCCATTTTGGAGGTTCGTTTTGACCCTAACCAAAAGTAAACAACATTGGTTTCATTGGCTTAATTTTGACACGTAGATTCTGTATATCTCTTGGTTTTATTTGATTTTTTGATCATTCGTGAGAATTAAGGTCATGAGTGGAAATATTACAGACCAATTTTTGGACTTGAGATAGGTTATGTCTTGACTCTTTCAGACTCGGTTTGATAGTTAAATGGTATACAAAATACAATGTTAAGGGGATGGAAACTAATCATGAATTTGGCAATCATCATTTTTTATGTCTGTATGGGGGCCTATATGTGATATAATCTGGCTCTCACCGATAGACCACCCCGCCCTATCACATGCCAATGGAAAAGAACCTATTAGTTTTGAGCTACTATGTGATATGTATGGCTGTGTGGGCCCTGTGTGATTGTTGATAGCCTAAAATACATGTGAATAGTGGTATGGTGTTGTTGAAATACCTATTTTTGTACCATTGGTGTATTGTCTTATATTCGTGCTTTATTGGCATATGAATCATGTGGAAATTTCATAAATGGTGGAAGTAATGAGTGGATATTGGCTCATGTGGTTGTGGAAAACACTTACTATGGAATATAGATTGTCTATTGGTTGACGAAACCTCCATAGGTATCCTACATCGGGAAGTTGTAGCTCTAAAGGAGATATGATATATAGATTTCATAAGGGTTGACGCACCCCCATGGGTCCTACATTGAGAAGTTGTAGCTCTCTAGGAGATATGATATATGGATTACTTACGGGTTGACGGACCCCCCATGGGTCCTACATCGGGAAGCTTTATCTCTATAGGTGTATACGAAGACTATACGATGATCTCGTGCATCATCATTATAATCATCGTCATCATCATCATATTATACCTTGCACTTACTTTATTGTGTTATGACGGTGCTTGTATTTCCATATTAACTTGTCATCTATCTAATTGGTCTATCTTCTCTTATTTGTACTGGATGATCTTGTATATACATGTTCTTTTTTTATCTAGTTGTATATGATATAGTGTATACTTTTGTCCCTATTCGATGTGATGTATTATAAGTGGATATTATAGAACTGTTAGTGCAAGGAGTATGGGCTACCGTTGTGGGACATTTTCTGATTGCAGGTGGTGTGCCCTTTATGTGTATTTTTTATGTCTTATTATCTACTTTTCTTGGTCGACCTATGATACCTACTAAGTACAAGTGGATGGTACTCACGCCTACTACGCACTTTCGGTGTAGGTCCAAGTTCGAGTGCGCCCCAACTTGGTTGATTTAGGTGATATTTGGTGCTTTTATGGTAGTAGTTGACTTTCAGGTTCCTGGATGTGTTCTACTACCTTTCTTATAGTCTATGTCTTTACTTTCATTTTAGAGACTGAGTTTTTCCTGTATTCTAACATCTTATGTTTTTATTTGGATTTGAGTTGTACTAGATATGTTCTTATACTATTGACATCAGGTTTTGAGGAGTTATGGTTGTGTTGTTGATTATATTCTTTCTGCATTTATTATACTTATGTGCTTCGGATTCATTCTAAAAGTGTTACCATGGGGGTATTTCTATTTTTCCCCTTTGTGTATTAGTTTGTGTGACATGCTTACTTGTCAAGGTTCTCTGCGATAAGTGCCATTATGACTTTTGATATCGGGTCATGACAAAATATCAGCAACTTGTTCAGTTGTTGGAAAAAAAAGGATGGACATACTTCCATTTTTAATCTTCTCTTTAATGAAGTGTCTGTCCGCTTCAACATGTTTTGTGTTGTCATGTTGAACTAGTTTATAAGAAATGCTTATGGCAGCCATATTATCGCAATAGAGCTTCACTAGTAAACTCACAGGTCTTCTCAGTTTGGAAATCTCTTAAACCACAACATTTTACAAATTCTATGTTCCATGGATCGATGCTCAGCCTCAACACTACTCCGAACCACCGCATTTTGCGTCTTACTTCGCTATGTCACTAAATTTCCCCAAACAATTATAAAATATCCAGACGTAGATTTTCTATCAATAGATAAACCAGCCCAGTCTGCATCTATATAAGCCTCAATACTTCATTGCTCATTATTTTTTAAGAACAACCCTTTCCTAGGACAACTCTTTAGATACCTTAGGATTTGGTACACAATTTCTAGGTATTATTCTCGTAGAGAATTCATGAATTGACTAAATAGTATCACAACAAAGGAAATATTAGGTCTAGTACATGAAAATCAAATCAACTTGCCTGCCAATATTTTATATTGGCCCCTATCAATCAATTTTCCTTCTGTTGCAAACAATAGATTCAGGTCAATTGGAGTTTCAGTTTGTCTAAAACCACTCATTCTTGTTTTTTTAATAGATTAAGAACATACTTCCTTTATGACACTATAATTCCTTTCTTTGATTGTGCAACCTCTATATCAAGAAAATACTTCAGCGTACCTAAGTCCTTTATCTCAAATTCTGAGGCAAGAAGCTTTTTTAGTTTTTTTATTCTAATCATATCATCTTATGTGAGGATGATATCGTTGACATACACTATAAGAACTACAATTTTATCATCTAGTGAATGTCGAGTAAACATTACGTGGTTTGTTTGTCCTTTCATATATCCTTGCTTCTTCACAAGTTGAGTAAATCATTCGAACCAAGCACTTGGAGTCTTTTTTACACCATAAAAATATCTTTAAAGTTTGCATATTTTTGACTTCTATTTCCCTTCAAAACCTGGTGGAGAATCCATATAGACTTCTTCCTCTAGTTGCACATTCAAGAAAGCATTCTTCACGTCCAACTAAGGAAGAGATCAGTCAAGATTTACTGTGATTTTCAAAAGAATTCTACCTTATTCCACCAGTAGGCAAGTTAAGCCAGAGCCCGTATTAATAGGTAACAGGCTAACAGGCAAAAACCAAGAAAAAAACGCGTATAATGATATTAGTAGTAATAATAAATGAAAATACAAAAGGAAAGATATATAATATATCAAAACGAATGAAGGAAAAAGGACCAAATATACAAACAAATTCCTCCCAAGACATAGTAAGGTCAGTATTAGAGCCACTACTAAAAGATACTCAAAGTTCTAGAAAGAATATATAATATACACAACACATACAAGAAGTCTCGAGTACAAAAGACTAAACTGGAATAAATAGAGGAGGATCAGCCTTAGACGACAGTAAGCTCACCCTGCTCTAAATTAGTACTGAAAGGTAGGAACCACGTTAACGCCGACTACTAGAACTCGGTTCTGCATCAGGGAAAAGATGCAGAAATTTAGTATGAGTACTAAAGCAATGAGTGCTCAGTAGGCATCATCGGAGCACAATACAGGAAACGTATAACTAAAATACGAGGGTGTAATCTAAGTCAAAATTAAATCGAGATAGAAAGGTAAATAACTACCAAGCTACGCAAATGTGATAAAGGAATAAATATAAGCAATACAGAAAATAATTAACATACAAATAAAACATGACCTAAATGGGCCGACATAAGCCCACTAGCCACATTGAAGAAGACAATTAACCCAATCGAACCCCTATAATCCAGTGGAACACACAAGAAGTAATTAAAGAAAACAAACGTAAATAATCTGCAATTGAGCCGATCCCAAGAAATTATAGTAGTCATCTAGATGTGCACCGGGCTTGAACCATCACCAATGGGTAGTAACAAGAGGCCAGACATCAGGCTCGAATCAGTAGCGGTAGATAATAACAAGAGTCCATATGTTGGATTCAAACGGGAAATAGTAGGTAATAATGAGAGGTCATATATACGTTATACAATAGATCTCATAATCAGATGTCGGACTCGAACCGAAAATCAGAGAAACCATAACTCCCAGAACAATAGTAATCATTACCAGAACTCCCAAATCATCATAACTATATGCCGGACTTGATCCAAAACTCATAGTAACCATACCCAATTGTAAAATTAAAATCTAAACCATACCTTAACCAATGACAAGGTGGTACCAAAATTCACAATTAATAACAAAAATAAAATAAGTGCTACACCTAAATTGAAACTAAAATACATTTAAATAACCGTTCACATATCTTAATTAAAAAGAGGACGAATCCAAAGTTCCACAACTTAACTCCACATCCTAAAGTGATAGATGCTATATTATACTAAAAGGTAAGTTATCAAAATTTACTAGAATGGAGTCCTGATCGGATAAATAGGGCATGATATATATTTATATATACATATATATATATATATATATATATATATATCGAATGACACGCAAATTACAAGTACTTGTCAGAATTTAGCATAATAGAACACAATTAGTGTAAATAAGCTCAATCTAAAGGTAGGGTAAGCCTAGTCTACTTCAACGCCAAAGCTAAAATATCTCTCTGCGAAGCCTCCAGCTATTATCCCGCTAGAACCCGAGTTGAATAAATGTAGCAGTAGCTTAAAATTTACTTTCTAATGCAATCAAACATGAATGAAAATTCATTAATAGCAATTTTTTAAGAAAGGTCACAGGAACAATATGTTAAGACTTTAATGTTGAACGGATTTTTGCACTTTTTATAAGAAAGTTTATAATTCTTAAAAGAAATGTTTGAATGGAATTTGTAATTATATATGAAAATTTACATTTGTTAATACCTATGCTTGTAATGACTTGGCATTATATTGCTGACATAATGACACCACTTAATTTGATGTCCTTGTGCATAGATTCCACGTCCAGGTGGTGTGGCAACACCACCCTTTGCTTTTCGTTATAGTCGCATTCGGGTATTGCATAGGTTCATGGTAAAATATATATAATATTTTGAATGTACTATAATTGATAAAAATTATTTCTAATAAAACCTCTATTATATAATAATAATATTTTAACATATTTAAATTTATCATCTCAATTTAAAATATTAATAGACTATAAAAGCTATTATAAAGTAACATAAATATATCATAACTTAAAAAATTCTTTCAATATCAAAAATATTTTTGAAGGGTAATAAATTATATTTCTACCAAAAGTCAATTTAAATTAAATATTCCACAATATATTTGGTATTACTAAAATTGTCAAATGAACCACCCGAAAATCGAACTATCAGTTCCAGCAAATCATAAATACTTGGGACAGTTATAGAAAAGCTCTAGACACTGAAATTATATGAAAATAAGAAAAATGACCGTGAGGGTGATTACAACATCCACTACTAAAAGGACTTGTGTCTGCGAAAGTAAAGGATAAGAAAATACCTGAAGGCTCAAATAGTTAGGGATATTGGGCACGCATATCACGTTCGGTCTCCCAAGTAGCCTCCTAAACTAGATGGTGACTTCACTGAACCTTAACTACCGGAATGTCCCTGGAGCGCAACCGTATGACATCACTGGCCAAAATTGTCACTGGCTCCTCTACAAATGTCACCCTCTCGTCCAATTGAACTGATTCCCACTGAAGCAAGTGCAACTCATCTAAAATATACTACTGTAACAAAGATACATAGAACACTAGATGAATGGTTGAGAAGGCAGGAGGCATTGCCAATACATAAGCTACCTCCCTAACTGTCTATAGAATCTCAAAGGGTCCAATATACCTGGGGCTAAGCTTTCCCCTCCTCCCAAACCTCATCAGGCCCTTTATGGGCGATACTCAAAGGAAGACCCTATCACCAACTCTATACCTCAATAAACGACGTCTGTCATCAATATAACTCTTTTGTCTACTCTAGGCTGCTCGAAGATTTTCTTGAACTACCCTAACCCGATCCAATGACTCACGAAGCAAATCTATGCCGTGAGGCCTAGCCTCAGAAGTCTCAAACCAACCAATAGATGATCGAAATTGTCTACTATATAATTCCTCAAATGGCGCCATATGAATATTCGAGTGAAAGTTATTATTATATGCAAACTCTACCAAAGGTACAAACTGGTCCAACTGACGCCCAAAATCCAACACACAAGTATGGAGCATGTCCTCCAAGACCTGGATAGTCTGCTCTAGCTTCCCATTAGTCTGGGGTGAAATGAGGTGCTAAGATATACCTGGATGCCCAACTCCTTAGGAAACATCCTCCAAAATCAAGAAGTAAATTGAGAACCTCGGTTTGAAATAATGGAAACTGGGATCCCATGTAGGCAAACCACCTTCTGAATGTAAACAAGGGCTAACCTCTCAACACTATAGGAAACTCAAACGTGGATAAAATATGAATACTTGGTTAATAGATCCAAGATGACCCAAATACTATAAAAACAACAGGAAATATGAGGCAATCCACCTACGAAATTAATAGTAATTCACTCCCACTTTCACTAGAGAATGGGTAGCTGTTAATGCAAGCTACCAAGTCTTTGATGCTTAGCCTTTACCTATTGACAGCAAAGACATTGATCTACAAACCCTGCAATATATCTCAACATACCACTCCACCAGTAATGCTGCCTCAAATCCCTATACTTCTTAATTGTCCTGGGTTAATAATATATCTGATTTATGAGCCTCACAGAGAATCAACTAACTCAAATCTCCAATCCTTGGACCAAAAATACAACCATCAAACCTTAGGACACCTAAGAATCTAGGGTAGCCCATCGAGAGTCACCTCTCAACACCTAATCTCGAATGCTACAAGCCTACTATCCTCAAACTAACGACCCTGAATTTTCTCCAACAAAGTAGATATGGCCTCAACACTAGTAATAATTTGCAAGGGTCATAAATATCTAAATAAACCATCATATTAGCAAAAGAGATCATGTCCAAAGCCAACAACCACTTAGAAACTGAAATGAAGGCTAAGCTACCCATACTCACTAACTTTTAGCTCAGGGAGTCCACTAATACATTTGTCATGCCGTGATGGTAGAGAATAGAGATATCATAGTCCTTCAGTAACTCAATCCATCTATGTTGCCTCACATTACGCTCCTTCTAGGCCATAATATACTGAAGATTGCAATGATCAATAAAGATCTCACAGCCAACCCCATACAAATAATGCCTCAAAATTCTAAGCACAAACACTATCATTGCCACCTCTAAGTCATGAGTAGGGTAGTTGTGCTGATATACCGTTAGATGCCTTAATTTATATGAAATGACACGGACCTGCTACATCAAAACACACCTCAGACCAATGTTAGATGCATCACAATAGATAATAAAATCCTCGCCTACAATAGGAAGAGTCAGAACAGGAGCTAAAGTAAGAAAATATTTGAGCTTCAAAAATCTTACCTCATAACTCACATACCACTGAAATGGAACCTCTTTCCTATTCAATCTCATCATAGGGGCTATAATAGAATAAAAACCCTCAAAAAAACACCTATAGTAACCTTCCAACCTAACAAAACTATGAACAGGTAACATAGGCCTAGCCCAACTACGAATAGCCTCAATCTTTGATGGGTTGACCATGATACCATTCTTGGACACTACATTTCCTAAGAGAGCTAAATACTCAAGCCAAAACTCGTACTTTGAGAACTTGTCAAAAAGTCGATGATCTCTCAAATGTGGAGCACAGTCCTCAAATATTGCTCAAGTTTTCCCTACTCCTCAAGTGTACCAGAATGTCATCAATAAATATTTTCATGAAGAAGTCCAAACACGGACTAATCACATGGTTCATCAGATCCATAAAAGTAGCTAGAGCATTGGTCAACCCAAAAGACATCACCAGGAACTCATAATGATCATAATAAGTCCTGAAGGCTATGTTAGGGATGTCCGCAACCCTAATTCTCAACTGATAGTAGTCAAACCTCAAATCTATCTTAGAAAACACTGTTGCACCCTAAAGATGGTCAAATAAATCATTGATATGTGGTATAGGATACTTATTCTTCATAATTACCTTATTCAACTACTTGTAGTCGATTAATATACGCATAGAGCCATTATTCTTCTTCACAAACAAAACTTGAGATCCCTATGGTGATATGCTTAGTATATTAAAACTCTTACCCATTCTGAAGATGACATTTATCTTCTTCGGCTCAGTAGAATATGATAAGAAGCCATAGAAATAGGTCGGGTGCCTAGCTCAAGGTAAATAAAAAAGTATATACCACGTTAAGAGGAAGGATAGATAAGTAAACACATCAAGAAAATCTCAAACAATAGGGACGAATTCAAATGATGGACTCTCAATACATACATCTCAAACATATGTAGGAAATGGCTCATAACCCCCCTGATATTAGTCTCCTAGATCAAATGTAAGAAATAATCCCATCAGTTTGTGGCTAATGAAACCCTACCAAACAACTGGGGGTACGCCAAGAAAGGCTAAGGTAATGGTCTTAGCTAGATAATTCAAGACAACATGATAAGGAGATAGCAATCTATGCCTAGAATCACATCAAAATTTACCATATCTAAGGTAATAAGATCAATCTGAGTATCAAACTCCTGTATAGTCACCAAACAAGATCTATATACTCGATCCACAACTAAAGAATCACCCACGAGGTTAATTATATATAATGGCACAGATAAATACTCTGAGCATAATGCCAATTGCGATACAGAATAAGCAGAAACATATAAAAATATGGAATCGGGATCAAACAAAGCAGAAGTTAGATGATGGCATATAGAAATCATATATGTTATTACAACATCCGAAGCCTCATACTCTAATCTACTTGGTACAATATACAAATAACCCTGTCCCTCACTGGACTGGGTTTTTATCCAACCACCTGTCCTACCTCCCTGCAGACAACCTCTAGAACCCTAGGTACCAACCCCATGACTTTTTGCACCACCCCTACCTGGCATTGGTACTGATCTGATCGATTGTGTAGTCTAAATAGAGGGCTCAATCATCCTACATTAGGACAGTAAAGGATGAAGTGACAAACTACCCGACAGTTATAACATGCTCGGGTACCCTGCTCTATGTAGAAGGTCTAAAGGATCCAGAATAACCACCCCAACTCAATGATCCTGATGGATTACCCTTCTATGGATAACCATTACTTTGACCACTGGAACCAGTATAACCGATCTGATCCCTTTCTGATAGCTGAAGCGATACTTGAACTAAAAAACTAGGCTAACCCTTGTGCTGATAATATTATTATTGGGGGTACCTACAGTGAAACCCTCAACCTATGAACTATGAATCATTGTGAATCCCAGTGTAACTACCCTGCTAATGAGGTCTGTTATCGCTTCCCTATTTTTCCTCATGATCCATCTCCTTTATTGAATAAATATGATCAGTTATCTACATGCTCAGTTATCTTAGAAAATGACTTCCATAAAGTCACTAAATGTAATACCCTGTACTTTTCCTAGCTTAAAAAGTTTCCCCAAGAATGTTAGAAGCTTTCTTTGAAAGATGAATATACTTTTGTACACATGGTATTTTTAAGTTTTTCACTTTGTATCATATGGGGAATCGAGTAAGATTTCCATCGATACCAAATTCACCCAAATCCGACACCCGAGTAAAGAGTTAGAGTATTTTTAGTGAGACAGTGTATCACTTGAGCCTTCAGCTCATCGCAGAGATAGCTCAAATGGAAATTGTCAATTTCCAGTGTTGCTCCGCAATAGTGTTGCATCGCGCCAAACTTCCAGGTCATAGACAAGGTGGCAACGCAATAGCTCCGCGTCGCGCCACCGTGCAATTTCCCATTTGTCATTTTTCAGTGACTTGGCGCGATAGTGGCGCGTTGCGCCAAGGATGAAAACCAGGAAATTTTCTCAGAAATTAAAGACGTGTTCTAGGGTTAAAAGGGTCAATTTACCACCCTATATAAGCCTTATAACACGAGATTTGGCCATAATTCAGCATCTTATACTCAATTACTCTCAAAAACTCTCAAGAACAAGCCCTATGGTTTTCATAGAAGGTTCAATTCCAAGGGAAATCATTGTCAAATTTCAAGAATCTCTCCATCAGTCTTCATAGAATCACAAGCTAAGGTATGCATAGTATTCATTCATGGACTCCTTTCATCCATGAAGTTCAAGAATCTCTTTTCAAATTCAAGTGTATGGATTTTTGTTTGAATTCCATGGTGGGTTTGTGTTGCTCATGTTGATAATGACCAATTGAGTTTTAATCTATGTTTGGTGATAAATTTTATGTGTAATTGATTAGTAAAAATATGGATTTATGTAAACCTAGGATTAAAACCCAAGGATGATGAAATTAGATATGAATCATGATGTTTTGATTGTTGTATAATGTTGTCTACATTTATTATGCCTACCATGTGTTTGATTAAATACCTATACGAAGAAAAAGTGCCTAACTAGCATGATATTATGAAACCCCCATGTTTTTACAAGTTTATGCATATCACATGTTTGATGAAGTTCTTCAGTATATGAATCATGAATTGTGTTGTTGGTCATATGTTCACGTAAGTCATGCTATGTCAGTTTCTTTCCATCGAGTCCTGGGGATACTTGTACCTGATAATTTTGATGTGTGCCTAGAGCCATGTCATATTTTCAAGACACTCTCAGTCAAGCTATGATCCATAGAACTCAGTAACTCATGTGACTTAGGAAAACCCAGAAATCTCAGTAATCTCAATAGTTCAGTAATCTCAGTGATCTCAGTACTCAGTAATCTTAGCAACCATAGTATTCCCAGTCAATCTCAGTAACTTCAGTACTCTCAGTCAGTCCTCAGAACTTAGTACATTCCGTTAGTCAACAAAACTCAGTAAATTCAGTTTAGCTCCACTAAACAATACCATTAGAATCAACTTAGTTCAGTTAATCAGTTCAGTGTCTTTCAGACAGGAGTAGGATCGAGCACCGAGCGAGCCTAGGGATGGGGACTCATCCACTAGATAGGACTGAGATCTCTAGAAGTAATCCCTAAGTTCCAGAACTATATATCCAGCGTAGGTACGAGATGTCATACGTTAGATAGGACTGACATACTCAGGGATCACCCGTTAGCACATTTTAATGTATAGGTGATGATAGGCGGATTTACACGCCTATATCAATACATTTTGCCCATATTTTAGCCTAGTTTTGAGAACAAATTATATATTTCATGCACATTTAGTCCTTTTTCCTGTAAGTGAGCTAACGAACATGATTAGTAAAGTTTCAGGTATAAATGATGCATAATTCAGCATTTTATGGCTTACTTGACGCTAAAGAAAGCTCACGAAGGAAGGAAAGGGAGTTTACACGCCTAAGGACCAAAACTGCTGCATGGAAAATCTGTCCCGGGCTAAAACAGCAATTCTGAAGACTTTGGGGACTTACAGACACAAAGTTGGATTTTGACAATGATACATTAACCTAGTACAATTAGGTTATGTATTTCATTATTTTATTTGGATTATGATAATATTACATTAACCTAGTACAATTACGTTATGTATTTTATTATTTTATGTGGATTATGATAATGTTACCTTAACCTAGTACATTTGGGTTAAGGATTTCATTAGTCTAATAGGATTTGGTTATTTATTTCATTAGCTTAGTAGGATTAGGATATGGGTATTATAAATACCCTATCATGCTAGAGATTTTAGAACATCTTCTTAACTTCTCGTCTTACAATTCAATTCTATTACTCTACAATTCTTCTAATCCTTCCATTAATTCTATTTTTCTTCTTCTACTCTTCTATTCTTAAATTCCACAACAAGAGAATCGTTACTTGCTAAGGAATCACGCCTCACGCCTATCACTTGATCTACACGCCATTACTCAATATCGTGATATAATAACAATGTCAATTGTGATTTCCTTCGCATTCATGGGTAACTAAACTTCTCTGTTGGGGTTATGGAAGCCGTATGAGATACTATCTATTGTTGTGAGTTTGTGAGTTCCAGGCACGTATATTGCTTATATCATTATTCTCTTCATCTTAATCTACATTCTTTGCGGTTGCAAACGCAAGAATACGCCAGTCTAACATTTAACTTGTTCTAGAGAAAAGTTATTTGTCTGGAAAAGAGATAATGTCAAGGTAGTAGGACACCCTTTCCTATTAAAAAGCTAGTGCCGTAACTGGACTAACCTCTTGGAGAATTCGTACCGTTAGACACGCTTTAATCTCGAGAGAGTTAAAGTGAAATAGTCCTTGTTTAGGTCGAGAGACGCTTGGATTTACCATCGACTACAATCCTCTATAAGCAATTGCATGTCAGAATTCTACACACTCATAGCCAATAGAGACGTATACCTCATAAGGTGGACATAACCCCAACGCTTCAATTCTCATTGTTTACAACCAACGTAACAATCTCTCTCTTTTTACTTTATTATTTTCAGCTTTTGTTTACATTACTTGCAAAACAAGAATCCCCCCTTCTTACGAGACTTGCACCAAAAGTTTAGTAATTTTACTTACTTGTTGGCCAAGCTATTCCCTGTGGTATCGACACCCAACCCAGGTTGGGTTCTATATTTGCTAACGACCGCTTTACACTCAAACGAGAGCTGTAGATTGAGCGTTATCAAAAAATTGGCGCCGCTGCCGGGGAATACAAGTGTCAATTAAGTTCGTAATAATTACTAGACCCTTTGGTCAAAGACTCTCGTACTTTTACTTTTAGTTTTCGCTTTTGTTTACTGCAGGTTTATTGTTCAGTACATCAATGGATGCACAACGTGAAATACCATTCGATGATGATGATGGTGATGATCTTGATGGAGCTGGTGCCACTGGAGCTATAATTCCACCACCATTAGCGCCCGGAGCCAAGTTCAACATCACAAGCACCATGATTCAGTTATTGCAACTCAAGGGATTGTTTGGTGGACTAGCAGGCGATGATCCGAATATGCATCTCATCAACTTTATTTCTACATGCAAGTCTTTTGACAATCCTGGTGTTGGTCAGAATGCAATTCGATTACGTCTATTTCCATTGTCTCTGTCTGGGGAGGCAACACTATGGTTGAATGGGTTGACTCCTGATTCAATTACAAATTGGAGGCAATTGAGAGACGCTTTCCTAGAAAGATTCTTTCCGTCGTCCAAAAGGGCACAATTGAGAGATGAAATCAGCAACTTTCGTCAGCTTCCCACTGAAGCTCTTCATGAAACATGGGAGAGGTTCAAGACAAAGCTAGCGAGATGCCCAAACCATCACATGACTAATGTTCACCTCATGGAGATATTGTATAGAGCCTTGAATTCAATAACTAAGCCAATGGTGGATAACGCAGCTGGAGGATCTTTTATGGACCTCACCTTTGGTCAAGCAAGCAATATGTTAGATCGTATGATGAAACAAAGTAGAGCTTGGCATACCAGGGATTCTGAGGTAGCAAGCCCCACTTTATCTATTGGCATGACTGCAGACCAAAGGAGAAGAGAAGAAGAACGTAATCAAGATATGGCGCACATGAAGACATAAGTGGATCTTCTTACAAAGCATCTATTATCAGGGAAGACCGAAAAAGTCAAAGCCATTGCGTCAAAAGGAAGAAACGAATCTGATTCAGAAGAAGAAGCCAACTACTTGAACAATCAGGGGGGTTTCCATGGGAATACCCAAGGAAACCAAGGTCGGAACTATTATGGTAAATCTGGAAACATGGACCAAGGTAGTTGGAAGAACAAGAATGAAAAGAGTGGTTTGTACGTTCCCCCTGGTAGACGTGATACCACCACATCTAATTCTGGAAGTATGGAAGACATGATGGCTAAATTATTGAAAGGAGTGGAAGCAACAAGCGCGGGAGTTACTGAGGTAATTAATGATTTGTCCTCCATGAAACAACTAGTTGATTCTCATTCCACTTCAATCAAGCAAATAGAGCAGCAATTGAGCCAACTGTCAGCAGCACTCAATCAAAGAAAGGCTGGCACTCTACCTAGCAACACTGTGAAAAATCCAAGGAACGACGGATCATGCATGGCTATTACTACCAGGAGTGGTAAGGTGCTGGAAAACTCATCCCAAAGCAAGCAAGTGGCCAAAAATAAGGTAGATCATGACGCCATAGAAGCTGACCAAGACGTCCATGACGTCACCCCTAGAAGGTTGCAGCCTGAAACTACCAAAATTCGGAAGCAAGAGGAGTAGAAATCCATGGAGAGAACACTTCCATACCCACCACCACCTTTTCCCCAAACATTGAAGAAGGTGGCGGATGACACTAAGTTCAGCAAATTTATGACTATGTTGAAGCAGCTGACCATTAATGTTCCATTGGTAGAGGCACTTGAACAAATGCCTGGGTATGCAAAGTTTATGAAAGATCTTTTGACTAAGAAGAGGGCAGCAAGTTATGAGCTGAAGGATGATGTGCATCATTGTAGTGCAATTGCTACCCGATCGATAGTTCAGAAGAAGGCCGACCCCGGAGCTTTCACTATTCCTTGCACCGTCGGATCTTTGAACTTTGCCAAAGCATTATGTGACCTAGGATCCAGCATCAACTTGATGCCATTATCGATCTACAAGAAGTTGGGGTTAGGAGATCCTACACCAACTAACATGAGGCTTGTTATGGCGGATAGGTTGGTAAAACGACCGGTTGGTATTCTAGGCGATGTCTTGGTGAAGGTTTCTTCATTTATCTTTCCAGTAGACTTTGTCATCTTGGATTGTGAAGCAGATTCAGAGGTTCCCATAATCTTGGGACGCCCCTTCCTCGCAACTGGAAGTGTGCTTATTGACATAAAAGATAATGAGCTTTTATTTCGAATTAATGACGAAGTGGTCCGCTTTGATATACGCAAAGCCATGAAACAGCCCAGCGATATGAATGAGTTATCTGTAGCTGATGTTCATCATGAGGATATGAAAGAATTATCTATAGAGAAATAGCCTACTGTTGAGCCATTGTCTGCTGCGCCACTGAAAGTTGAGCATGAGGATAATGAAGATTATGAAGAACTTATGGGTGCTCTAACAGAAATAGAGTCTTATACTCCTAAGCAACCGGATTGTGATCTCAAGAATCAACCAACAACGAAGACTCCCATTGACGAGACACCAATGCTAGAATCGCAAGAGCTCCCCGATTATCTAAGGTATGTGTTCTTGGAAAGTAGAAATATACTTCCGGAGAGTGCAAATAATTTAAGTGAACAACACGTAGAATCTCTCATCTCTGCTCTGAAGAGATACAAGAGAGCTATGGGTTGGACTATTGATGATATAATTGGTGAAAAAGATCGCATGCCCACAGGTAAGCCTCATTGTCGTCTAAATCCTTTCAGAAAACGATCCACCATTTACCTCGACGAAGTCTGAGTACTCGAGGTAACTATGTCGAGCCACGACAATAAATAAGGCGCTAGATGGGAGGCAACCCATCGTTTATCATTTTTCATTTATCGTTTATCATTTTTCATTTTTCATTTCATTCTAGTACTTGTTTTGATTTTGATAAATGAAAAATCCAAAAATAAGAGTCGTGCCACGACCAAAACTAAGGCGCTTGGTGGGAGGCAACCCATCGTACTAATCGTTTTCATTTGTTTGAGCGAATATAGGTGCAAGAAGTAGTCAACGAGGAGATTGATTTCAATTGATGATTTGGACGCATTGTATGGTAAAGTTGGTAAGTTAGGAAGGGTGATGCATAAGGCTATGGATTGAGCCTTTCTCACGCCAAAATAGGCTTCGAGGAAGGCTAGGCCTTGGTAAAACTAGGCCACGAAAGATGCACAACCTATCCTATAGCCTAAGGTCTCGTAATCTAGTGTGCTATACACTATGCGCCGCCTATTCCTAGGTATGCTTTTGACTATGCGCCGCCTATGCTATGGCATTTGGTCTCAGTATCTCATATGCCATAGACTATGCGGCGCATATGTCTACAAATGCCATAGACTATGCGGCGCATATGTCCCATTATGCCATAGACAATGCGCCGCATATGTCATATCTATGCCAAGCATTATGCGCCGCATATGTGGGATTTTTGTCTCCAAAACCGATTGTAAATGGTTCATAACCCGACCCATTCTCTTCCTATATAAAGGGGACTTAGTTTTATAACACAACACATTGCAAAGTGACCTAAAGGTGCCGCATATTCATCCAAATCCTCTCAAAATTTTCTTTTTTGCTCTTCCAATTCACAAAACCACCTCCAAAAGCTTCAAGCAAGTAAGTACTCTCTTATTCTTCATTTATTTCTCGTAAGTACTACGTTGCTATGTCTATTATAAATTTCTACATATTGAAAGATTGTTGGTGAAGTTCATGTGTTTGGAATGTTAATGCAAAATCATGTGAGTGAACGTATACGTTAGAATCATCTTGACTTGTTTCCGACTTGAATTTGGTTTTAATAGCATTGTCATACTATTTGCGGAATTTCTATAGTCTTGAACATTGTTTAAAATTGCTACTTGGATACTTACATGTTAGGCTATCCCGTTCATCGGGATAAGACTTATAGTGCCTGCCGACATAGGAGGTTGTGATTGTTGAAAGTAACTATATTATGTGGTAACCCCTATGTAGTAGTGTTGTTATATCTAACATGAAAGTAATACAATGGCTGCAAGTAGTGATACATCACTGATTTTCTTGCCGGAATACAACTCCTAAAACGTATGTCGATGAAATCTGAGTAATCGACCACTTTCACTTCACTGATTTGTAGCAACAAACTAAGTGTGGGGTGGTACCCCTACTGCTTGTGTATAGATTGTATCCATTGGGATTGTGCTACCATTAACACTATTTCAAGTCTCAGGTACAATGGCACCCAAAGCAAGACAAGGCAAAGAAAAGGCTACCACTTCCCAAAAGAGCAAGAAAAGAGGCCGCAAGGAGCAAGGAGTACCCTCCTCGCTGCAAATACCTCGACTCACGCTTGGAATTAAGTGGGATACTTATGAGGAACTTCTGAGGATGACGACTCTGATGATGATTCCAATACAAGGGGTATGACCCCAGACATAGAGGATAAGTCCGACCAACCAGGTTCCTCGTATTTATTTTCTACTGAGGACAGTGTCCCGACTAAGTGTGGGGTGGTGGTATTGCATGCTATACTTCTCTATTCGCATCTATGTTTGTTTTCTTTTGTTTCATTTTTGTTTCGTTTTGTTTTTTTTAGTAGTTAAAATTTTTTTTTTAGCTTCGCATGAAATTATTTTGATAGGCAGCATGAGATTATAACAAGAGTATGTGCTACAATTGTGACTATTGAGACATTTAGGCTCTAGTTGTGACTCAATATGTGATATTGTGTGATTCAATTCCTTCACTTGTTGGGTCGAGAGTCTATATTACTTCCAATCAAGTCGACCATGTGCCTTGTGTGTGTGAGATAATAGTATATTCTATGTATGTGGCTGATGCTAGAACTTGCCTGGTATGTATGCAAAGCGAAAATAAAGAGTATAAGTTTAGGATATGATTTAGGCATTTCTTTGGCAACCTATACATGTTTACCTTCAGTTTTACCTACCCATGGACATCATCCTAGTTAACCCTTTTTGAGACTTTAGCCTATTTCTTTGACAACATTGTATGTAAGCCTAATCCATTTTGTTCAAGACCGTAATTTGATCCAAATTCCTAAGTGCTTTAAAGTGAAAAAGTCATGTGACAACATAAGAGGAAGATGGGTAAGTATGATGCTTTAAATTGTAAGGGTGCTTGAATGTGTTATGAAAAAGAAAGTGCTATCATAAGAGGTATGTTATGAAAAGAAAAAGGAAAAGAAAGCTGAAAAGTGAGTCATCCTTAAAAGTGAAAAACAAAAGAGGAGAAAAAGGGTGGTAGAAGAAAAGAAAGAAGAAAGGTTGTGTGAAAGAAAAAGTGTTAATGATACAAAGTGATGTATTAAAGCACTTAGGAACCTAGTCACTATTCTTGGCCAAAATAGTCCTACCCGTCCCTTAGCCTACATTACAACCATCAAAAGACCTACTTGATCCTAATCTTAACATACCGACATTTAGTGGAGTACTACATTAAGGGCAAGCCTATGGTCATCAGTTGCTACATATGAACTCTTTGTGAGAGTGAGAGCAAGGACATTTTGATACCCATGTTTGAAAAATATGCTATATTTGTGAGTGATTATGGGTACTATATTGTGAGACATACATGGTTGATGAGTTTTGGATAGTTGTATATGATTCCATTCACCTTAACGTTTGCATGAGAGTTGATCACCATCACGAGTCTATACTTGAGGTTAAACTGTTTCTACTTATAATCGGAAAGCTACTCTTTGTTGATAATTGTTGTGCTTGTCTTGAAGAATATTTTGTGTTGTTGCTGTAAAAACCCTAAGTTGATGTTTAGAAGGACATGATATGTTGTTCGAGGACGAACAAAGCTCTAAGTGTGGGGTGTTGATGATAGGCGGATTTACACGCCTATATCAATACATTTTGCCCATATTTTAGCCTAGTTTTGAGAACAAATTATATATTTCATGCACTTTTAGTCCTTTTTCCTGTAAGTGAGCTAACGAACATGATTAGTAAAGTTTCAGGTATAAATGATGCATAATTCAGCATTTTATGGCTTACTTGACGCTAAAGAAAGCTCACGAAGGAAGGAAAGGGAGTTTACACGCCTAAGGACCAAAACTGCTGCATGGAAAATCTGTCCCGGGCTAAAACAGCAATTCTGAAGACTTTGGGGACTTACAGACACAAAGCTGGATTTTGACAATGATACATTAACCTAGTACAATTAGGTTATGTATTTCATTATTTTATTTGGATTATGATAATGTTACATTAACCTAGTACAATTAGGTTATGTATTTCATTATTTTATGTGGATTATGATAATGTTACCTTAACCTAGTACATTTGGGTTAAGGATTTCATTAGTCTAATAGGATTTGGTTATTTATTTCATTAGCTTAGTAGGATTAGGATATGGGTATTATAAATACCCTATCATGCTAGAGATTTTAGAACATCTTCTTAACTTCTCGTCTTACAATTCAATTCTATTACTCTACAATTCTTCTAATCCTTCCATTAATTCTATTTTTCTTCTTCTACTCTTCTATTCTTAAATTCCACAACAAGAGAATCGTTACTTGCTAAGGAATCATGCCTCACGCCTATCACTTGATCTACACGCCATTACTCAATATCGTGATGTAATAACAATGTCAATTGTGATTTCCTTCGCATTCATGGGTAACTAAACTTCTCTGTTGGGGTTATGGAAGCCGTATGAGATACTATCTATTGCTGTGAGTTTTTGAGTTCGAGGCACGTATATTGCTTATATCATTATTCTCTTCATCTTAATCTACATTCTTTGCGGTTGCAAACGCAAGAATACGCCAATCTAACATTTAACTTGTTCGAGAGAAAAGTTATTTGTCTGGAAAAGAGATAATGTCAAGGTAGTAGGACACCCTTTCCTATTAAAAAGCTAGTGCCGTAACTGGACTAACCTCTTGGAGAATTCGTACCGTTAGACACGCTTTAAGCTCGAGAGAGTTAAAGTGAAATAGTCCTTGTTTAGGTCGAGAGACGCTTAGATTTACCATCGACTACAATCCTCTATAAGCAATTGCATGTCAGAATTCTACACACTCATAGCCAATAGAGACGTATACCTCAAAAGGTGGACATAACCCCAACGCTTCAATTCTCATTGTTTACAACCAACATAACAATCTCTCTCTTTTTACTTTATTATTTTCAGTTTTTGTTTACATTACTTGCAAAACAAGAATCCCCCCTTCTTACGAGACTTGCACCAAAAGTTTAGTAATTTTACTTACTTGTTGGCCAAGCTATTCCCTGTGGGATCGACACCCAACCCAGGTTGGGTTCTATATTTGCTAACGATCGCTTTACACTCAAACGAGAGCTGTAGATTGAGCGTTATCAATAGGACTGATCCCAGGGTTCACCCACTAGATTAGGGCTTACTCCACAGCAGTTGTCTTTACCAGTGGCACGGTACTGACACCCTTCCAGCTAAGGTTACATGTTGGACCCCAGTTAGCTTAGTATGGGGCATGTCGGTTAGATGAATACATCCCACTTTCACTAAAAATGCTTCGTAGACTCCCGAAGATAGTATACAAATGTCTCCATACCAATTCGAGGGACTCTACTAAATATCGACTCCAGTACCAAGAATACCAGTGAAACATAGGTTTTGATACCAAGATGTCATGACCTGATTTCTCAAATCATGATGTTGCCTACCTTATTCCGCCAGTAGGAAAGCCAAGACATAGCTCGGAATAATAGGTAACGGGCTAACAGGCTGAATCCATAAAAGATCGCATATAATGATAGCAGTAGAAATAATAAGTGAAAATCAGAAAGGAAACATACATGATATACCAAAATATGAGAAGGAAAAAGGAATAAATATACAAATAAAGCCCTCCCAAGATGTGGTAAAGTCAGTACTATAGCCACTACTAAAAGATACTCAAAGTGCTAGACAGAATCTATAATATACATAACATATACAAGCAGTCCCGAGCACAAAAAAACTAAATTGGATAGGAACTCATAAGAATCCTCTTCTAGGGTCCCATCAAACCTGGGTGGAGTCAATTTCAAAAATCATCCCAACATCTTCTACTACCCAAAATACATAATTGGTTGGGCTACTACCGGTTGTGGGACTATTGGTGCTGATGAAACCTCTACCCCAAGCATCGCTATCGTAGGATGTTCCCCTAAATCAACAACAGCCTATGTTGATGGATGAGCTCTGTCAGCCGATCGACCGCCAACTAACCTAAATAATTATACTAATGCATCCTAAAAAATTAAAGAAGATATAAAATCAGGTAGAGCCTGGGTTGTCCCCTAGCTTACCTGCTATTGTGGTGGAATACTTGGAGCTCTCTCAGTCACAGGAGCTATGACAAGATAAGGTGATAGATTCCTAGCCTGATATCCAATGGGGGTTGCTTTTCTACCCTACCCTAGACCCTAGGTCGACCTTAAACCCTAACCAAAACTCTAGCAGTGGGCTTGAGGTCTCGATCCTAGATCTTGAACCTTGTTTTCTAGCCATCTGCGTAAAGAGTGAACAAATACAAATTAAAAACAAACTCAAACCCCATACACATAAATGAATAAAGAAAATGAGAGTTTTCCCTAAAAATACTTTGTAGCCTCCCAAAGAAAGGATACCGACGTCTCTGTACCAATTTGTGAGACTCTACTAAATATCGGCTCCAGTACCAATAATACCAGTGAAATGTAGGTTTTTATACCAAATTTTCATGACCCGATTTCTCAAGTAATGATGGCGCCTATCTTATCCCACAAATAGGCAAGAAAAGCAATAGCCCGAAATAATAGGTAACGGTCTAACAGAAAGAATCTAGAAAAGATTGTGCATAATGATAGTAGTAGTAGTAATATAAAGTTTAAACTAGAATGGAAACATATATAATATATAAAAGGAGAGAAAGAAAAAGACCAAATATACAAATGAATCCCTCCCAAGACATGGTAAGGTCAGTACTAGAGCCACTACTGAAAAATACCCAGAGTGCTAGGAAAAATTTATAATATACACAACATATACAAGCAGACTCGAGTATAAAAGACTAAAGTGGAATTGATAGAGGAGGATCAGCCTCGGACGATAGTAAGCTCACCCTACTCTGAACCATTACTAAAAAGTAGGAACCATATCAACGTCGACTGCTACATTAGGGAAAAGATGTAGAAATGTAGTATGATTACCAAAGCAATTGATACTCAATAGGAATTATCGACCGATTGAGCTCAATACAGGAAGAGTAAAACTAAAATGCGAGGGTGTAATCTAAGTCAACAGTAAACAGAGATAGAAAGGTAAACAACTACCAAGCTACGCAAATGCGATAAGAGAATAAATATACACGATACAAAAAATAAATAACGTTATAATAATAGACCACTAGATACACTGGATAAGATAATTAACCCAATTGTACCCCCATAAGTCTGTGGGACACATAAGAAGGAATTAAAGAAAACAAATGTAAATAATCCGCAACTGAGTTGATCCCGAGAATTCATAGTAGTCATCCAGATGTGGACCAGGCTTGAACCAACACCAATGGTTCGTAACGTGAGGCCAGCTGTCGAGCTCGAACGGGTATTGGTAGATAATAACAAGAGGTCATATGCCAAATTCGAACCAAATAGTGGGTAATAATGAGAGGCCACATATATTATATACAATAAAATTCATAATCAGATGCTGAACTCAAACCAGAACTTAGAGGAACCACAACTCCAAGAACAATAGTAGTCAGTACCAGAACTCCTATATCATCATAACACGATGTTGGACTCGAATCGAAACTCATATTAACCATACCCAATTTTAAAATCAAAATCCAAACCCTACCATAACCTATGCAAAAGTGGTACCAAAATTCACAATTAATGAAAGAAATAAAGTATGTGAAGAACCTAAATGAAAACTAAAATACATTTAAATAACCCCTCGCATATCTTAATTAAAAAGGGGATGAATCTAAAGTTTCACAATTTAATTCCACATCGTAAAGTGATGGAATGTTATATTAAACCAAAAGATAAGTTATCAAAATTTATTAAAACGGGGGCCTAACAGGATATTTAGGGCATGATATATATATATATATATATATATATATATATATATATATATATATATATATATATATATATATATATTAAATGGTATGCAAATTACAAGTACTTGTCCAAAACTAGCATAATAGTACACAATTATCATAAAGAAGCTCAACCTAAAAGTAGGGTAAGCCTAGCCTACCTGGACGCCAAAACTAAAATGTCTCTCTGCAAAGCCTGCGGAAAGTATCCCGCTAAAAACCGAGTTAAATAAATATAGCCGTATCTTAAAATTTACTTCGTAATGCAATCAAGTATAAATGAAAATTAATTAATAGCAATTTTTTAAGAAAGGTCACAGGAACAGAATGTTAACACTTTAATGCTGAATGGATTTTTGCACTTTTTATAAGAAAGTTTAGAATTCTTAAAAGATATGTTTGAATGGAATTTGCAATTATATAAGAAAGTTTATATTTCTTAACACCTATGATTGTAATGACTTGGCATTATATTGATAACATGATGACACCACTTAATTTGGTGTCCTTGTGCATAGATTCCACGTGCAGGGGTGTGGCGACATCACCCCTTGTTTTTTTGTTATAGTCGCACTTGGGTATTGCATAGGTTCATGATAAAATTAATATAATATTTTAAATATATCAAAATTAATAGAAAATTATTTTTAATAAAAACTCTATTATATAATAATAATAATAATAATAATAATAATATTTTAACATATTTAAAATTACTATCTCCGCTTAAAATATTAATAGACTCTAAAAGCTATTGTAAAGTAACATAATATATCGTAACTTAAAAAATTCTATCAATATCAATATTTTAAAAGGGCAATAAATAATATTTCTACCAAATGCCAATTTAAATTAAATATTGAATAATATATTTGGTATTACTAAAATTCTCAAACAAACAGTCCGAAAAATAAACTATCAGTCCTAGTAAGTCATATATAACTTGGGGCAGTTATAAAAAAGCTCTAGACATTGAAAATGTTTGAAAAGAAGAAAAATGAATGTGAGGGTCATTAAATTGAAGTCTGATACTCTTGAGAGGGAAAAACGATCGCTGAAGCTTATCCATTTCACAGAATTCACATTGGAACAAGGATGGATTTTTATTTCTAAATGACTGAGGTAACAAATGTCTTAAATAATAAAAACTTGGATGTCCAAGCGTATATTGTCAAAGAATGACTTTATTCAAAACAAAAGTAGAGTTCAAATTAGTAGTATTCAGTTGTAGATAGTTGTTCATGTTGTCAAGAAAATAAAGACCTCCAGATTATCTAGCATTTCCAAATGTCTTCCTTGAGATCTTTTCCTGATATTCGCATAAACCAGGGTAAAAATAGCACGATAATTAATAAAATGGGTTAATTTGTTGACACAAAACAAATTGCAAGAGAGTTTTGGAATATGATAAATATGATAAAGTGTGAGGGGAGATAATAATTAACAGTTCCATTTTCAACAATTGTAGAGAAGGAACCATCAATAAATTTGCCTTTATTATTCTCCGCACAAGGAGTATAAGTAGAACAAAAATGGGAAACTTTCAGTCATGTAATCAGTAGCTCCTAAATCTATGATCCAAAAATCTATTTGGTTGGAGTTAGCACTAAGAAAAGCGGATAGTAGAATACCTATTTCAGTAAAAGAATAAGGAGTAGAAGAATTTGGTGCATTTGGATGAAATTGTAGAGATAGTAGGAGTTTGTGCAGAATTTCCAATTGTTCCTTTGTAAATGGAGATATTTATAAAAAAGGTTGTTTCCCCCAATCCAAATAAGTTATTTGACGGTCCTAATCATGTTGACATTGAAAACCATGATTATCAACTCCTTTCTTCTTCCAGTTTGGTGGTTTTCATGAATCTTTCAACATGTTTTATAGGTGTGCCAGTATTTTTTGCAATGATCGTACCATGAACTTTTCTTTTTTTTCATCTTCATTTTTCATTGTTATAAGAGCTGGAGAGTCTATATTAGCTTGTAGTGAATGCGTAAATCAGTTTTAACATAACGTTTCTCCTGGTTTTCTCTTTTTGCACTTCAGAAAAATTTCACTAAGTGAGGGTAGAAGATTTTTTTCCTAGGATTCGTGACCAGACCTCATCAAACTCGCGATTCAATCCTGCTAAAAAAAGGTAAAATATTTTATTTTATTTTCTTTTATTTGCTCAACGCTATCCACAGAACACTCACATTTGTCATTGTCACACTGGTCTAACTCTTTCCACAGAAAGACCATTTCGTTATAATATGTAATGGCTTATTTTTCACCCTGCTTAGCTTGTCATAATTTTATTTTTAATTCAAAATTTTTTTAGAAATTTTCTACATCATAATATATCTCTCTAATGGCTTCCCACACATCCTTGGCAGTGGGTAAAAATAGATAAGTTTTACCTATAATAGATTGCATGGAATTTATTAACCAGGCAATTAGGCGTGAATTGTCTGATCTCAAGGTGTTCAGCTTTAGGTCTCTGACTTTTGACTTTTTCATCTCTCCAGTCAGATGTCTCAACTTTTCACGACTATTAGTTTCAAGCTTTACAGAGTGTATTCATTCTAGATAGTTTCCGTTTTATCGATGAGAAATTAATTAAAAGGGCATGTGAGAAGCATTGCCTTATTGAGTCATGAGATATTCTGTCGGAACACCCAGAGAGGACATTTTATCTTTTTTTTATTTTCTAGAAAAATGTTCTCCATGAAAAGCATTGGTTTCTTTAAAAAAAAAATATAGGGCAATAAAAAGGGAATTAAAATGGCTCTCAATGAATTTAAATGGCTTTCAAGCTTTCAATGATTTTATTGAGCATTGAGGGGCTTTAAATAGACACCTTACAATAGAAAAATTAGCAATATTCAAAATTCAAACTAACTAAAATGTCTCAATAAATCAAACAACCTAACTTAAAATTCAAAATTCAAATTCATCCCAAATTAAATAACTTATTTTCCTAAAAACTTGTGTAGTAACTAAAAGCAATTTTCAACACTCCTCTTTTGCTTTAGTTACTGTGATTTTAAGAAGTTGCTCCTCCTTAATTTCTGCTTTCACAAATTGTGCTTGAGGATTGTTTTTAAGCTTGCACGTTTTTATAACATGACCTGCTTGTTTGTAATTTCCACAAATTGCATCAGGTCTCCACCAACAAAAATTCTCCAAGTGTGTTTTCTTTTTGCGGTGTCTGCAAAGAGGATAATTACTATTTCCTCTTTTGTTTTGTGCATAAAAAACACTCTCAGTAACATTGTCTTGTCTGAAGACTCATTTTTTCTCTTGTGCTTGAAGAGCACTTATTATTTATTCAACAAATATATTAGAGAGATCTTTAGACTCTTCCTGAGATGAAATTTTAGACTAGAATCTCTCCAAAATTGTCACAAAGAATTTTTCGACTATTATGTCATCTTTGAAATCCTCGCCAAACAACCTGATTTTACTGACAAGCAAAGAAATCTTGTCAAAATACTTAGCAATAATTTATCCTCTTGCATCATAAAAGATTTAAAATCCCTTTTCAAATTAAAAATTTGCATTTGTCTAACTTGGTCAATTCCTTGATATTTTTTTTTTAGTTTTTTCCAAGCTTCATTTGTTGTCTCACAAGCAATAATTTTAGCAATAATCGAATCCACAACTGAATTTTGAATTATAGTTTTGGCTTTGAATTTTTTGAGTTTTTCATCTAAATGAGATTTAACCTGAGCAAGGGTAGGATTTGCAGGGAGTGGCTGTAATCGTGTATCTTCCACTACAACTTCGCACGGATCATAGGCTTGAAGATATGGTTTCATTTTCACTTATCAAATCTGGTAGTTTTCACTAGTGAAAATTTTTGGGGCATTCAATGAGAGACTGCTGGTTGATATCTTTTTGTTTGAAAATAGCTCGTGCATTGAAAATGAACACGGGTTGAAAATAGTCCTGGTGGATTAAACTGGGAGCCCTTACGGGTTAAAAGGGTAGCCCTGACAGGTTAAAAATGGTTTGGTAACACTTTGGAAGAAATCACAGATCCCGTAAGATCAATGACGCTCTTAATACCACTGTTGGTTTTTTTTTTAAAAAAAGATGGGGCAGCAAAAAAGGGATTAAAATGGCTCTCAATGGATTGAAATGACTTTCGAACTTTCAATGATTTTATTGAGCATTGATGGGTTTTAAATAGCCACTTTACAATAGAAAATCAGCAATATTCAAAATTCAAACTAACTAAAATGTCTCAACAAATCAAACAATATTCAAAATTCAAATTCATCCTAAATTAAATAACTCATTTCCTAAAAACTAGTGTAGTAAATAAAAGCAATTTCCAAAAAAAAGTTGTTTTAGCCATATAATAATAAGGGAAGAAGTCTCTCTGCACAATGAAAGATTAGATAAAGCAAAAGTATGTCTTTATTCATAGAGTTGTACAATATTTATAGGTGAACAAGAAGATCAAATAATCTAATCAATTTTTAATTCTTAGGAGATACATAAATCAATGGATTTCCTTTCCTCTATTCTATTTTCCTAAAATAACAATATATGATATCCATAGTTACAACAACGAATTGCAACCATATTTGCCAACACATTTCTGGAGCAGATTATAATCAAATATGTTAGCTCATCGGTGCAGCAGATTATGACTAAATCTGCCAACTCATTCGACACATACATATAAATACTATTTTTAGAAGAGAAAATAGTGGAAAGAACAAGAGTAATTTCAAGTGGAAAAAAACATGAAGTATGAACACTGGAAGTACAAAAATTAGATCTGTCCTCGATTGATAAACAAAATGTCTCGTGTTCTTCATGGTTTTTTACTGCATAAATATAATAAGAATGTTATGTTTGAGACTTTATATATCTTCGATGAATGTGTCATTACATGCACAATGTAAGTTGGCTTTTGTCCATTAAAACCAATTCTTTTAGAGTTGGAATTGGAGTTGAAGGGGTAGTTGGAGTTGTGTTTGACCATGAATATAAATTGGAGTTATTTTTAAAAAAATTGTGTGAGAAGTGGCAGTGAAACAAGCAAACTTGTTTTCACTTTTCTAAATACAAATTCAATTTATTTTTTTTGGAATTCGTATGGCTAAAATCCAGCTTGAAGTTATAGTTGGAAAAAAGTGAAAAAAAAGAAAAAATTCTCATGGCCAAACGGGCAAGGTTGAAATGACAGGAGCACTGAGTATGCCATATGTGTCCAGGAGCATCAATGTAAAATATGCAAACATCTATAGAAAAAGCATATCTCATCAGAGGCAAGATCAAGACAACGCAAAGCATTGCTAGTCTCTCCGTCAAAAGTACAACATATATTATTTTATTCAACTTTCATTTTATTTTATTTTACATTGCGATTTGGGAGGGGGGGAGAGGAAGGGGGGAGTTGCAGAGTTTCTTCCTTTTTCTTTTGGGTTGATATTGAGGATGGGATAAAGTACAAGGTCACGGGTTAGGAAAAAGTATTAGAACTCAAAAATCTAGAAAGAAAGAATCATTCTCCATAGTCCTTTATTTCCTTCATAGAGGTTTTGTAAAGTTTACAAATTTCAAAAACACAAGACTCCTGTGAAACAAACCACAGAAAAAGATTAAAATCGTAAATATAAAGCCAAATAAAAATTGTATTTAGGGTTCTTGCTTTAAGGCAGTCTCACAGAACCTAGTTCTGACAAAGATGGTGCCGCGGGACGATCGCCATAAATTTTTGTTGTTGTTTAGGTTTGTCTGCTTTGAGACGATATTAGCACATAATGTCTTTAGAGGGGTTAAAGAGGGCAGTCCAGACTAGATTACACACTGGGAAAGTAATACATCCAGCTTATTTATTTCTAAAATACAATTGGGTTTCCTAAGTAAGCACCGAATTCAAATTGGAAAATCTTGAACTACTCCTTTTTACGCACATGATCCTACTCATAATTGTTAACAAAGTTGTAACCATGCAACTGCAGGATCTTGCGGGCACCTACACCAATCCACCTAGATAGAAGAACCTTTGTTAGAGTTTGTGACCTGAATTTTTTTGATCCGGCCCTAAAAAGTTCGCAGTACGACCTACGTTTGTGCTTTTTATGGGGTCTATGATGATAGCGAAGGGATCGGGCCGATAGGAGAAAAGAAGATCCTTGGCATGGAAATTCTGAGGGATAGAGAGAAGTGTAAGTTATACTTAAGTCAGAAAAGGTATATTGAGAAAGTGCTGCATAGGTTCAATATGAAAAATATCAAACTAGTTAGTACTCCATTGGAAGCTCATTTCAAACTCTCGGCCACGTTATCTCCAAAGACAGATGATGAGCATGACTATATGTCTCAAGTTCCATACTCTTGTGTCGTTAGTTCTCTTATGTATGTGATGGTGTGTTCCTGACCATATTTATCATTTGCCATCAGTGCAGTTAGCAGATACATTGCAAATCCTGGCAAAGAACATTAGAAAACAGTTCAGTGGATTTTCAGATACTTGCATGGATCTGTTGAGGTAAGTAAGATTAGTACCCATGATAACCCCACTGATATGATGACCAAGACACTACCAAGTGCCAAGTTTGAGCATTGCTTAGACTTGGTTGGTATCAGCCGTTAAGATGTGCCCTTAGGGGCTTTTGTGGAAGAGGTGGAGAGTTTTCTTGTAATGAATTTGAGTTCTAAATTAGAATTCGTGTCAAGGTGGAGATTGTTAGAGTTTGTGACCCTAATTTTGTTGATCCATCCCTGAAAAGTTTGCCTTGCGACCCATGTTTGTGATTTTTTGTGGGGTCAGTGGTGGGCTTGGGATCGGGCCGATATGGACCTATATGTTTTTGGGCTTAAAATTTATTTATACGCACATATTATATAAGTGCGTTTTGTGGGCTGTTTCTGGCATTTTTTGATATACACGAAATTGAGACTATCGTCTCCACCTTGCATTCCTCTCTTTCATAGTGAATTTCTTCTGCCTCTGTCCGTGGTTTTTTCCGTCAAGGGTTTCGACGTAAATCTGTGTGTTCTTCTTATTTTTCTTTTGCTTGTGTATTGCTTATTTCTATCCAATCATAACAACCTTGACCACCCTATTTTCCAAATTTTATGTGAAAGTCAATAAGAAAATACTAAAATACCTTATTTATTACAATAAGTTTACAAACATAAAATACAATTGAAAACCCTTCGCGAGAAACTAGTCTAAATAGGTTCAGTGCTACTAAGGGAAGACATAACTGTACATGTGACCCAACTTCAGGAACAATGACAAAAGAAATTTTGTATTGGGATGACGTCATCCCGCTATAGCGAAAATATTTTTGCAATAGCAGCATCATCGTAGTGGCCAGTAGGCTGCTATAGCCAGATGACTGGAATAGAAACTTAGGCACAACTTTAATAATACCCTTTCTCATCTTTAGTTGCAAAAAAGCGAGGTTTACTCTAAAAATTCTCCCAGGGTTACATCATGTCCTTACAGCAATGGAGAGGAGGAATTTCGCTCCAATGAGGTAAAACCCACAGAAATCTCACGCTAAATCACTATCACAGAGTCAAAAGCTTGCATCCATGCCTGATGCTTGGCATTCAGGTAGGTTAAATTTAACGGAGTAGTTTAGACCTGGATTAGAAAGCATAAGCATGACATAGATTGATGGGATATTTCATGCTTAGGCCTTCTGGAACGATGTTGGAATGGATAAAAAGGAAGAAAAGATGGTTCTTTGGGTTGAAAATTGTTGTTACTTGTGATAGTAAAAAAAATCAATAATCAGTGTGTTTGATTTGTTGTTGTTCATACATGCATGATTAAAAATGATGTTGTACCCGAAAATTGGGTTAGAGCCTAATAAATGTCTAAATTACAGTCCACCACCTTATGAATTCCACTTGGGAAAAAATTACTAACCCAACGTTGTATACTCAAGTCTCCAGTAAATATTTCATCACTTGGTCTCAGTCCAGTAAATGTCTCCATCATCAGGATCCAAAAACTATAAACATTGCATCTCGTGGATACTATTCCATCTTGTCCATACTCTATAATCACGGTAACAAATTATCGACAAGCTTCCTAGTCATAGAATATGCTAAAGTGGATCAGTTTATATTTAATTTAGGGTAAATAATTTGTTGTGTATTCTAAGGATATGAGAAAATTCAAAAAGTTTGAATACCTGGAGCAATATATCCAATGGTTGCAGTTGTCCTTGTTTGAACAAAAGCTTCCCCTTTACTTAATAATTTTGCAATGCCAAAATCACTGACATGACCAACCATTTCTTGATCTAGCAAAACATTGTTTGGCTTCTAGTCAAAACCACCACAGGTGTTGAAAAACCGCTGTGGAGATAGTCCATTGCAGATGCTACATCTATTATTATATCTAATCGCTGCTATAAATTCAAGAACAAGTTTTGAGATTATAACCATCTATCAAGTGTCCCATTGGGCATGTATTCCAACACTAGGGCCTTGAAATAAAGGTCGGAGCAGCTCATTATGACTTTGGTCAAATTTCTGGGGCGAAGGTTCCGGAGCACCTCACATTCCGTGTCAAAACTTTTGAATGCACCCTCCAATTGCACATTGAATACCTTTGCTGACAATAGAGTACCATCCTTAAGTTTCCCTTTGTAGACCAAGCTAAAACTCCCATTACCAAGCAAGTAGCTTTGATCGAATCCTTCAGTTGCCTGTTCAAGTTCATATCAGGAAATTCTTTCATGCTCTTTTACTAGAGACACATCTGCTTGACTTGCATTCTTCTTTGTCTTACTCAGTCTTACTAATACATATGTGAGGGCTAATACAAGAAATAACAGACCCACTCCCAAAATGATGTATAAAATTAAGATTTTCTTTTTCCTCTTGGGAGATTGGCTGACACATTATACTTAGAATTCCCGCAGAGTGCATTATGGGATAAGAAAATCGAGCTGTGGCATTTGCAAAGGGACCACCAGAGGAAATCACTCCACTTAGTTTATTGAATGAAGTTCAGGTATTTGAGATACACAAGAGCTTCTATTGTTTTTGGATTTTCACCACTAAGATTGTTATAGCACAAATCCAAGAATTCCAATGCCAACAGTTTGCCAAATGAATCTGGCATAGGCCCATTTAATCTATTATGTGCCAGAGAAAGATTAAACAATTTATCTAGATCCCCTAGAATGCTTCGAATCTTACCAGAAAAAATATTTTTTGACAGATCATCTAGAGTTGCAGCCTTTAAATTTCCAATCTCTTGGGGAATTGTCTCACTCAATAAATTGGATGAAATATTGAATTCAATGTGATCGTGAAGGCCCCCAATACTTGCAGGTAATCTAGAATCCAACCTGTTGTAATCTACATAAATTGTTCTCAAACTAGTAATATTCCCTATGCATGGTGGCGCTGAACCAGAAAGCTGATATCCTGACAAGTCTAATGCACCAAGATTCTTTAAATTACATATAACATCTGGTATGAATCCTTCTATTTTGTTGCTTTTTAGTTAAAGTTCTTGAAGGTTCAACATGCTTTGGATAGTATTTGGAATATGTCCAAGTCAACTCATTGTAATGCAGACTCATATGTATCACTCCAGTAAGATCACCAATTTCTTTTGGAATGTTGCCCTTTAGTTTACAATCTGGTGCTTTAAAAGTTTGCAAAGAGTTGGAGAAATTCCCAACTAATGTAGGAAAAGTGCTATCCAGTTGATTACCGCCAAATGAGAGTACTCTTAGATTCCTATAGTTTGTCAATGATGTAAGGGAGCTGAATGTTGTCTCGCTGAAAAAAGTATTCCCGGCCAAGTTTAGATGCTCAAGGTATTTTAAGTTACCAAGTGATTCAGGAATTGGACCTGTGAAACTGTTGACTGAGAGATCAACTATCCTGAGTTTCCAAGAATTTGAGATGGAACTAGAGATAAAACCAGTCAGAATATTTGCTGCACAATAAAGTTTTTCTAGGATGAGCATTCCACGACCTAAATCTGAAGGTAGAGTTCCTGAAAGCTTGTTTTCTGAAAATGCTAGGAACTGCAGCGTTGAAATGTTGAAATGCCTGCAGGAACAGAACCTGTAAACTCATTCCGGGTTAATGCCAGATGCTGTAGTTTCTTAAGATTACCTAGCTCCACAGATATCTCTCCTGTCAATTCTTAGAAATATATTATTACCTGTTTAGCGGAAGACAGAAAAGGATGAAAAAGTTCTTCTCCTGTAAGGAAATATTATACTACCTTCCAAATGCAGAGCTGAAATATATAGTCCTCTAAGAGCAGTTAAATTGGATACCTCTTTGGGAACAGTTCCAATAAACTCATTGAGCGACAATGACAAGATTTGAAGCTTTCTACACTTTTCTAAGTTTGGTGGAATAATACCGCTTAGGTAGTTTATTGATAGGTAAAGCCCTTCCAAGTTTGGAAGATGGTCACATATAGTTATTGGAAGCTTTCCAGTAAGATTGCTTTCGGTAAGAGCAATATTTTGCATCATTGTAATATTGAATATTGATGTTGGTATAGAGCCAGTAAGTTGATTAATTTGCAGGTCTAGGATAGTCAGATAATGAAGATCACCGATTTCCCTATCTCTCCTTAGAGGAAGTTGTTCTGTATTCTCAACTCTTTCAGTTTTTGTCAGATTGGAAAGGGAAGATGGAATTTCCCCCGAAAATTGCTTGCTCGAGAGGTACACAGAGCGTAGGTTTGGTAACAAACTTAAAAATGACGGAATGGCAAAGTTATTGCCTGTGACACTAATCAATTTCAGCCTCTGCAAATGAGCCAACTCTACTGGCAATTCTCCATAGAAAGAGTTGTTACAGATCCTGAGGGAAACAAGAAATGAGGAGTTTCCAATGTGTGGAGTTATAGTACCATGAAGTTCCAATCTAGAAATGTCTAAAGCAGTGACTCAATGGTGACGGGTGCTGCAAGTGATTCCGATCCAGCTACAAATTGGGGTTGAAGAAGACCAGTTTCTAGCTAAGATGATAAGAAATGTGTGATTTCAGTGCAAGAAGTGCAGCTTCATCGGTGCAAATATTTGGAACAAGAACAAGTGAAGTGTCGCGATGGAGTAGAATGAAAACTGCTAGAGCAAAGAGAAGATTGCAACTTCTGCCCATAATTGCATGAAGCTGAAGGTTTCTCTTTTTTACTTGTTGAACTAAAAAAAGAATTAATAATGCGAAGCAATAATCTTACAAGATTTATAATGTTAGTTTCTGGTTAAGAGTCAATTTTGGGTAGCGCAAGTATTGCGACAGAAATAAACACTAAGATCTCAAAGGAGAATACTATTTTCTTACTGCTAATGGAAACAAACAATATTGTGGTCAACGAATAATACTTTTATGTGCTAAAGCAGATTTTCAAGACAGCCGTATTCGTTCATCTCTCAGCTTCTCTACTTTTTGCTGTGTTAGAGTTCATTTTTTCCATTTCTTTGAGATAAAAAGTTAAGGCCCATCCGTTGCCGTGTGTGGGCTTTTCAGAGTGTTTTTAGTAGGCAAAATTTCACATATAGCTAATTTAGATCCCTCTTCTCTTAACTAACTTCTTAGTCTAAGTTTTAATATTTATATTTTATAGATTTCAGTTAGTGATTAAATGTATTTAGGACCCTAATATATAAATATTAGCTAAGAAAATTTTGTTACTATTTCAGTTATATTTAGAGATAAAAAAGGAAAGGAAAATGATTAACATCCTTTATTCTCTCCATCTTCTTAACTAACATAGATATACACATATTGTTAGCCTCCTAAAAATAGCTTAATGTTTTAATAATGATAAACTAACATAATAAACATGAAGGAAGATCTCAAGGTCAAAAGCAATATGTGGAAATCATGGTTGCATATGGAAGGAATCAAAGAAAAACATGGAAAAAAGCATATATATATGTATGTATGTATGTATGTATATGTATATATGTATATGTATGTATGTATATGTATATATGTATATATATACATATACATGTATATATATATATATATAAGGAGCAAATCATGGAGCGTAAATCAACATCGCAACGGGATCTCAGGGCTTTCAAAAAAAGGCAAAAGATCGTATTAACTATATGGATATATCTGATATGGACATAAGAAAATATGAATCCTCAGTTCATCAAAGTTAATAACATACCTCAATACACGGGCATATCTGATATGCATGTGCTATCGGTGTGTTCCCTCCATCAAGGAAATCAATCAAATCCTTGATTGAGAAGAAATCCCTTGGGTTTTTCTTTTAGAGCAAAGAAGCTGCTAAAAATGAAAACTATATAAAGACAATAGAAGAAAAAGGAAACCCACACAACTTTATAGGAAACTCTTAGTGTGTCTCAATCTTTAGTCTTCATAAAGCTCTTTGTAATTTTCAATTTACAATAGTTATAAAAAGAGAAAGATCGAGTCAACTTAGTTATACCAGTTAAGGTTGTGTCACAAGATCTGAATAAAAAAATAAGATTTAGAAATTGTACAACCCCTCTATAATCCCATTCTCTCATTCAAAGCTCTAAAGGAAACCTTTGTAACCCAAGAAGACTAGAGTAGGCACCATATCAATGATCTAAACCAGGATAAATCTTTGTATTCTTAATTACTTATTTATTTACACTTTCAGTCTTATTCTGTTTTATTTAATATACTAACCTGCAGGTGAGTTGACTGTCAGGGCTAATCAGCCGACTCAAGAAAAAGTTTTTAATTCACCCCCCTCTTGAATTTCAATTGGTAGAAGATCCAATCTCACTAAAGTGTTTCTTAACCACAAGTGAGTAAAGATCAAATGGCTAATTATCAGATTCTAGGAGCATTCCTCCAAGACGGACACTCATCAACAAGACCATCATACTTTAATAGATAACACTACTTACATTGGAAGAACAGATTCAAAATATTCATACTGTCAAATGACATTCAAGCTTGAATGGTCATAAAAAAGGGACCAAAAACTATATTGAGGATCAAAGAAAAAGACAAACAGAAGGACAAGAAATCAAGCAACTTTGACTTGGAATATTTTGAAAACTTTATAATCACTAATGAACAATAAGAGGTAATTGAAACTAAAACAAAAGCTATAAGTTGACTTTATTGTGCAGTTAGCGGAGTAAAGTATGACAAGATATCAAAGCTACCTATGAAGGTCCTACCAAAGTAAAGGAGGCAAGGATCAGTGCTTTGGTCAATGAATATGAGCTTTTCAAAATGTAAGAAAATGAAGGCGTGGAGTCAATATTTGCATGATTCAACAAAATTATTTGTGAACTTAAATCCTTAGGGATAATCTACTCAAATAGCCTTCAACTAAAAAAGCTTGTAAGGAGTCTTCCAAAATCATGGGAAACTAAAGCTGCCATCCTAGAAGATGGGATCTTCACAACATGACCTATGATGAACGACGAAGTAACCTTATTTTCTATGAACAAAATCACATAAACAGGTACAACAAGAAAGAAAAAAAAAACCTGTGGCTTTCAATTCCGTAACACCTGGAAAAGAAAAGTATTTAGACGAAGACAACAAAGAAGGAATGACTCCCATAAATCGTAGAGTAAGGAAAATTTTAAGACAAAGGCAATAGAGACCTCAAGGCTACTTGAACAATGAATTCACAAGAAACGATGTCCGTTGCTATCATTGTGGTAAACCTGGTCATATCAAACAAAACTATCCAGAGTTAAGGAGAAGATTATCAAAGAACAACCAAAACTTTTGAGCATGGAGTGATGAAGACAAAACTAAAGATGATGCAGAAACAACCAATATGTGCTTTATGAAAAAGGGTGCATCTTCTGAGGTAAGACTTTTTAATTGTCATAACTACAACCTACTTTTGTCAAATCTTGATATGATTATTGGACAAGCTTAAAAAAATTATTGATAAGGACAACAACATTGCTCAACAAAAGAAAAAATGGCAAGCTTAGTTAAAATAAAAGCTTGAAGAGGAAAGAAGGAACTGGAAAATTAAACTTGAAGAAATTCAAAATTAAATTGAACTAGTTTAAGAAGAACTTGATGATGTAAAAATGCAGTTAAACAACATTAAAAAAATCACCAAGTCATAGTTCTGCAAGACCAAATTTTCTTGGGGCTAAATCAAGCTCTTCGTCAAACTCTTTCGATTTTGCTAAAACTTTTTTCTTTTTTCATGGACTAATCTGCTACACCTATGGTAAAAAAAGGGAAAAAATCACATAAATGTAGATAGAAGTCTAAAGGAGTATGGGTTTGGAGACCCAAAGGAATCATATCTAACCTTGAAGAACCCAAGACAACTTGAGTACCTAAGCAAAATTATTTTTCTTATTCTGCAGGAATATGTCCGCCAAAATTATAAAAAGCGAATGTGGGTCATGGATAGCCGATGTTCCAGACACATGACCGGAAGGAAAGAAAATTTTTAATCTCTAAAGAAAATTGAAGGCAAATCAATCAGGTTTGGGGATAATGCAAAAGGGAAAGTTATCGGAGTCGACTCTGTGAAGCTCAACTCCTCCTACAAACTTATTGAAGTATATCTCATAGAAGGACACAAACACAAATTGCTAAGTATTATCCACTTGTGTGATGCAGGGTTCGAAGTATCCTTTAGAGTTAAAAGTTGCTTCATTAAGCATGGAAAAAGAAATATCTCTCTTATCGGTGATAGTTTTGATAATATTGAGATTTTAAATAATCTTGATTTTTCTACACTGATGTGTCTTACTGTGAAAACCAATTACACATGGTTGTGGCACAGAAATGTCATGACCCGAGATGAGTCCCTGGTCGTAGCGAGCATCCAGAACCATGATGTCCCGGGCGCCCCTTTCTATCTGGAAATCATACACAACATTCATACAATATCAAGAATTTCGGAAAACATAACAAAAGGGAACCATGGTCAATCTCATAAATCACATAAAAAAATTGAAAGAAAATTCTTAACATTCAAAACATATGACACCTGTCTGCGAAACTTCTAACCATACAAGTATCAACATACGTCTAAAACTGGGACAAAGCCCCCAGTCGGACCATGAATGAAAAATAAAATAAAAATGTCTGATAACCAGGCCTTCCAGAATAGGGGAGGCTCACCAACTGCAAATCTCAGACACATCAATCTACTGCTTAGCGGGACCCCAGGATTGTGCCTCAGATCCTGAAATATAGGGTGTCAATACAAATGTACTGGTACGTAGAGCAATCCAAAATAATGTACTTTTATACAACATAAGTGAGAGAAATTTATAAACACTTTACATAAGATATATGAAAAACACATGGGCATACTTACAGGACTTAGAACATTTACTTGAAATCCACGACTCACTCTTTATCTTACTTATGAACTAGGTGGTATACCCTACAACTCTACAATCCCATGGGCTATATGGAATCCGCCCTTGACTCAGCGACCAAGCCCCCAACCCAAGTTTCCCGCAAGGGTTGGATTCTCTATCTCTAATACTCCAAGTGGCACTAGGCCAGCGTATGGTCCCTGGCCTCTTGGGGACATAATAAACTCGTATCAGCAAAACACAATTTTCAAGAATGATCCCTTACACTCACGTCTTCTTTGGGTAACCACCTAACTCTCTTTAATCCCATTTTTAACTCTTTAAGACATGCATTCTTTGAAATCAAAATCTAAAAATCTTACTCTGTTATGGCATTCATCTATTTGGTATCGTCATACCAAGACTTGCAAGTCGTATCTCTAAGCCATAAAATATCATGTTACAGCTCTTTCATTCAAAATAATGTTTAGACCACCAAAATATTCAAACAGTACAAGAGAACTCATATTTCCAAAATATATGTCAAACTATGTAAAAATCCTCTCCTTTCAACATTTTAACAAATGGTGGTCAACTTCTCAAAATAATTATTCAATTCTTTCGATGATCACATTCAACCTTTACAAATAAAAAATATCTCTCTCTTCAACTTACAATAGACATAAAATTCATAATTGATAGTAAAACCCTTGGTTCATGCTTTAAGATATGCAATTGAGTAATCCATGGTTTGTCAATCAAGAAATAACACCATGAGAGGGAAATTCTTTATTTATTCACTCAATTTATGCTTTTAAAACATCAAACGCATACATATATATTGTAACACCCTATATTTTTGGGCTAGTCTTTGAACCATTGTTCCTACGTGTATAAGTTATAATCCAAGTGATTCTCATGTGAATATAAGTTTTATGATATTTATACTAGTGTGTGAAATGCTCGTGAGGTTAAAATATTCATAGAAATCATTTAGAGCCAAGTTGAGCTAAGATCTTTTGATTCGTCAAAAGTTTGGTATTCGATTCTACAAGGGTCTACTTTGAACATGTATAACTTTTTATATATGTAGAATTTTGTAGATCAAGACCCACCAAATTGTAAATAGTTGAATTAGGTTTCCAACGATGCCAATTTCTCCTTAATTCATTACCCAAGCAAAAAGTTATAGCCATTTTTGTGAGAGAGACAGTAGCAGCGCGCGATTAGCATGCGACGTATGCTCCATTTTGGGGCTCTAGAGAATGAGACGAATGCTCCATGTCATCCCTGAGGTTTCCAATTTTCAGTCACATTTTTCTAAGGGCATTTTAGTCTTTTCCTCTCACCCAAAACCGTCCTAAACAAGGGATTCATCCCCCAAAAGCACTGTTTACATGATATTTCATCCTTTTCTCTCCAAGAAAACTCTAGCCCCTCAAGAACACCAAGAACTTCATCAAAGTTTATCCAATACAATCAAGAAATTAAGGTTCCAATTCCAAGAAGTTCAAGAAAAAGCTTTCAATAACATTCCCAAGGCTTCCAAGTCAAGCTTTCTACATCAAATTCATGATTTCTTCAAGAATCCATCTAATTAAGGTATGTGGGAGTTCATCCATGGGTTTTCTTTCACCCATGGAGCCCAAGCTCGTTTTCAAGTTCAAAGTTATGATCTTTACATGTTAATATGAATTATTTCCATGAAATTTCTTTAAATTCGATTATGTATCATGTTTACAAATGGTTTTCGTTGAAATTGCCTTGATATGTTCGAATGATGATTTTCACATGCTAAAGCCTTAAACCATGTTTCTAATATTGAAAGTTATGTGATTTTCATGGTTGAACTACTCCCATGTTTAACTCATTATCCCCATGTGTTTGATTTCAAATTAAGAGTATATGTATTTTCAAGTGGAATGAGCCAATACATATTTTGAATGTTATGATCTTCATATCAAATCCCAAAGTTGTGAATTGATTCATGTAACCATGATATTTTTGCATGCTTGCTCATTCTCATGCAAAAGTTTATGGTCCCTATGTGTTTGATGAATTGTCCCATGTTAAAGCCTTAATTGGAGATATTTAATATTGAATTCATATTATAGCTACATGTCTAAAACTATACCTATGCTTAGCTTAAACCATGAATTGCAAGTATTTGATGAAATGCCCAAGAGATAAGATTCTATAAGTAATGACCGTTTATCATGTCCTCAAAGACTTAGTATGGTCTTGTTGTATTGCTATCGAGTCCATGGGTTATGAATACCCAAAATTTAGTTGTTGTCTTATTTTCCAGAATCTACAGAATGATTTCAGTTATACCATAGGAAATATCATTCAGTTAGTTAGTAATATGGTCAGTTGTGAGTCTAATTAAGTTAGCTCAGTCCGGTTTCAGTCCTAGTATTAGTTTATACGTTAATAAGCTCAGAATCCATATGCACTATTATTTTCAAAATGCCATAACCTGATCTTATCAGTTATTAGTTAATAGTGCATGCACCAGTTAGTATTCCAGTGTCATTTAGTTGGGAGTAGGATTTAGCACCGAGAGAACCCAGGGATGGGGGCATTCCTACCAATTTAGGGTTTGACCCTTAGTAGCAATCCCTAAGTTACAGAACTATGTAGCCAGCGTAGGTTTGAGATCTCTTCCTGCTAGGTTAGGGTTGACACATATCTCATGAGTTTCCTACCATTATAGGGTTACTTCTTAGTCCTTTTGACACCAGTTTAGTAGATCCACACAAATAGCATTAGTACCCGTGGCATGGTACTGATACCCTTCTAATTAGAATTACTGGTTAGACCCCAATTAGCTCAGACTAGGGCATGTCGGTTAGCTAATACATCCCACAGTCTTAGTTATAGTCTCAGTTCAGTATTCAATTCAGAGTTCAGTTTTAGGTTTGGTTGACCATAGCATACAGTTATCAGTTATTCAGTTATCAGTATTTTAGTACTTTAGTTTACAGATTATTTTAGAAATATGTTATACGTTTGGTCTTGCATTCTCAGATAATACAGTTTACATGTATTTATGTTCGGTCATTTGATGTTGTTCAGTTAGTCCTTGTCTCATATGCATAGTACTTCACAATTTCAATCTAGTTATTCAGACTAAGTGCAGTCCAGTCCAGTCTTACATGACCATATTTAGCTATCAGTCATTCAGTTATTCAGATAATCTTAGTATATATCATGTTTGGTTCTGTATGTTTAGGTATTCGTTCTTAGTATAATTGTATTTTCAAATCCTTGAGTTATGTCAGTCTCTATCACATAGTTAAAGACTCAGTTTTCATACAGTAGCCATGTTCCACTATATCCCAGCTTCAGTTCTACTTATATCATTAAAGTAAAGTTTTACAGAAACTAAGGGTAGAGATTCACTATCTTTTCAGAGTATGTTTTTCACTCATGCTTTAAGATATTTCAGTTTTGAGTTTATTCCAGCCTATTGGTAAGTCTACTTACACTTAGCATGCATGTTTTAAGATTACGTATGAAATTAGTTTTACTTATTGCATTCACCTCTGCATACTCAGTACATTCTAGAAGTACTGATCCAAATATATGTCTTTGTGGCTACATTTTTTCATAATGTAGGTACCATTTGTATCCCACACATTAGGATCAGACAATTGCAGATTCAACCAGCAGGTGATGAGTTCTCCTACTTTGGGAACTCCAGATAGTTTTAGTTCATGTACAGTTGATTTATTTTCATATGTATTGATTAGTGGTAGTTAGAGGCATGTCTCAACTATTTATAGTCAGTATAGTAGAGGCTTCATAGATATCAGTCAGAGTCAGTCATGTAAATTTCAGTTTCTTCTTTCTGTTTTAATAGATTGTAAACTTTATCGGTATTGTACTTATTCAGATTATGCCATTATTATGTTTTTGCATAGCAGAACTTGTTATTTATTTTACTATAATTTAGTTGCATAATAGTATGTCAGTTCATGGGTTAGCTTAGGATCACTTGTGGTTCCTAGCACCGTGTGGCATCTAGGATGTACTCTCGGGGCATTACATACATATACATAAACAAAAATCAAATTTAAGGGGGAGGCCTCAAAACTAAAGCATTTTTATCAAAAGGGTTCACCATGCATGTGTTATTGTAAATTCAAACCCTTCGTAAATATATTAATTATCAACATTCAAAACATTATTAAAAATATTTCACCATGCCCATGTAGTTTAGGAAACCCTCACGTACCATAGATTACTTAGTTCAAAGAATAAAACCCGAATCTTGATTTGTTTCTTCGAAACCTTGACCTAAGGGCTTGATTCATGATCTTTGGGGCTCTAGGGTTTTCTTAAAGGGGAAAAAAGAATAATGATGTAACAATGCTCTTTGGGGGATCAAATCTTGTGTTTTGGAGGTTTTGGGTGAGGTAAATGACCCTATTGCCCTCAAATACGTGGAAACATAACAGGAAAATAAGAAAGTATGGTATGGAGCATTCATCGCATGCTTTGGAGTGCCAAAATGAAGCATGCATTGCATGCTCTATCGGGGGCTCCCTCAGGGGTGGACTGGAGTGTGCGCTGCATGCTAATCATAAGCAGCTACTGTTTTGGACTTCCAAACATGCCCTTACGCTTGTCCAAAAATTCTGAAACTAACTCGATATGTAACTTTAACACTCCCAATCATGAATCAACTTTAAAATCGACATTCTAAGGTCAGGAAGGTCAAAAATAAAATCATCGATGTTTAGGAGCTTAAAATATGACTAAGTCCTTTTTAACACTTTGAAAAATTTCAAGTTGTGAGCTCTTTAACCATGCTACTAAGTGTGGTATCAAGTCGAGAAATACTACGGAGTGTTACATTATCCCACCTTGGGATCATTCTTCCATGAATGATGGCTCGGAACACAGGTAAGCACAATTTTATGTTTGCTAAGGAAAACATAGAAAGAGTAAATGAGTTGTACCTTCTATGTCGTTGTCCACTTTCTCAAAGATATTTGGGTATGTAGTTCGCATGTCATCGTCTAGCTCCCAAGTAGATTCCTCCTCTTTTTGATTCTTCCACCACACTTTAATCAAAACTATCTTCTTACTTCTCAGCTTTTGAACTTGGCGATCAAAAATAGCAATGGGTTCTTCCTCATATGACAAGGATTCTTGCACATTGATCTCCTCTATAGGTAACACTAGGGAATGATATCCAATATTATTGTTCAACAAGGATACAGGAAATAATAGGTGTACGGAATTCAGACTTGCGGGCAAATCCAATTCATAAGAAATCCCACCTATCCTTCTCATAATCTATTACGGTCCTATAAAATAAGGACTAAGCTTTCCTTTATTTCCAAATTGCATGACTCCCTTCGTAGGGGAGACCTTTAGGAATACCCAATCATCAACTTCGAATTCTAAATCTCTCCTTCTAACATCAATATAAGACTTCTGGCGACTCTGAGTAGTCTTAAGTCGTTCCCTAATGATCTTCACTTTCTCCATCGCTTGATAAACAAGGTTGGGCCCAAAAAACTGGGTTTCACCCACTTCATACCATCCAATTGGTGACCTACACCTACTCCTATAAAGTGCCTCAAGAGGAGCCATCTGAATACTAGAATGGTAGTTATTGTTGTAGGTGAATTGTATCAATGAAAAATGTTTTAACTTATGGTCACTTGTGACTGTAAGCACCATTTTTGCAACTAGGGGGTAACCTTGGGTTGTTACATTAGGGTAAGTAGGGAAATATCTAGAATACTCTCACTTAAATCCCTTAAAAACCCATCACAGGGATACGACTGACCCATACGTATCGTACGCTTCTATAGGATCGGTATCCAACACTTGTATCCAAACCTTAACCCTTGTATTAAACATTGTCCAGTTACGACTCATTAAACCAAGTCGTAACCTCTGTATATGATTCGTACCCATAACCGGTATCCTAGGAAGAATGAAATACCAGAAGGATCAAACATTGTCCACCATACAAGTCTATGATACAACTCGTACTAAGACCTATGACTCGTACCCCTAAGTCGTAACCATTCCAGTGATCAAAACCATCCCACCTGATAATAATAGTTAGCATATGACTATACCATACCACTCGTACCACAACTTACAGCTCATACCTATGAGTCGTACTGGATCCAATGAAAAAAATTTAGGAAATTTTCTAAGGGTCAAAACCAAGGATGTTTCACCCTCCCTTATCCGCCTAGTGGGGAAGAGTGAAATATTTTAGTTTCTGGACCTTAGAAAATTTCCTGAAATTCCATTCTCTAGACCCAATACAACTCAGGAGTATGAGTTTGATGTTGGGGTACAGATGGTATGGACCAGTTGTATGCTTACCAGTGTTGATTGGTGGGATGGATCTTATCACTGGAATGGGTACAACTTAGGTGGTATGAGTTGTATGGTTGTATACAGATCATTTGGGTTGGGTTTTTCCTTCACTTAACATTAGACTTGGTAACCTAAGTTGGTTCTGAGTACGAGTGGTTCACCGTAAGCCATAAGAAAGGATACGAGTTGTATCTTGCACTTGTTTGATGGACAGTGTTCAACCCTCTTGATATTTCTATGTTACCAGGGATACAGGTTAAAGGTATGGATCATATGTTGTGGATACAACTTGGATTGAGTCGTATGTTGGACAGTGTTGGGTCCAAGGATTGATTCTTAGGATATGAGTGATGGGTACCACTCATATCGAAGGGTACGACTCGTGTGGGTTAGTCGTTTCCCTTTGACGGGATTTTGTGCTACTTAAGTGGTGTTATTCTGGACATTTTCCCACATAACCTAATAGGAACCCATGACTTCTAAACTAATTGGGAGAGTATTTACCCTATTAATCTATTTATTAACACTTAAAAACTATTCCTAAACACTCTATAATTCTCTCAAGATATTTTGGGCAAGGGAAGCTAGGGTTTCATCTTGAGGACCAATTTTGGGATCTTGTTAGTGATTTCTCCCCTTCTACTTTGTTAATTCAGGAATGTTCTCTTCCCTCATTGGTAGTTCCAACTGAAGGTATGGTTTTTACTTTTGGCTTCCATGATTTCATTATTGTATGCTTTTGGTTTTCAAATATGATTTGAGGTTTTTGATTATAAATGGTTGGTCATGGTTTCCCATAGTTTTGATTATGCTTTATATGCATTAATGGTGGTTTATCATTCTTGGATTTCATGGGAATGGTTAAATGGTAATTGGAATTGGTTTTGGTTACATTATGCCCCCAATGTGTTTGCCAAAATGTTTATAGGATGTTTTCATTGCATTAATGTATTTTTAAAGGAACTCTTGCTTGTTTTAAATTTTGTAAAAGGATTCAAATGGCTTAAATGCTTTGACAAGGTAAAAGGCTAAATTATAATGCTTGTGTGGTACATAGTGATCCCCAAGTGGTATGATATGGTAAATTGAAGGGCACTTAAAAATCCCCTTAATCTATAAATGGTTGGCTACGGAAAATACTTGCAAGTTATGGTTGGTCTGACGATACCACTACTAATGTCCTTGGTTAATAAATATATAATGGTTTGGTTGGTTGGAAAATGGTTTTAATAGGGCATTAAAGGGGGAGGTGTAACAAAGTTGTGGAAGGTGGAGGTCCTAGGGGACCAAAACTGGAAACTCATATTTGCCGATGTGAGGTTTGGTCTTGGTGACCATGTGCATGATGCCACACTTTATATTAGGGGATGTACTAGTCATCCCAGGTTTTTTTCTCCGGTCATGCGGCTGCACACACTAGGACCCTTTCAGTAGGGAGAGCTAAACCCATATAGCCCATGAGTGGTTTTGGACGGCAAAGCTACACAGCGCAGGTAAAGGTTTTACGTGCATGCTAAACATCGTTCCCTTTCCCGGCATGGTTATATATATATGTATGGTTGTATGAATTATGGATGGTTTACTTAGTTTTATAAATGACGTTATTTTATCCTTATCCTGAGTTCATGCTAGCAATCACTCGCTAACCCATCTACTGGCAGTTTTATACCCATGCTTTTCAGAAACAACAATTCTACTCCTCCAACATATTGTTTTGACACGGGGATCAACTTTAGGACTTAAGTGGTGAGCTTCCATTCTTCCAGAAGGCTCCATTTTATGTTATGGATGTTTTCAGACACTTTGATTATGTTTTGGATATTAATTTTTTCCATGGTTTGGAGTATGTCCCAACTAGATATTTTTACTCTTTTGGTTTGAGGCTTTGTGGTACTACTATGGGTTGGTATGAGAGGGATTGGTATTAGTGTCATCCTTATTATTGGCATTGTTATTGGGGATGATATCATTGGACGATATTGTTGGTAGTTCCATCGTATTATATTTTTGGATGGATTATAATATATCTTGGTATTTCCTTGGTTATGGCCTGGTTTATGGCCTTTGGTTTGGTATGGTTGGATGGTTGGTACGGTCGTATGGTTGGACTCGGTTGGGTTAGTCACAGCCGTGATCCTATCCTAGAATCTTGACTTGGAAAATAATGTTATCTTATTAAATATTTGAAATTCAGCCAATTCACGATAGGCGGTTGTAGGTTGGGGTTGGGTAGCCGGGGCGATCTCTGGTCCTGGTTGGTCTTGGGATACCCATTACGACTAGGCCCTGGTTTGGGTCGTGCCAGGATCCATCTAAATACTGGAGTGATAACTATTATTGTAGGCTAAAATTAATCAAAGCTAAGTGGTAATCCCGACTACCTTTAAAGTCAATAACACAGGCTCTCAACATATCCTATAAGTTCTGAATGGTCCCCTCGGTTTGACCATCTATCTGAGGATTAAAAGTTGTACTTAGATGAACTTGGGTTCCAAGAACCTTCTAAAAAGCCTTCAAAAAGTAAGAGGTAAAATGTGTACCTCTATCAAAACTGATGGATAACAGAACCCGTGCAATTTAACTAACCCCTTGAGTTAGAGTCTAGCATAATCCTCGGTCGAATACGGTGTATGAACAGGAAAGAAGTGCACTAATTTGGTAATTCTATTTACAATAATCCAAATCAAATCATGTTGACGACGCGTACAAGGCAATCCTGTCATAAAATCCATGTTTACCGCCTCCCACTTCCGAGTTGGGATGCTAAACTCATGCAATGTACCACTAGGACTTTGGTTCTCAACTTTGACCTGTTGATAGTTCGAACACTTAGACACAAACTCTGTAATATCCTTCTTCATACCACTCCGCCAATAGGTTTCCTGCGAATCTCGCTACATCATAGTGGTCCCTGGATTAATAGAGTACCGCATACTATAAGCTTCTGCTAAAATTAGCTGTCTCAAACCATCAACACACGGAACACACAACCTACCTTGACAATGAAGCACACCATATCCCCCTTAGGAGAAAACCTCCACTTTATAACCTCTAACTGTCTTCTTCAACTTAACCAAAATGGGATCCCTATCTGGCTTTTCTTTCACTTTGGCAACCAATGAAGATTTTTAACCATTCTGAACCCTTATACTACCTTCAACTGAATCAACCAACCGAACACCTAATCAATCAAGATGATGAACATCATGGACTGACTCCTTGTTATCATCCTTAACATGAGCAACACTGCCCATGGACAACCTACTAATGACATCAACCACTACATTGGCCTTGCTCGAATAATACAACACACTCATATCATAATTTTTTAAAAACTCAAGCCATCTCTTCTGACGAAGATTCAGAATGTTCTGTGAGAACACATACTGTAAGCTCTTACATTCCGTCAACACATCAACATGAACCCCATAAAGATAGTGCCTCCAAATTTTCAAGGAAAAAACAACAGCTGCCAACTCAAGATCATGGGAATGATAATTGTTTTCAAGGGATTTAAGCTATCTAGAGGCGTAGGCTATGCCTTGCTTCTCTGCATAAAAACAAAACCAAGGCCAACTCTTGAAGAATCATAGTAAACAACAAATCCATCTAAACCGTCTGGCAAAGTTATGACTGGGGAGAAAGTAAGTCGAGTATTCAACTCACGAAAACTATTTTCACATGAATTCGACCACTGAAATTTGACTTTGTTCTGAGTCAATTAAGACATGAGAAAGAAATAGAGGAATACCCTTCAACAAACCATCTATAATAGCCAACCAAACCTAAGAAACTCATTATACCTAATGGAGAGATCGGTCTAGGCTTGTTTCTTACTACTTCGGTCTTTTGAGGGTCAACTTGGATGCCATCATCGGAAACTATATGGCCAAGGAAAGCTACTAATCTTAGCCAAAATTTCCATTTGATGAATTTAATGAACAACTGATGAGCTCTAAGTATCTGCAACATAATTCTCAAGTGGTTTGCATGATCATTCTCACTACGGGAATAAACATGGATATTCATTCTCACTACCGGAATAAACAAGGATATCATTGATGAATACTATGACAAACATGTCCAAGTACTTGTTGAACACCCTGTTCATCAAGTCCATGAAAGTTACAGGGGCATTTGTTAGTCCGAAGTAAATAACCAGGAATTCAAAATGACCATACCGAGTTATGAAATCTACCTTCGAAATGTCACATTCACTGACTCTAAGCTGATGATAACAGAATATGAGGCCTATCTTAGAGAAATAACTAGCACCCTGAAGTCGGTCGAATAAGTCATCAATTCTAGGGAGTGGATATTTATTCTTGATTGTGACTTTATTCAACTGATGGGAGTCGATGCATATTCTGAGAGAAATGTCTTTCTTACGTACCAACAGAGCTGGAGCGCCCCAAGGAGAAACACTAGGACTGCTGAAACCCTTATCTAATAGATTTTTTAACTGTTCCTTTAACTCCCTAAGATCACCTGGATCTATTCTATAAGGTGGAATAGAGGTAAGCTGGGTATTTGAAAGGAGATCTATTCCATAGTCAATTTTCCTTTTGGGAGAAATTCTGGGAAGATCTTAAGGGAATACATCGGGAAATTCCCTTACTACTAAAATTGAATCAAGACTCGAAGTCTCAGAATTTGAGTCTTTAACTCGGAAAAGATGGTAAACACACCCCTTGGATATCATCTTCCTTTCTTTAAGATACGAAATAATCTGACCCCTAAGCACTGAAGTACTAACCCTCCATTCAATGAGTGGTTTATTGGTAAACTGAAACTGGACAATTCAATTTCTACAATCAACTGAGAATAGCATGAGTGGAGCCAATCCATGCCATGAATGACATCAAAATCCATCATCTCTAACTCCACAAGTTTAACTGAGGTGACTTTCTGAGATACTGTGACTAGGTAATTTTTGCATACTCGTCTAGCTATAATAGATTAACACACTAGTAGACATTGAGAAAGGCTCTGATAATTCTTAGGGACTGACATCGAAATTGCTGGCTATATAAGGAGTCACAAACGAAAGTGAATCTTTGGGTTTTAATAAAACATAAACATGCAGATGGAATACACGTAATGTAGCCGTAGCCACATCAGGAGAACTTTCCTGTTCATGCCGAGTATGGAGACCGTATAACCTGTTCTATCACTTCCAACTGGTTACACTATAAGTGGAACCCTACTGAAGTGGGCGACTAGTTAGAGCTACAGAACGATTAGATTGACTCTGCTGACCAGCCCCTAGGCAATTCCTGACCCTGTGGCTTGGCTTGCCACATTCAAAACATACATCACTACCATTCTTAAACTCACCCTTATGATTCCTACCATATTTCTAGCAAAGAAGATTAGTACAACCACTGTTCATACTACCCTCGGGCTTACAGCCTGGTGTCTTATCCCGATTGTCTTGCCTGAACTTAGGCACTGGCGCACTAGCTGAGGACGGAGCTGAGGCTAGAAATTTTTGACGGAACTGATAATGATTACCATCTTTTGACCTTGGCTATTGAAACTACTTGTTCTGGCACTCTTCTTCTCTCTCTCTTTCTCCTTGCGCTTCTTTTCCTTAATCTGCTGAGAAGGGACCATAAGTCTAGATAGGTCCATATCCTTAATCAACATGGCGGTCCTACACTCCTTAACCACACTATCAGCTACAACAGATATAAACTTACTCATTCTAGACCTATTACCTACCACCATAGGAGAAGCATAACTCACCAACTGAGTAAACTTAAGCGAGTACTCCTTCATACTTATATTACCCTTCTTCAAATTAAGTAACTCCAGAACCTTAGCTTCCCTCAACTCCAGGGGAAAGAACCTATCTATGAATGTTGTGGCAAACTCCTTCCACTCTACGGCCTTGTATCAACACCTCGCTCCTTCTTCCACTGCTTAAACTAAGTGTGAGCTACATCCTATAGCTGATATACAACTAACTCTGCACTCTCACTCGAAGTAATTTCCATTATATTTGTCAGTTTTTGCACCATGTCCAGAAACTCCTGTATATCCTCCTCAGACTTGGATCCAGAAAACAGAGGGGGATTCATCTGAGTGAAATCTTGAATCCTAAATATGAATGTATTTTCAACTGGATTAGCTGAGACAACAACTTGTTGGTTGTTCTGAGAAGCTATGCAATGGGCTTGGGTAGTGAAAGCGGCCCTAAATTTGGCATGAGAGACATACTCATTCAGGGGATCTTCCTAAATAGGTGGTGGTGCAGGCTAATCCCCATTCCTTTTTCTATTTTTTTCTTGGGTTGCATTCTCTATAAATGGAACAAAGGATGAGTTAAAAATAGTGATTAAATAGAGCTCATGCTCTTTCGCACGACATGAACACTGAAGAAAGGGAAACTTTCCTAAAATGTCTCATAGTCTATTGCCCATAAGTGTGGTGCGCTTCACACCTATGCTTAAGACTATACTCAATGCGACTTTTAGACTCCCTAGGATACTTTAAAACCTTAGTCTTTGATACCAAGTTTTGTCATGACCTGAGGCTACCCCTAAGTCGTGACAACAGTGCTTGCGGCCACAAGTGACCATAAGCTAACCCATGAGCTGGTACCTGCTGTGACCACTAAGGAAAATATTAATACATCACATGTATGGAAGATAAAATAATAAGATACTATAAATTTGAATACTAAAATACATAGTAATGAAAAGTCTGGAATATCTGAATAAAATACTGGAAACTAAACTGTCTATCAATGACATATTAAAACCGAAAAAAACTGACTAATTATCTAACTGACTGTCTGAAAGCCTCTAAACATTATGAGGATTTCATAGGACAAACCCCCAACTAACTCCGACTAGCTAAACAGAAGAAAATACTAAAATAATTAAGAAAACATATCATGTCCTCAATGGATAAGAACTCACCACAACTGCTGCTGGGTAACACTGAGCTGTCTAAGAACGGTTGGGAAACTAAGTGTCCGAACCTATGTTATAAGACAACATAGAACAAATAAAAAAATTCGATCAATACTTTGAATGTATTGGTATGTGAGATAAGGACTGACTAAAATGCATAAGATAACTAAGCATGAATGCATGAACATGTAATATTTGAGAATGCAAGTCCAAGCATAAACATGTTTTTGAAATAATCTGTAATTCAAAAGACTGAATTTTGTATAACTTAATAACTACAAAATCCCTATGTTGTGGTAAAAAAACCCTGAGTTGATACATACTAAATACCTACTGAGACTGTGGGAGGTAACATGTAACCGACATCCCCCAATATGAGCTAATTGGTGTCCAATCTATAACCCATGTTGGAAGGGTGTCAATACCATGCCACGGGTACTAACACTGGCTGTGTGTATCTACTAAACTGGTGTCCCAAAGGACTAGGGAGTCACCTTCTACTAGCAGGTGCTCTCATGAGATATATGTCAACCCTCAACTGGCAGGAAGACATCTCAAACCTACGCTGGCTATGTAGTTCTGGAACTCAGGGACTGCTACTAAAGGTTACACCCTCTACTGGCATATGAGCCCCCGTCTCTAGGTTCGCTCGGTGCTAAATCCTACTCCCAACTAAATAGACACTGGTACTAAACTGAACTAACTTCAACTGATCATTATTTCTGATAGTGCTCATCATGATCATAAATGTCTAAGTATAGAGATAAGATTCATGACCTAACTAACTTATAACTTTAAAATATAAAGTCATGTAAAAAATATAGGTATCGGTTGTTCATAACCCACCACCACTGATTGAACATAAATATATGAAATCAAAACTTAAAACTGTAGTATGGAATCATGGTTCAAAGACCCAAAACATAACCACTTCACCAAACAAGTGAGAATCATGAACTTGAATGTGGGAATGTGTTAAACATGAGGAAATCAACATAACTACATGACTAAATTCATAATTTGATATTGAAACATGAAATTCACTTGAACATGCCATGGGAAATTATAATTTAAAACATGAATTAACCTAACCTTTCATGGGATCATACATGTACATAAAACTGAATTTAATTATTAAGGAAAGACATGAATTTAACCCATCTTGGACATATAAAACTCCATAATAAGATAAAATCCATACTTTAATCGAAAGAAAGGTTTTTGGGCTCAATGGGTGAAAGGGACCCATTGATGAATACCCCACATACCTCAATAGCGAGATTCTTGAAGATTTCTTGAGGGTTTCTTGAACTTGGAAGCTTGAACTCTTGATTTCTTGAGAAAGATCTTGGGTTTGTTCTTTGAAAGGGAGGAGGGTTTCTTGAGAGTGTTTTTTAGTGAAAAGGGAAAAAATTCCCTCTTGGAAGTCCCAAATCGTGTTAAGGATGAATTGGGTTAAGGAAAATGACTCAAATGTCCCTTAGGCTTTTAAATCACAAAGCTGTGAGGGACTAAGCAACGTGCCACATCACTTACTCCGGGAGAGAAAGCAACGCATCACGGACCCTTATACCATGGGAGAGACCAACGTGTCGTGGACTTATCACATTGGCTCTCTTTTTCAGCCATCCATACATGTCTCAAACCTCGTACAAAAATCTTGAAACTCTCCTAAGACATACTATTAACCTCCATAAATATGAATAAACTCAAAAACCAACATCTCAGGGTCAAGAATACCAAAATAAAGATCTGTGAAGTTTATGGGTCTTAAAATTGACTAAGTTCTTAAGACTTAGTGAAAATTTCAAGCCTTGGACCCTTAAGCATAAAACTACAAATGAACCGAGCTTAGGATCTTACAGGGTATTATAGAATTGGTGAATGGTCTACCAAAACTAAAGTTTGAAAAATATCACATCTGCTATGCTTGTCAACTTGGTAATCAGGCTCGAACATTGTTTAAAGTAAAGGATATAGTTAGTACTAACAAGCCTCTTCAAACAAGTCACAGGAATTTATTTGTCCCTAATAAGACCACAAGTATTGGTGTAAAAAGATATGTATTTGTCATTGTTGATGACTATTCTTGTTTTACTTGGGTAATGTTTCTTGCTCACAAGCATGAGGCATTCACTAATTTTGAGGTGTTTAGAAGATCACAAAGAGAAGCAAGGTATTTCATCACTTATGTTCATAGCGATCATGGAAGAGAATTTAAAAAAAGCATATGAGGAGTACTATGCTCAAAATTGTTATTCTCTGAACTTCTCATATCCTCGATCTCCTTAATAAAACTGTGTAGTGGAAATAATAGATCTCTCTAAGAGACAACAAGAACCATGTTTCTAGAACAAAACCTACTTGGTCACCTTTAAGCAGAGGCAGTAAGCACGATATGCCACATTCTCAATAGGTGTCTTATCTGACCGATCCTTAAAAGAATACCTTATGAATTATGGATGAAAAGAAGCCTACTATCAGCTATTTCCATCATTTTCAATGCAATTTCATCAAAAAAGATAGTAAGAATAACTTAGGAAAGTTTGATCCCTCAAGTGACGAAGGTATTTCCCTTGGTTACTCTTCAACTAGCCGTGCCTATAGAGCCTATAGTAAACAGACTCCTTGTGTCGAAGAATCTATGTATATTGCCTTTGATGAATCTGACCCCACTTCCGTGAGATTGAATTTTGATAAAGAATAAGTAAATAATTCTTAGTCAAAAGTGGGGCCATACATAACACCTGAGACTATGATCTCTGAGTCGACTATGGCTCAATGAGAGTCAGCTTCTGCTACTAAAATTTCAAAAATAAATGTTCCTAGTGAATGGAGACATAGTGCAAGCTTTCCAAGTGATTTTATCATTGAAAATCCAAATGATCAGATACAAACGAGAGCCTCACTAAGAAATAAAAGCATCAGTATCACTCGTGTCACAAATTGAACCTAAAAACATTAATGAGGCCCTTAAAGAAGAATCTCGGGTTGAGTCCACGAAAGAAGATCAGCATTATTTTGAATGTAATCAAGTGTAGAATTGTAATACTCCGCATGTTTCTAAGCTAGGAAGTGAATAAGTTTTCCTACGTATAAAACCTCCTATCCTGTGAGTAGTATTTTAGTGCATGACTTACAATGAATATATTAGCGATAGGATAGCTTGAGATGTCTTAATCATGCTCATATGAGTCGCTTAGAGTGATGCAAGCTAAGATTTTTTGAATCCATCAAGTCTTAGTGTTCGATTTTGCAAGGGTCATCTTTGAACAAGAATTACATGATTAATATGTGATATTTTGGCATATTTATACACACCATATTTTAGATAATATAATTAGCTTTCCAACGATACCAATTTAATCAAAATCTTACACCTGAGCAAGGAGTTATGGTCTTTCAAAGTAGAATGTGTCGCCTAACCAATCGCACATAGCCACTGGAAAGCCTAGGCAATATCATATGTGGTGCCTATGTAAATATGGGCGATATCATATGCGGAGCCTATGTAAATATAGGTGATATCATATACTGAGCCTATGTAAATATAGGTGATATCATATGCGGAGCCTATGTATGATTTCAGCCACGAAAACACTTAGTTTTTGAGTTATTTCGAGGGTAGTTAAGTCTTTTAACACTCCTTACATATCCCTAAACCTAAACACACAAAATTTATATCTTCTAAACACATTACAACCCTATTGACATCTCAAAGTTCATTATCCAAGAGCACCATAGGAGAAAAACACCTAGGGTTGTACAATCAAGCTTGAAGATCAAATTTCAATGAAATTCCTCCGTCAATCATCAAGAACCTCCCTTCCAAGGTATACGTAGTGTTCATCCACGGATTCCTTTCGTCCGTGGAGTTCAAGAATAAATCTTTAAAATACAAAATCTTGGTTGGTTGTGGTGATATGATCATACCAATGTTGATGCTTATTTGTTTTGCTATATAATAGTATCGTGACTGTATATCTCATGAAAGTTATGTTGTTAGTTGAAAAACATGATCTTTAGGTAGATTGATATAATGCAAGTATGAAATCCACCTATGCCTTAAATAATGCATGCAAGGTGTTCGATAAAATGCCTAGTATGTTAGAACTTCATATTTACATGATTTCATGATATCTAAATAACAAGTTCATGTTAGCCATACACTCCAATATGAATTTCCATGAAAATTATGTGTTGTTATTGTTGTGGTATAAAGCATGTATGATAAGGCAGATATAAATTATGTACACAAAATATATCTATGCTTTTCCTATCATATTTTAAATGTTGAATAAATATATGAAGTATACTATCCCCTGCTTATGATATTTTGAATTATGGACTCAAATCTTGTGATCAAGTCATGTCATGTGTGTCAGTTTCCTCCTATCGAGTCCTGGGGGTATTTGTACCCGAAAACTATAGTTGTGTGCCTAGAGCCATGTCATGTTTCATAATATCCAAACTCAAGCTATGATTCCATAGACTTCAGTCAGTCATGTGACTCACGAAAACCTCATGATCTCAGTTAGTTGTCAGATATCAGTAACATTCCGCCAGTCAACAGAATTCAGTAAGATAAAGTCATGTATAGTCAGTTATTCATGTCCAGTCCCTCCAGATGGGAGTAGAGGTTAGCACCAAGTGAACCCAAGGATGGGAACTCACCCGCCAGTTCAGGGTGTGATTCTTAGAAGCAGTCCTTGTGTTCCAGAACTACGTAGCCAGTGTTGGTTGAGACATCTTAACCTGTCAGATTAGGGTTGATGAGATGGTTTAACCTGTCAGTTTAGGGTTCCCAACGTTCTCATTGAGTACCTGCCAGTTCAGGGTCACTCACAAGTTGTCCTTACCCGTGGCACAGTATTGACACTCCTCCAGTTAGGGAAGAGATTGGACCCCAGCTTAGCCATAACAGCATACAAGGGGCATGTCAGATAAACACTACCTCCCACAGTTTCAGTATCAGTCTTAATAAAAGAACTCAGGGCGTTCTTCAGATTTCAGTATATACAGGACTGTTAGATACAGTCTTTATGTTCTTTAGATTTCAGTATATACAGGACTATCAGATACAGTTGTCCATGTTATCAGCTTGCAGTATCAGTCATTACAGTTATCAGTAAACCATGTATTAGCTTAGAAGTCTTTCTATCACACATTCACGATCCCAGTTTCTATATATGTATGTTTGCACTCCCACATTCATATTAGTCAGTCAGTGTTGTTCATGCATGAAACCCTTTATGTTCAGCCTACCTTCCTCGTATACTCAGTACTCCAGTTATACTGATGCATTTGCGCTATGGTACTTTCTTTTCATGTTACACTATAGGTTCCGAGACACGATCTCCAGCCCAGCAGTAGCGGTAACATTCCAGTCGCAGAGAAATAGTGAGTCCTCATTGATTCGAGGACAATATGATTTGATACATTTATTTATTTCTTCAGTTCAGTGTTACGGAGTTAGTTGGAGACATATTCTTTTAACTCCTTACTCAGACAGTTTAGAGGCATTCAGATTTATGCTCAGATTTACGTTCAGACTTAGCTTTCAGATTTGAGTTGTTTTGGGTATTTTCACCTACATGGACGTTATGATTTTCAGACATGGTTTTATTCAGTTGGACCTTATGGCCTTATAGTTTTACATATTTTGCATTATTATGTCATGATTTGCAGTATACATGTATAGATATCATTCATGGGTTAGCTTGTGGTCCCTCAGGGTCATAAGCACCGTATAGCGTTCCGGTTTAGCAAATCAGGGTGTTACAAACTTTGTATCAGAGCCTAAGGTTCAATAGAGTCCTAGGAAGTATAAAAGCTGTATCTAGTAGAGTCTTGTACATGAGTGTGTTGCGCACCACATTTATGTACAGGAGTCTATAAGATGTTTTAGGAACAACCCCCTTTCTTCAGTATTCATGTCATGCTAGTGAGTATAATCACAAGTTAAACTCTCATTCTAATCCATTTATCTCTTATTACAATCCATGGCCCCAAAGAGAAGAAACCAGCCAGCTCCTCATCTCGAAGATCCTTTGGGCGAACATGTTTCCCATGCGGAGTTTAGAGCTGCATTTAACACACTTGGTCAGTCCGTGACTGCACAAAATGAACGGCCACTAGTCATTCCGGCCAATCCAGTGGACAATCCTATGGCAGCTAGGGTTCGGGACTTTACCCAAATGAACCCTCCATTTTTCCATGGGTCTAAGTATGATGAGGACCCTCCGGAGTTTATTTACCAAGTCCAAAAAGTCATTGACATCATGGGTGTTACTTCTATTGAGAGTGCTGAGTTAGCCTCCTACCAGTTACAAGATATTGCTCATGATTGGTACAAATAGTTGAAGTCTGAGAGGTTAGATGATGCAGGCCCTATCGAGTGGGAGGAATTTATCACGGACTTCTTATACAGATTCTTTCCCTAAGAGCTGAGGAAAGCCAAAGTTCTTGAGTTCATCAATCTCAGGAAGGGGAATATGATGGTTAGGGAGTATTCTCTCAGATTTACTCAGCTAGCCAGGTATGCTCCTCATGTAGTTGCAGACAATAGGGCTAAGATGAGCAAATTCGTGTCAGGGGTCAACGATAGCATGATAAATGAGTGTAGGTATGCGATGTTGATCGGTGATATGACCTTAGCCAGACTAATAACCCATGCCCAGCAAGTAGAAGAGCAGAAGGTTAAGACTAGGGAGAGGCAGAACAAGAGAGAAAGGTCAGGTAACTTTAACTTTGCTTACCCCAAGTCAGATAGAGGAAACCATTCACAGTTTTGCTCCAAGTTAGCCGTTCCAGCCCCTTTCTCTGCCAGCGCTCCAGTGCCAAAGATCAGAGATGGCAACAAAGACAAAGCGCTAGGCTCTAAATCTCAGGGAAGTGTTAGCAGTGCCTGAATGAATCCCCTTTGTCAGACTTGTGGTAAGAACCACAAGGGCATTTGCAGAGCCGATAGTGATGTCTGTTTTGGTTTTGGCAAGCCAGGCCACAGGATTAGGGAGTGTTCGCAGTCAAGTCTTCAAGGTTAGAAAAATCATTCTGCAGCTCAGTCCGGTCACCCGAACTAGTAGGGTGACATTTCTAGTGCTACTAGTGGGCAACTCCCAAATAGAATCTATGCTCTTCAGTCCCGGCAGGATCAGGAAAATTCTCCTGATGTCATTACTGGTACGTTATAGATTTTCCATGTCCATGTTTATGCTTTGCTAGAACCAGGTGCATCCTTGTCTCTTGTTACTCCATACATAGCAGGCGATTTCGGAATCAGTCCCAAAATTCTAGCAGAGCCCTTTTCAGTCTCTACCCCAGTGGGTAAAATCATCATAGCCCGATGGGTATACAGGAACTTCCCGGTTATGATATCTCAGAAATCCACATCAGCAGATTTAGTTGAGTTAGAGATGACTAATTTTGATGTCATTCTTGGATTGGCTTCATTCCTGCTATGCCACAGTCGACTGCAGAAATAGGATAGTTTAGTTTCAGTTCCCGAATGAGCCCTTCCTAGAGTAGAAGGGTAGCATTTCAGCATTCAGGGGTCAACTTGTTTCCTACCTTCGGGCAAGGAAAATGATTTCTAAGGGGTGTGTGTATCATCTCGTGCATTTTAAAGATTCCAGTTCTGAATCTCCCAATCTCAAAACAGTCCCAGTTGTTAATAAATACTCAGATGTCTTTCCTGAAGATCTTCCAGGTATTCCTCCCGAAAGGAAAATAGACTTCGGCATAGACCTTCTCTCGGATACTCAACCTATTTATATTCTGCCATACAGAATGGCACCAGCAGAACTCAAGGAACTAAAAGATCAATTGAAGGATCTCTTAGATAAGGGATTCATCATACCCAGCATTTCCCCATGGGGTGCGCCAGTATTATTCGTGCGCAAGAAATACGGTTCTCTCAGGATATGTATTGATTACCGTCAACTCAACAAGGTCAAGGTCAAGAATAGATATCCTCTTCCCAGGATTGATGATCTATTCGACCAACTTCAGGGTGTCAGTTACTTCTCCAAGATAGACCTCAGATCAGGTTATCGTCATCTTAGAGTTAGAGAATATGACATTCCTAAGATAGCTTTCCGTACTCAGTATGGTCACATCAAATTTTTAGTCATGTCATTTGGTCTTACCAATTTCCTTGCAGCTTTCATGGATTTGATGAATTGTGTGTTCAAGCAGTTCTTGGACATGTTTGTCATAGTCTTTATAGATGATATTCTGGTCTATTCTCGCACAGAGCGTGATCATGCAGACCATCTCAGGATTGTTCTTCAGACTCTCAGGGATCCCCAGTTATTTGCTAAGTTCAGTAAGTGTGAATTTTGGCTAAGATCAGTAGCATTCCTTGGCCATATTATTTCCGGTGATGTCATTAGAGTAGATCCTCAGAAAACTGAGGCAGTAAGAAACTGGCCAGACCCGTATCTCCATAAGATATCAGGAGTTTCTTGGGTTTGGGTTTCTATTATAGATGGTTTGTCGAGGGATTTTCTTCTATTTCATCTCCCATGTCTAGATTGACTCAGAAGAAGATTAAGTTTCAGTGGTAAGATTCATGCGAGAAGAGTTTTCAAGAGTTGAAGACTCGACTCACCTCAGCTCTAGTTCTAGCTCTTCCAGATGGTTCAGACGGTTTTGTAGTCTATTGTAATGCATCCAGAGTGGGTTTAGGTTATGTCCTCATGCAGCATGGTAATGTCATAGCCTACGCCTCGAGACAGTTAAAGCCACATGAGAAGAATTATCCTACTCATGATCTTGAGTTAGCAGCGGTAGTTTTTACCTTGAAGATTTGGAGGCATTATCTCTATTGAGTTCATGTAGATGTCTTCACAAAAGATAAAAGCCTCCAGTATGTCTTTTCCCAGAAAGATTTCAATCTTCGTCAGAGAAGGTGGTTAGAGATCTTGAAGGATTATGACATGAGTGTTCTTTATCATTCGGGCAAGGCCAATACTATGGACAACGCTCTCAGTAGACTCTCCATGGGTAGTATTTCTCATGTTGAGGGTAGTAAGAAAAAGATGGCTCAGGAGATCCATCATCTTACCAGACTAGGCGTTCGCTTAGTCGATTCTTCAGAGGGAGGTGTATGTATTCACAGTAGTTCAGAGTCATCTCTATTTTCCGAGGTGAAAGAGTAGAAAGACAGGGATCCTAGCCTTTTCAATCTCAAAGAGTCAGTTCAGAATCAGAAAGTTGAGGTTTTCTCCCAAGGGGGAGATGGTGTTCTTAGTTGTCAGGGTCGTTTATGTGTTCCAGGTGTAGATGAATTGAGGCAGTGAATTCTTGCATAAGCACATAGTGTGCGATACTCTATTCATCCATAGGCCACTAAGATGTACCGCGATATGTGGGAGATCTATTGGTGGAGTGGGATGAAGAGAGATATTGCAGAGTTTGTGGCTAAGTGTTCTACATATCAGCACGTTAAGATAGAGCATCAGAAACCTAGTGGTTCTATGCAAGAGTTCACCATTCCTACTTGGAAGTGGGAAGAATTGAACATGGACTTCGTGATGGGTTTACCTAGAACTCCTCATCAGCATGATTTAGTATGGGTCATTATAGATAGAATGACCAAGTCAGCTCATTTCCTTCCTGTTCGTACTTCTTATTCCGCTGAGGATTATGCCAAACTCTATATCAGGGAGTTAGTCAGGTTACACGATGTTCCACTATCTATCATCTTAGATAGAGGTACCCAGTTCACCTTTCATTTTTGGAAAGTGTTCCAAAAGGGTCTCAGTACCCAAGTCCATCTCAGCATAGCATTTTATCCTCAGATAGTTGGTCAAGCAAAGAGGACCATTCATACTCTTGAAGATATGCTAAGGGCATTTGCAATTGACTTCAAGGGAAGTTGGGATGACCACTTGCCTTTGATTGAGTTTGCATACAACAATAGCTATCATTCTAGTATTTAGATGGCTCCATTCAAAGATCTCTATGGTAGGATATGTAGATCTCCAATTGGTTGGTTCGAAGTTAGTGAGGCCTCAGTCATAGGTCCTGACTTAGTATTCGATGCCTTAGAGAAAGTTTAGTTGATCAGAGAGAGACTCTGGGATTCTTAGAGGCAACAGAAGTCCTCTTCAGATGTTCGTAGAAAGGATCTCGAGTTCGAGGTCAATGACTATGTCTATATTAAGATCTCTCCCATGAAGGGAGTGAAGAGGTTAGGTAAGAAAAGAAAGCTCAGTCCCCGATATGTCGATCCCTTCAGAATTCTATGTCGCTTCGGCAAGGTAGCTTATGAGCTTGAGTTGCCTTCAGATCTAGCCTCAGTCCATCCAGTCTTCCATGTCTCTTTGATAAATAAGTGCATAGGTGACCCAGCAGTTGTTTTCCCTATTCAGAACATCGACATTCAGAATAGCCTCTCTTATGAAGAGATTCCAGTCAAAATCTTAGATTATCAGACTCGTAGATTGAGGAACAAAGAAGTCCCTATATTCAAGGTTCTTTAGTGAAAAAAATCTCATGAGGGAGATACTTGGGAAGAAGAATAAGATATGCGTACCAAGTATCCTCACCTCTTCCCCACCAATTCAGATCAAGCTCAAGGTAACAGTTCTCCTTAAGCTTATTCAGTTTCATGTTCATGTTTCCAGTATAAACTTGGTACCTATTAACCGTTGCATACTCAGTCATGCATTCATGTATCAGTTGTTCGTGCATCAGATATGCACGAGTTCAGTATGTTTAGCATGTCAGTCATGAGATCAAGTTTTAGTTCTTCATGTTTAGTTCAGGTTCTGTTGTCTTGTATCCCCTCTCAGTAAATTCTCATTCGAGGACGAATGTTCCCAATGGGGAGATATTGTAATACCCCGTATGTGTCTAAGCTAGGAAGTGAATAAGTTTTCCTACGTATGAAACCTCCTATCCTATGAGTAGAATTTTAGTGCATGAATTACAATAAATATCCTATCTCTAGGATAGATTGCGATGTCTTAAGCATGCTAATATGAGTCGCTTAGAGTGATGCAAGCTAAGAGTTTTTAAATCCATCAAACCTTAGTGTTCGATTTTGCAAGGGTCATCTTTCAACAATAATAACGTGATTTATATGTGAAATTTTGGTAGATTTAGACCCACAAAATTGTAGAGAATCGAATTAGCTTTCCAACGATACCAATTTCATCAAAATCTGACACCCGAGCAAGGAGTTATGGTCTTTCAAAGTAGAATGCGTCGCCTAACCAATAGCACATGGCCACTGGAAAGCATAGGAAATATCATATGCGGCACCTATGTAAATATAGACGATATCATATGCAGCACCTATGTAAATATAGGCGATATAATATGCAGCGCCTATGTAAATATAGGCGATATCATATGCGGCACCTATGTATGATTTCAGCCACGAAAACACTTAGTTTTTGAGTTATTTCGAGGGTAGTTAAGTCTTTTAACACTCCTTACATGTCCTTAAACCTAACCTCACAAAATTTATAGCTTCTAAACACATTACAACCCTATTGACATCTCAAAGTTCATTATCCAAGAGCATCATAGGAGAAAAACAACTAGGGTTGCACAATCAAGCTTGAAGATAAAATTTCAAGGAAATTCCTTCATCAATCATCAAGAACCTCCCTTCCAAGGTATGCGTAGTGTTAATCCATGGATTTCTTTCGTCCGTGGAGTTCAAGAATCAATCTTTAAAATACAAAAATTGGGTTGGTCGTGGTGATATGATCATACCCATGTTGATGCTTGTTTGTTTTGCTATATAATAGTATCGTGACTGTATATCTCATGAAAGTTATGTTGTTAGTTGAAAAACATGATCTTTAGGTGGATTGATAGAATGCAAGTATGAAATCCACCTATGCCTTAAAGAATGCATGCAAGGTGTTTGATAAAATGCCTAGTATGTTAGAACTTCATATTTACATGATTTCATGATATCTAAATAAGAAGTTCATGTTAGCCATACACTCCAATATGAATTTCCATACAAATTATGTGTTGTTATTGTTATGGTATAAAACATGTATGATAATGGAGATATAAATTATGTACACAAAATATATCCATGCTTTTCCTATTATGTTTGAAATGTTGAATAAATACATGAAGTATACTATCCCCTGCTTATGATATTGTGAATTATGGACTCAAATCTTGTGATCAAGTCATGTCATGTGTGTCAATTTCCTCCTATCGAGTCATGGGGGTATTCGTACCCGAAAACTATAGCTGTGTGCCTAGAGCTATGTCATGTTTCATGATATCCTAACTCAAGCTATGATTCCATAGACTTCAGTCAGTCATGTGACTCAGGAAAACCTCATGATCTATGTCAGTTGTCAGATATCAGTAACATTCCACCAGTCAATGGAATTCAGTAAGATTACGTTATGTATAGTTAGTTATTCATTTCCAGTCCCTCCAGATGGTAGTAGAGGTTAGCACCGAGTGAACCCAAGGATGGGAACTCACCCGTCAGTTCAGGGTGTGATTCTTAGAAGCAATCCTTGTGTTCCAGAACTACGTAGCCAGTGTAGGTTGAGACATATTAACCTGCCAGATTAGGGTTGATGAGGTGGTTTAACCTGTCAGTTTAGGATTCCCACCGTTCTCATTGAGTACCTGCCAGATAAGGGTCACTCACAAGTTGTCCTTACTCGTGGCACAGTATTCACACCCCTCCAGTTGGGGCAGAGATTGGACCCTAGCTTAGCCATAATGGCATACATGGGGCATATCGGTTAAACACTACCTCCCATAGTTTCAGTATCAGTCTCAGTAAAAGAACTTAGGGCGTTCTTCAGATTTTAGTATATACAGGACTGTCAGATACAGTCGTTATGCTCTTCAGATTTTAGTATATACAGGACTGTCAGATACAGTCGTCTATGTTATCAGCTTACAATATCAATCATGGAAGTTATCAGTAAACCATGTATTATCTTACAGGTCTTGCTATCACACATTCATGGTCCCAGTTTCTATATATGTATGTTTGCACTCCCACGTTCATATTAGTCAATCAGTGTTGTTCATGCATGAAACCCTCTATGTTCTGCCTAACTTTCTTGTATACTCAGTACTCCATTTATTCTGATGCATTTGCGCTATGGTTCTTTCTTTTCATATTACACCATAGGTTCCGAGACACGAGCTCCAGCCCAGCAGTAGTGGTAGAATTCCAGTCACAGAAACACAGTGAGTCCTTATTGATTCGAGGACAATATGATTTGATAAATTTATTTATTTCTTCAGTTTAATGTTACAGAGTTAGTTGGAGACATGTTCGTTCAACTCCTTACTCAGATAGTTTAGAGTCATTCAGATTTATGCTCAGATTTACGTTCAAACTTAGCTTTCAGATTTGAGTTGTTTTGGGTATTTTCTCCCACATGGATGTTATGCTTTTCAGACATGGTTTTATTCAGTTGAACCTTATGGACTTACAGTTTTACGTATTCTGCATTATTATGTCGTGATTTGCAGTATACAAGTATAGATATCAGTCATGGATTAACTTGTGGTCCCTCGGGGTCATGAGCACCGTGTAGTGTTCCGATTCAGCAAATCGGGGCGTTACAGGAATCTAATTGAAAGACCTAATGATTGCTCAGTTGTTGAAACTAGAGGGGTCTACAAAAACAAATTGAATGGAGAAAGGAAGGTTATCTGAAATAAGGCTAGGTTAGTTGCTCAAGGCTACCCTCATTAGGAAGGTATTGATTACGATGAAACTTTTTATCCTATATAAATGTTGGAATTGATTCAAATTTTGTTGGCATTTGCATCTTTTAAGTGCTTTGAACTTTATTAAATAGCTGTTAAGAGTGCTTTTCTAAACGGTTTCATTGATGAAGAAGTTTACGTCAGACAACCTCCTGGTTTTAAAAGTCCATCTTATCTAAACCATGTTTTCAAACACTCAAAAGCGCTCTATGGTATCAAACAAGCCCCAAAATCTTGGTATGTGACATGGAGAACTTTTCTATTAAATAATGATTTTCACTGAGGTAAAATAGATACTACTCTTTTTTCTCAAAAATTGGACTCTAGTTTGCTTATTGTTCAAATTTATGTGGATGATATAATATTTGGTAGTCCTAATATTTCTTCATGCGAGAATTTTACAAATCTTATAAAGGGAGAATTTGAAATGAGCCTTATAGGGAACTCATATTCTTCCTAGGATTACAAATTTAGCAAAGTCCGAAAGAAATCTTTATTAGCCAAATCAAATACACAAAGGAGCTCATTAAGAATTTTGGAATGGAAAAAGGAAAAGCCATCATAACTCCAATGATTCCCTCATCAAATCTTGACTTAGATACAACTGGAAAAGATGTTGATAAAAAAACATACAGAGGAATAATTGGATCTCTACTCTACTTAACGATGAATCGACCAGACATTATGTTTAGTGTCTACAAATGTGAAAGGTTTCATCAACTCCCATGGAGTCCCATCTGACTGCTGTGAAATGGATCATCCGCTATCTAATCGAATCCTAGGATATTGGAATATGGTACCTTCGCTCCTCAAATCTTGACTTAATTTTCTATTCAGATGCTAACTTTGCAAGTGACAAAAATGATCGAAAAAGCACTAGTGGGACGTGTCAAATTCTTAAAAAGGCTTCAATATCATGGAACAACAAGAAACAAACCTTAAATGCCTTATCAAACACCAAAGCTGAATATAGCCATTGGTAACTGTCGTACTCAGATATTATAGATAATTAATCAATTACTTGATTTTGATTTATCTCTTGAATTAGTGTCAATTATGTGTGACAATACTAGTGTTATTAACATATCAAAATATATTGTGCATCATTCTAGGGATAAGCATATAGATATTAAACATTATTTTATTCATGACCATGTCAAAAGAGGTGCTATTGTACTAAATTTTGTTGACTCAAAAAATCATCTTGTGATATTCTTACAAAACTTCTACTTGAGGATCATTTTTTATTTCTTTGAGAAAAAATTGAGATCACATGCTTTACTGAAAAATAATCCTTGAAAAAACTTTTAAATCTTCTTAACCCTTTTATTAAATAGTGTGCAATCTTTTATTTGGGGTGGTTATTGTGCAATCTTTTCTTTTTGGATTATTATTGTGCAATCTTTATTTTTATAATTATTTCCTTTTTCCCTCTTTTTCTCTTCATAATTACCCCTACTAATTCAATGCCTCCTATTTATTACATTTACTTGCACCCTTCACTTTTTTATCTTCCTCAAGCCTGCGACTCCTCTCTTTTGTCCCATCCACCTGAACCCATCACTTCATATACCTCTCCATTCATACCTTTTTTTAAATTATCTCATAATTTTTGCTTGCTTAACTTATTCTAAAAACCCATTTTCTCTCTTCTTCCTCTGCATTCTTCTTCTGATACCTAAAATAAGATCCATGGATAACCTTCAAAGTCCTTCAATCGATTGTCTCTTTGAAAAACCAATTATCATCGTCGGTTCCTCAGAAGAAGACTCCTTAAAATTCGTTCATTCATCCAACCCTAAGAGGCGTTCTTTACCCTGTACCTTCTGCTCTCTTAAAAAAACCCATTCCTCATCTATGTAAAACCTTCCTCCAAAATACATGCACAAATTCTAGATTGTCTTCCACTGAGAAAAGTTTCACCTTCAAGAGCCACTCTATTATTCCCAGAAGAGTCATTAATCTTCAACAATTAAGAGAATCACTATGTAATGTTAGTCCCTTGTTCAAAGAACATGACTTGTCTTTGTTCTTTCATCTTTGTGGAATAGAGGTTTTTGAGGACACAGTTAAAATGTTCTATGCCAATCTTCGTATCTCCAAGGACAGTGGCCAGATTGAAACTCTAGTTTTAGGAACTAGAATTATCTTGAATGAATTTCTATTTGAAAAAGTATTTGACACCAAATTCTGAGGCATGGTCCCTTACATAAATGGTCCCTGGCCCGAAAAATTTGAAGTCAGCCTTGAGGATACTAAGGCTATAGTTACCAAACCAGAGGCAAATTTGTCAAATTTTGGGCATATGTCACTTTATTCAAAGAATCGTATTTTAGCTCACATCTTTGCCACCAAATTAATCCCAAGGAAAGGATCTCTAAGCAATGTTACCTTATAAGATGTGTTCGTCCTATGCTATCTGATTAATCACTACAAGATTATTTGGGCACAATGATTTCATGAATATATGCTCAAAAATACAGCCAACTCTCATGCATCAGCTAGTCTGCCATACAATTTGTTGATAACTCATATTTTGCATATTTATTTCATTAATCTTTCAATTTTTCCCATTGTGGAAGTTTCTGCTTTATATGATTCAAAGACCTTTGCCAGCATGGGTTATGCTCTATTTGGAAGTGAGTGGTGGAAAAAAGAGTCTGGAAAAGCTAAGACTGATCTTCCTATAGAAAGTATGCCTTCTACCAACCTTGACTATGCTTTTTTAAAAAATCAAGAAGAAGTTAAGAAGCGTCTATGAGGTCTAGTGGAGGTAATGGTCACCCTTTAAGAATCCATTGCTAAGTTGGTGCAGATAGGAAAAACACCAGGGATGTTGGGAAGGTGCACATTGTCCTGTACAAGTTTAAGTAGGAGGGAGTCAAACTATTCAACTATTTGTTCCAGCAAGTCAACTCTATTAAAGCCAAATCCAACTTCTCTCATAATAAACTCACCATCTCTATACAAAATTCCTACTTTATCTTCTCTAAGAATGTCGAATGCTCCTATGAATACTTCTGTCATAACATGCACAACACCCTTACTTACTTTCTCAAAAAATATTAATTTAGTTCTTAAGACAATTTTTTATTCAAAAGGGGTCTGTCCCCTTTTCCTTTTGGGTTGTATAATAGATACTCTCCTCTTACTCTTTTTTGCTCTTCACGACTGATTGCATAAACTATGCCTTAGCTTTCTATTATTACATACTTTTTTTGTGCATCGGTTGCTTGCATTATTTGTCTTTTTGTTTCTTTTTTACTATGCAAAAAAGGGGATAAAATAGTCGTCTACAAGCCAGGGGGAGCATCACATGAAGAGTCAACTACAAGAAAGGGGGATCCTTATGGTTAGGGAAGTTGACTAATGTTTATTTTGTCATTATAAAAAAAGAGGAGATGTTTAGAGTCCTAAAAATAGCTTAATGTTTTAATAATAATAAACTAACAAAAGAAACATAAAGGAAGATCTCATGGAAAAAAGCAATTAGTGGAAATCATGGCTGCATACGGAAAGAATCAAAATAAAGCGTGAAAAAAAGCAGATATGCAAGGAGTCAAATCAAAGAATGAAACTATAAAGATATATATAGAAGAAGAAAATCATGGAGCATAAATCATCATCACAGTGGGATGTTAGGTATTTAAAAAAAAGGCAAAAGATCATATCAAATATATGGACATATCTAATTAAGACATATAGAGATATGAATCCTTGGTTCACCAAAGAAAATAACATACCTTAATACATGAACATATTTGATATGGACGTGCTATCAGTATGTTCCCTTATTAAGAAAATAAATCAAATCCTCGATTGAGAATAAATCCCTTGGGTTTTCCGTTTAGAGAAAAGAAGCTACTGAAGATGAAGACTATATAAAGATGATAGAAGAAGAAGACAACCCACACAACTTCATAGGAAACTCTTAGTGTGTGTCAATCTTTAGTCTTCATAAAGCTTTGTAATTTTCAATTTACAATAGTTATAAAAAATGAAGATCGAGTTATCTTAGTTACATCAGTTGAGTCTCTATTACATAATGTGTCATGGAAACATAGAACTTTCAATGCTTAAAACCTTGAATTTATTCGTGAACTTAGGTTGTTTTAGTATATATGATGCACTTTGGTGTTTCTTGCATGTAAAACAAGTCTACAATAGTATTGAGATAAAAGTAGAAGAAAAAAAAACTAGAAAGACAAAGAATGATCAAGATATGAGTCACCTCACGAATCGTCAACACACTATACAACTTGTAGGATGACTCATAACTATAACAGAACCTAAACCCAAATTGAGAATCTATGTATGGAGAAATACGACTTGATTATCCGAGTTGTAAGCAAAGATACAAGTTGTATGAAGAAATTGTAAGGATGAGAGAATCTAAAGCTACCATCCAGAGTTGGAGTCTCAGAAGTATACGAGTTAGAAGTCTGAGTACGACTAGTATAGGTAGACCGTAAGCTTAATAGTGTTCAAAGCTTAGAAGGACAGAAGTCCTAGGTGGATACACATGAAGAAAATGAGTCGTATGGCCAAGGTACGACTCATAAGAAGAAGTCGTCTAAAGAACAGAAAGTTTAAGCCTCGGGAGATCGAACACTGGAGTGTATATGAGAGGCATAAGTACAACTCATATAAAGTCGGTACGAGTTGAAGACAGAGTCATACCAAGTTCCGACATAACTTTACCTTTCCTATTTTTATTAGGATTTCTATGTTATTTTGAGATACTACAAATACCCTAGGGTTTATCTTTTATTAGGTTACACATTCTTACAATAGGTTACTTACATTACAATTATTCTTGAGATTTTGGGTAATTAATGAATTAAAGACTTTGAAGTTTATTCATCATACTTTGTGCAATTAATTACATGTCTTCTTCATTTATAATGATTTATTCTTACATAAACATGAACGGATAATCTCCCTGACTAGGGTTGTGGGAAACCTGGTGGATTACCTACATAGAGGAAAGGTGATACTCATCGATTATAGGTTTTATGCATTTATCTTAATCTTTTTCACAATAATTAACCTTAAAGCAGCTGTAGAAGCTTGAGATAGCTTGTATTTCCAAACATCCTCACAAGGGAGTGTGTGATTAGCAAAAGAAGATTAAGACACTGATTTAAGATTCACCTCTACCTTATCATTATTCCATCATATCATCTAATCACTTGAACTCAAAAGGTGATAATGACCTTACGTTGTAACAAGGATCAACAAGGAGACGCCCTGAGACTGAATCGATAAAGGGTGAGATTAATCATCACGTTCACAAGACTGGTGAAGATACACACCATGTAGACTTTACATGAAGAACAAAAAAATAGGTGGGTTGAAAATGAGAAATATACGGTGTTGAGGAGCCAGAGGGAACAAAAGCCTAGTGTTCATCTTCTATTGTTTACAACCCAAAAGCACTCAAAATTTGGTTACTACTTGCGATTGATACAAAATTCTCCTTATTTACTTTCCTGTAATGCTCGTGGGTTATATCAAGCAAAAATAGAACGTCAACGCGATATAGACGCAACACGTTGGTGGCCGCATCATGTAGGCAACACAATGCGTCGTTGAACGCTTCGGTACCTAATTTTTGTGTTGTTAAATGACGGGTTTATGGGTCCAATTGAGTCATTTACCCTCGCCCAAATTCACCCAAAAACATAATTTTAGTCCCAAAAAGCATTGATGCTTCATTGTTCATTTTTTTCTTCTCCAAGAACAAAACCCTAGCTCCAAGAATCAAGAACAATTCCATAACTCTTACTCTAAGAAATCCTATAATCCAAAGTTCCGGGTTCAAGAACTTCAAGAAGAAGCTTTAAGAACACCATTAGAGATTAAAAAGTTCAAGCTTTTACATTCAATTCATCGAGCAAGGTATGTGGGGTTATGAACAAGGATCCTCTTTAATCCTTTTGCCCAAAACTAGTTTTTAAAGTTGAATTTGCATGAAATTATATGATTTACAGTCTAGGGTTCATACCCAATTATCATTATTTGAAGATGTTCATGTTACAAGTGATTAAATGTTGGATTACATCTCTACTTTTGCATGTTTATGCATGTGAAGTGATTTTATATACATTGAGAGTTGAATTTCACTATCTTGACTAGAACTATGCAAGAATTTCAAGATGTTGATTATTGAGCATGACTTTGTTATAATTTGACATGAGTTTGAGAAATGGGTTTTAAGCCCTAAGTATATGTATTGATATTTCAAGAAGATGATGCTCTTAAGCATCCTATGACTAGCTTATATTCAGATTTTTCAGAAAAGATTTGATCTTTTGATCCTCAGTTAAGTTGTGGAATCTACTTCACAGTTTTATTACAGTTTATAAAATACGGATTAGTTTGATTACAGTTTAAAATAGACAAATGTGTAATTGGTTTTTTAGTACTAACCATTATGCTAGATATTAAAGTTGATTTCCTACAGAATGAGCATACAGATTAAAGGAAGTAGTATTAGCATCGAGTTGGAAGTGTGGGTTTAGCGTATCCTACATACCTAGAACTATGAGCCAATGTAGGTACATATTATTCCCATTTCTATATGGATGACAGTTATAGAAGTGATCACTTAGATTAGGTGATACTCCTAGTCAAGAGTATGACACATCTCCCTAAAGTGAGGTTTTCCCATAAAGGAACTAGACGTTGGACACTATTATAGCTCACATAGTGTATGTCGGTTAGAAGAACCTCCCTTACAGAATAGTTTTTAAAAGTATTTCCCTACCTCCCATAGAATTGAGTAATCCTAATAGAAAAGAATAATAGAAAATCTTTTGGAAACTATGTGTAAAGGCTCACAATTTTATTCAGATAGTGTTTTACGTAAGTCATTATCTATGAGATTTCAGCTTTCAGTTACAGATACGAAGGTCAGTCTTTTTACACTTAGCTTGCATAAATTAAAAATAGATTATAAGTACAACTTTTAGAACTAAGTGTTATGGCTCACAAGATTTATATAGTATGCTTTATGGTTCATGATTTTCAGCTTTCAGTTATTCAAGCTAGCGTGAGCCATTTACATTTAGCAAGCATTATTTTATAAGTATATGTAAATGTTGAGATCTTGTTTTACTTATGCATTCACCCCCACATTCTCAGTACATTCCAAAAGTACTGACCCACATATATGTCTATCTGCTACATTGTCTCATAATGTAGGTTTAGGTGCTCATTTCAAGTAGCATGATTGACCGCAAGCATCTCTATCTATATCCCAACAGTTGGTGAGTCCTCATAGTTCGGGAACCCAATGATTTAGATTTCTAACTTTCCAGATTAGTTTATTTAGTTATGAAAGACAGTTCGAGTCAGCTGGGGGTCTGTCCCAGTGACTCTCTAGTAGCAGTATTAGAGGTTTGTACGACTATTAGATACATTTAAGTTTTTTAGTGTTGGTTGTTTCAGATTTCCTAGTTAAGTATTTCCAGACATTATGTTCAGTTGAACTCAGTCTAGTTCAGATAGTATTTTAGTATTTTAGCATACCGCATGCTTATATTATATTTACTTTGGTCATCAAAATAAGTAGTAGTCTTTCAGGGTTAGAGTGGGACTACTTGTAGTTTGGAGCACTGTGTGGCATCCCGAGACCCATTTTCAGGGCGTTACAAATTTGGTATTAGAGCCTAAGGTTTAAAAAGTCTGAGGGAGTCTGACAAGCCACGTTACGTAGATTCTTGATCATAGATGTTAAGCACGCCACATTTATGACCGAGAGGCTTGGGCACGTTTTAGGAAATCATCTTTTTCTTTCATGATCTATCATGCTTACAGTGTCTCTATCTATTTTTAACTTATGCTCTTAGGTGACAATTGAATATGCCTCCTCGCCGAGCTAATGGATGCAGAAATGATAACCAGCCACCCCAGCCTGCTGACCCTCTGAATAAAAATATATCCTATGCTGAATTTTGGGGTAACTTTCAGGCTTGACCAAGCCGTGACTGCCAATCCTCAGGGCAACTATCAGGCAACAGTCCCACTTTAGTAGAATAGGTATTTAGTAGTAGCCATAATTCATGACTTCATGAGAATGAATTCGCCTGAGTTCTTTAGATCGAAAGCATATGAGGACCCACATCTTTACTTAGATGAGGTGAGGAAGATCACCCAGATTATGCATATTACTAAAAAGGGGAATGTAGAGTTGGAATCCTATAGGCTGAAGGATGTGGCGTATGATTGGGTGGTTATGTGGAAGAATGTTAGAGGTGAAAATGCAGCTTCTATAAGTTGGCAGGTATTTCAGGATGCATTTCTAGACAGGTTCTTTCCGCGTGAAATGAGAGAAGCTAAGATAGAGGAGTTTGTGAACCTTAGGCAGGTCTCTATGACGGTGAAGGAGTACTACATTAATTCCAATCAGTTGTCTAGGTATTCCCCTGACATGATGAATGACCCTAGGTCAAGTATGAGTAAGTTTGTTACTGGAGTATATGGTTTAATATTCAAGGAGTGTAGGACTATCATGCTTATTGGGGATATGGATTTTTCTAGACTAATGATTCATGCCCAACAGATTGAGGCAAAAAAGTTAAAGAGGAGAGAGGGGAAATAAGAAGGCTAGAACCGGGCAATTTGAATATGGCCAGACAAAGTTTGGAGAGGGAAATCATTTGTAATTTCATAGTCGTTCATCCATTCCATCACCATCTTCATCCAGTTCCCCCCCAAGAGCTAGGAAGGAGAAGTGGGGTAAGATTTCAATGTCCATATCTTAGAATAGTGTAAGTAGAAAACCCAGTTATCCTCTATGTGCTAAGTATGGTAAGAATAAACTCGGTGAGTGCTTGTTGGGATATAAAGGTTGTTATGGTTGTGGTAAGTTGGGTCATGGAATAAAAAATTATCCATATGCTAGGTAAGGAAACAGGGATGCTCATCCCCAGAATCAGGTTACTAGCACACCAGCTCCTTTGGGTTACCTAGTCCCTCCTCAGGACGCATCATCCAGCAGTGGTGGCGATCAGTGCCAGAATCGGTTTTATACTTTACCATCCCGTCAGGAGAAGGAGACCGCACTAGATGTTGTTACTGGTATGCTTCTTGTCTTTCATCTTAATTTTTATGTGTTGTAAGACCCCGAGTTGAATCTCTCTTATGTGACCCCATTAGTTGTAGTAAATTTTGGAGAAGGACCTAAAAAACTCCCTAAGCCCTTCTTAGTTTCTACCCCAGTGGTGAGTCAATTATTGCCAAAAAAATCTATAGAAAGTGTCTTATCACTGTCCTTTATAAGATCATACTACAATATTTAATAGAGTTAGACATGGTTAATTTCGACAATATTCTTGGTATGGATTGGCTTCATTCCTGTTATGCATCTATACATTGTCGCCCTCAAGTAGTGAAGTTTCAGTTTCCTGATAATCTAGCCTTTGAGTGGGAGGGTAATTCAGTGTCTCCTAAGATTTATTTTAAATCCTATCTCAAATCCAGAAAGTTGATATCAAAAGGGCGCATCTATCATCTAGTTCGAGTCAAAGACACTCAGTTTAAGGCTCCAACAGTTTTATCAGTTTAAGTAGTCAATGAGTTTCCTGAGGTTTTTCCTAAAGATTTGCCAGGGGTACCTCCCATAGGGAAATAGAAATCGGTATTGACCTTCTTCTAGATACTCAGCCCATCTTTATTCCTCCATATTGTATGGATCAAGCCAAGCTTAAGAAGTTAAAAGAGTAGCTTAAAAACCTCTTAGATAAAGGTTCCATAAGTCCCAGTGTTTCTCTATGGGGCTCTCCCATCCTATTCGTACCAAAAAAAATAGTTCTTTGAGAATGTGCATTAACTATCGTTAGCTGAATAAAGTCTCAGTCAAAAAAAGATATCCTCTCCCTAGAATTGATGACTTATTCGACCAACTCTAAGGTGCAAGTTATTTCTCAAAGATAGACCTTAGATCCGGTTATCATCAACTTAGAGTAAGGGAATGTGATATCCCTAGGACAGTTTTTAGAACCTACTATGGTCATTTTAAAATCCTAGTCATGTCCTTCGGGCTGACAAATGCCCCAGTATCTTTCATGGATTTGATGAACCGTGTGTTCAAACAATACCTAGACATATTTTTTATAGTCTTTATCAATGATATTCTTGTCTATTCTCGTAGTGAGGATGACCATGCATACCATCTTAGAATTGTGTTGCAAACTCTTAAAGACCATCAGTTATTTGCCGAATTCAGCAAGTGTGAATTTTGGCAAAGGTTAGTAGCTTTCCTTGGTTATATCATTTCCGGTGATGTGATTAGAGTTGATCCTCAAAAGAATGAAGCAGTGAGAACTGGCCTAGACCTATATCTCCATAGACATCAGGAGTTTCTTGGGTTTAGCTATCTATTACAAATGGTTTATTGAGGGATTTTTTCTATTGCATCCCCTATGTCCAGATTGACTCAGAAGAAAGTTAAGTTTTAGTGGTTAGATTCTTATGAGAAGAGTTTTCAGGAGTTGAAGGCTCGACTCACTTCAGCCCTAGTCTTAGCATTACCTAATGGTACAGATGGATTCATTGTCTATTATGATGCTTCTAAAGTTGGTTTGGGTTGTGTTTTGATACAGAGAGGTAGAGTCATAGCCTATGCCTCTAGACAGCTTAAGCCTCATAAAAAGAACTATTCGACTCATGATCTTGAATTAGCTATTGTTGAGTTTGCTTTGAAAATTTGGAGTCACTATCTTTATAGGGTGCATGTTGATGTGTTTACGGACCACAAAAGTTTGCAGTATGTGTTTACGTAAAGAGTTAAATCTTTGTTAGAGAAGGTGTCTAGAATTATTAAAGGATTATGACATGAGTGTTTTGTATCATCCGAGCAAGGCCAATGTTGTGGCAGACGCCCTTAGTAGACTGTCGATGGGTAATGTTGCTCATGTGAAGGATGATAAGAGAGAACTAGTTTGGGAAGTTCACCAGTTAGCTAGATTGGGTGTGAGGTTGGTTGACTCAGCTGAAGGGAATGTTTGGTTTCAGAGTAGTTCAGAATCCTCTCTAGTTTCTGAAGTGAAAGAGAAGCAGGATAAGGATCCTAGTTTTGTCAAACTAAAGGGTTCAGTTAAAGACCAAAAGGTAGAGGCTTTCTCCCAAGGGGGAGAATATGTGTTGAGATACCAGAGTAGATTATGTGTGCTATGTGTTGATGATTTGAGGCAATAGATTATGGCAGAAGCGCATGGTGCGCATTACTCCATTCAACCAGGATCTACCAAGATGTACTGTGATTTGCGGAAAGTCTATTGGTAGAGTGGTATGAAGAAAGATATAGTAGGATTTGTATCCAAGTGTACAACTTACCAACAGGTTAAGGTAGAGAACCAAAGACCTGGTGGCACATTGTAGGAGTTTGGTATTCCCACTTGGAAGTAGGAAAAAGTGAGCATGGACATTGTGATAGAATTACCCCATTTGCGTAGACAGCATAATTCGATTTGGGTTATTGTAGATAGATTGACCAAATCAGCCAACTTTTTGCTAGTTCTCACATCCTACTCAGCTGAGGATTATGCTAAGTTTTATATCAGAGAGTTTGTTAGTTTGCACGGAGTTCCCTTGTCTAATATTTCAGATATAGGTACTCAGTTTACCTCTCAGTTTTGGAAATCCTTTTAGAAGGGTCTTGATACCCAAGTTTATCTTAGTTCAGCTTTTCACCCGTAGATAGATGGTCAGGCAAAGAGGACCATTCAGACCTTAGAGAATATGTTGAAGGAATGTTTTCTTGACTTCAAATGAAGTTGGGATGATCACTTGCCATTGATTTAGTTTTCCTACAACAACAGTCACCATTCTAGTATACAAATGGCCCCCATTCGAGGCTCTTTATGGGTGAAGATATAGATCTCCATTCGGTTGGTTCGAAGTAGTAAGGATGCTTTAATTGGGCCAAATATGGTGTTTGAAGCCATGGAGAAAGTTCAATTGATTCGAGAGAGATTGAAAGTAGCCCAGAGTCGTTAGAAATCTTATGTAGACGTAAGAAGGAGAGATCTTGAGTTTGAGGTTAATGATATTGTTTACTTGAAGGTTTCATCTATGAAGGGGGTAAAGAGATTTGGTAAAAAGGGGAAGCTTAGTCCCCGATATATACGCCCCTACAGGACTTTGAGTTATGTGGTAAAGGTAGCATATGAGCTTGAGATACCCGCAAATTTGTCATCAATTCACCCAGTGTTCCATGTGTCCTTGTGGAAGAAGTATATAGATGATTCAACTATTTTAGTCCCTGTAGAAAGCATAGATATTCAGAATAGCCTTTCATATGAAGAAATCCCAGTAGATATTCTTGATCACCAGATCCGTAGACTAAGGAACAAAGAAATTTCCTTGGTCAAAGTTCTATGGAAAAATCAATCTATTGAGGGTGCCACTTAGGGAGTAGAAGCAGACATACAAACTAAGTACCCTCACCTCTTCTCCACAAACTCAGATTCAGCCTATGGTAATAGTCTTTCTTAACTCGGTTCTTTTTCTAGTCTCAGTTTCATCCATTTAGTTCTGTTTATATCAATTCATGCACTCACAGATTAGTTCAGTCGCTCATTATGTTTTAGATTCTGTCATGCAGATTTGTTTTAGTTATGCATGCCAGTACATAGTATCAGTTCCTCAATATCCTCAGTTTAACTAGTCTCATTCGAGGATAAATGTTCTTAAGGGGTAAATACTGTAATACCCCATATTCTTTCTAGTTCAATTCAGCTCAAAAGAGGCATACTAGAGACATATGACCTGAAATTTTAGCTAAGTGTTGGAGACTTAGTCTCAGTTTTGGCCTCTAAACTTTGACGATTTTATTATCAAACTTTCCGAAATTGGAATGTCAATTTCTAAGTTGTTTCATGATCATGGTAGTCCATAGTAACTCCGGGGTAAGTTTTGGATTTTTCGTAGAAGGTTTGAGGTATGCTTGGTTGGCCAAAATAGAACATCAACGCGATATAGACGCAACACGTTGGTGGCCGCGTCATGTAGGCAACACAACGCGTCGTTGAACGCTTCGGTACCTAATTTTTGTGTTGTTAAATGACGGGTTTATGGGTCCAATTGAGTCATTTACCCTTGCCCAAATTCACCCAAAAACATAATTTTAGTCCCAAAAAGCATTAATGCTTCATTGTTCATCTTTTTCTTCTCCAAGAACAAAACCCTAGCTCCAAGAATCAAGAACAATTCCATAACTCTTACTCTAAGAAATCCTATAATCCAAAGTTTCGGATTCAAGAACTTCAAGAAGAAGCTTTAAGAACACCATTAGAGATTAAAAAGTTCAAGCTTTTACATTCAATTCATCGAGCAAGGTATGTGGGGTTATGAACAAGGATCCTCTTTAATCCTTTTGCCCAAAACTAGTTTTTAAAGTTGAATTTGCATGAAAGTATATGATTTACAGTCTAGGGTTCATACCCAATTATCATTATTTGAAGATGTTCATGTTACAAGTGATTAAATGTTGGATTACATCTCTACTTTTGCATGTTTATGCGTGTGAAGTGATTTTATATACATTGAGAGTTGAATTTCACTATCTTGACTAGAACTATGCAAGAATTTCTAGATGTTGATTATTGAGCATGACTTTGTTATAATTTGACATGAGTTTGAGAAATGGGTTTTAAGCCCTAAGTATATGTATTGATATTTCAAGAAGATGATGCTCTTAAGCATCCTATGACTAGCTTATATTCAGATTTTTCAGAAAAGATTTGATCTTTTGATCCTCAGTTAAGTTGTGGAATCTACTTCACAGTTTTATTACAGTTTATAAAATACGGATTAGTTTGATTACAGTTTAAAACAGACAAATGTGTAATTGGTTTTTCATTACGAACCTTTATGCTAGCTTTTTAAAGTGGGTTTCCTATAGAATAAGCATACAAATTAAAGGGAGTAGTATTTAGTACTGCGCAGGAAATGTGGGTTTAGCGTATCCTACTTCCCAAAACTATGAGCCAATATAGGTACAGATTATTCAGATTATTCTTATTTTTATATGGATGACACTTACATATGTGATCACTTAGATTAGGTTATACTCCTTGAAAAAAGTATGACACCGCTCTCCAATGTGAGGTTTTCCCATAAGGGAACTATACATTGGACACTATGATAGCTCACAGAGTGTATGTCGGTTAGAAGAACCTCCCTTGTAGAATAGTTTTTAAAAGTATTTTCCTATAGCCTACAGAACATAGTAATCCTAACAGAAAAGAATAATAGAAAAGCTTTTGGAAACTAAGTGTAAAGGCTCACGATTTTATTCAGATAGTATTTTACATAAGTCATTAGCCATGAGAATTTATCTTTTAGTTATAGATACAATGGTGAGTCCTTTTACACTTAGCTTGCATAAATTGAAAACAGATTATAAGTACAGCTTTTAGAACTAAGTGTTATGGCTCGCAACATTTATACAGTATGCTTTATGATTCATGATTCATGATTTTTAGCTTTTAGTTATTCAAGCTAACGTGAGCCATTTACATTTAGCATGCATTATTTTATGAGTATAGGTAAATGTTGAGATATTTTTTTACTTATGCATTCACCCCCACTTGCTCAATAAATTTCAAAAGTACTGATCCACATATATGTCTATGTGCTACATTGTCTCATAATGTAGGTTCAGGTTTTCAGTTCTAGTAGCATGATTGACCGCGAGTATCTCTATCTACATCCGGACAGTTGGTGAGTCCTCATAGTTCGGGGGGCGGTAATTCAGATTTCTATCTTTTCAAATTAGTTTATCTAGTTATGACAGACAGTTTGAGCAAGCTGGGGGTCTATCCCAGTAACTCTCTAGTAGTACTATTAGAGGTTTGTCCTACTATTAGATACATTTCAATTTTTCGGTGTTTGTTATTTCATATTTCCTAGTTAAGTATTTCCACATTTTGTTCAGTTAAACTCAGTCCAGTTCACACAGTATTTCAGTATTTTAGCGTACCGCATGCTTATTTTATCTTTAATTGGGTCATCAGAATGAGTAGCAGGCATTCAGGGTTAGCTCAGGTCTACTTGTAGTTTGGAGCATCGTGTGGCATCCCGGGACCCATTTTCAGGGTGTTACAGTAACGAGTCGTAACATGACTTGTACCCACTAACAACATAAAAGTTCAACTAAGTTGAAGTTCTAGAATGGATATGACTTTCCTAAACTAGTTTTACCCAAACCATACAACTCGTACCCTTAGAGTCATACTGACCTGGGAGAAATAATATTTCATAAAATATTTCTGATCTTCTTATGACTCGTACCCGCAAGTAGTAACAAAATCTTGATTGCTTTTTAGTTGTAAACAATAGAAGACAAACACTACACTTGTGTTCCTCCTGGCTTCTCAACTCTATATATTTCTCGTGTTCAACCCATCTATTTTGTTGTTCTTCCTATAAAGTATAGAAGGTGTGTATCTTCACCAGTCTTGTGAACGTGATGATAAATCTCACCCTTTACTGATTCAGTCTTAGGGCGTCTCCTTATTGATCCTTGTTATGACCTCAGTTCTCTATCACCTTTTGAGTTCAAGTGATTAGATAAGATGATAGAATAATGATAAGGTAGAGGTGAATCTCAAATCACTATCTTAATTTTCTTTTCCTGATTATACATTTTATTATGAAGACGTTTGGAAATACAGGCTATCTCAAGCTTCTGCAGCTGCTCTGAGATTAATTATTATTAAAAAGATTAAGATAAATGCATAAAAACTAGAATCGATGAGTATCACATTTCCTCTATGTAGCTAATCCACCAAGGTTCCCACAACTCTGGTCAGGGATATTTCATGCTTATATTTTATCTCCCAGGTCATTAATTATGAACACATAGATTTGTCCAAGTTCGGATCACCGATGTAGGGCATACTCTAGTCCCCTTGGGTTACACGGTCTTACTTTAGAGCTTTTAATGAGAGAATGGGGTTACAGAGGGGTCGTACAAATTTTGAATCTTATTTTGTTATTCAGATCTTGTGATGATGTCGCCCAGAACTAACTCTAATAGAAGTATGTTGTGGTCGATGACAAATATGGTAACCCAACTAGGTTGGGGTCGATCCCACAGGGAAAATGTGAACAGTTGCTTGGCTCTATATAACCCACAAGCAGTACAGGAAGGTAAATGGGGGAATTTTGTATCAATCGCAAGTAGTAACCAAATTTTGAGTGCTTTGGAGTTGTAAACAATAGAAGACGAACACTAGGATTTTGTTCCCTCTGGATTCTCAACACTATATATTTCTCATGTTCAACCCACCTATTCTTTTGTTCTACATATAAAGTCTACAAGATTTGTATTATCACCCATCTTGTGAACGTAATGATAAATCTAACCCTTTACCGATTCCGTCTCAGGGCGTCACCTTATTGATACTTGTTACAACCTTAGTTCACTATCACCTTTTAAGTTCAAGTGATTAGATTAAATGATGGATAATGATAAGGTGGAGGTGAATCTCAGATCACTGTCTGAATCTTCTTTTTCTAATCCCAAACTCCTTTGTGAGGACATTTGCAAATACAGGTTATCTTAAGCTTCTGCAGCTTCTCTGAGATTAATTATTGTGAAGAAGATTAAGATAAATGCATAAAACCTAGAAGATGAACCCATGTTTATCAGCCAGCCTCACATAGAATACCGATACATTCAAAGTACTGGCGCATACTCTTTTTTTTGCGCTATAATGTCTCATATCATAGGTTCAGACGTATAGGCTCTTAACCGTACTTAGCAGCTCAGGTTATCAGCAGTAGTTATAGTGGTGAGTCTTCGTATTTCGAGCACAAAATTATTTATTTCAACAATCCAGTAGTTCAGTATGTTCAGCAGTTGAGAGACTTGTCCCATTAACTCTATATTCAGACAGTTAGAGGCTTTCAGACTAGATTATTTTAGACAGATGTTCAGTGTTTTAGTATTATTATCAGTATGCAGTATTTGTTTTTAGTTTATGAACCTTATGGCAATTTCAACCTAACTTCCGCATATATTTTCAGTATTATTATTATCCAGTGCTCACAACAGGTACTAGTCATGGGTTAGCTTATGGTCCTTTGGGATTGTAAGCATCATATGATGCCTAGGGTGCAGTCTCGGGGCATTACAAACATTGTATCAGAGACTAAGGTTCAACAGAGTCCTAGGGAGTCTAAAAGTCGTGTCAAGTAGAGTAGCCACACTTATGGACAAGAGGCTATGAGGCATTTTTTGGAAAAGTTCCCTTATTTCAGTTTTTATATCGTGAGAGTGAGCATGAGTTCAAGTTAAACTCTCTGTCTAATCTAATTTTCCCTTCCGTTTACAGATCATGCCTCCCAAAAAGAAGAATTGGAAACCATCCAGCACCTCTGCCCATTCAGGAAGATCCCCTGAATGAGCATGTTTCTCACACAGAATTCAGAGCAGCTTTCACCGCTCTAGCTCATTCTATGGCATCCCAGAATGAACACCAAACTGATGTTCAAGCCAACCCATTGGCTAACATGGCTGCATCTAGAATTCAGGACTTCACCCGAATGAACCCTTCTTCATTTTCAGGCTCTAAGTCTGAAGTGAACCCACAGGAATGCCTTGACATAGTGCAGAAGGTCACAGATGTTATGGGAGTAACTGCTAGTGTGAGTGTTAAGTTAGCTGCATATCATTTGCAGGATGTGGCTCATACATGGTTTAAGTAATAGAAGGCAGATAGGGCCGCAGATGCAAGGCTTATAGAATGGGAGGAGTTTGCTTCTGCCTTTCTAGATAGGTTCTTCCCATTGGAGTTGAGGGAACTTAAGGTGTTAGAATTTATTAACTTGAAGCAGGGCAATGTGATAGTGAAAGAGTATTCTCTCAAGTTTACTCAGTTATCTAGATATTGTCCTTATATGGTAGCCGATAGCAGATCTAAGATAAATAATTTTGTGTTTGGTATAACTGACAGTATGATCAAGGAGTGTAGGACCGCAATGCTAATTAAGGAGATAGACTTGGCTAGGTTGATGGTCCATGCTCTGCAGATAGATGAGCAGAAGACTAAGGAGAAAGAGAAGAAGAGCAAAAGGTCTAGAATAGGTATCTTCAATTTCACTTAGCCTAAGTCAGAGGGTGGTAACCGTTCTCAGTTTTGCCCAAAATCTTCAGTTTCGGCTCCGTCCTCAGCCAGTGCTCCAGTGCCTAAGTTCAAACATGGTAATAAGGTTAGAACGCCAGGCTCTAAATCTCAGAGAGTGTTAGCAGTGCCCGAAGAAATCCTCTTTGTCAGAAGTGTGGCATAAATGATTAGGGTGTCTGTAGGGCTGGCAGTGCTGTATATTTTAAATGTGGCAAGCTAGGCCATAGGATCAGAGAGTGTCCTCAGGTGGGTTCAAAGAGTCAGCATAATCATCTCCCAACTCAGTCCAGTCGCCTGTCTTAGCAGGGTGCCGTTTCCAGTGCCACCAGTGGACAACGCCAAATAGGCTCTATGCACTTCAGTCCTAACATGATTAGGAAAGTTTCCTGATGTGGTCACTAGTACATTATAAGTTTACTATTTACATTTTTATTCTTTTCTAGATCCAGGAGTTTCTTTGTCCTTTGTAACTCCTTATATAGTTGTTGACTTCGGAGTCAGTCCTAAAATCCTAGCAGAACCCTTCTCAGTCTCTACCCAATTGGGTAAAAATATCATAGCTTAGTGGGTATACAGGAACTGTCCGATTAAAGTATCTCAGAAAGTTACTTTAGCAAACTTAGTAAGTTAGATATGACAGATTTTGACATCATTCTCAACAAGGATTGGCTACATTCATGCTATGCTTCAGTTGATTGTAGAAACAGTGTTGTTCATTTCTAGTTCCCATATGAATCTGTCCTATAATAGAGGGGTAGTACTTCAGCACTTAGGGGTCAACTTATTTCATACCTTAGAGCGAGAAAAATGATATCCAAAGGGTGTGTCTACCATCTCGTTTGAGTTAAAGACACTAGTTTAGAGACCCCTAATCTTGAGTCAGTTCCAGTAGCAAGAGAATTTCCAGATGTGTTTCCCGAAGATATTCTTAGAGTCCCTCCCAAAAGGGAAATTGACTTTGGAATAGACCTTTTTCCAGGTACTCAGCCTATCTCTATTCCGCTATACAGAATGGATCCAATTGAACTTAAAGAATTAAAAGATCAGTTGAAGAATCTCCTAGATAAGGGATTCATCATACCCAGTGTCTCCCCATGGGGTGCACCAGTTCTATTCGTGCATAAGAAAGATGGTTCTCTCAGAATGTGTATTGACTACCGTCAGTTAAACAAAGTCACAATCAAGAATAAGTATCCAATTCCCAGAATCAATGACTTGTTTGACCAACTTCAGGTTGACAGTTACTTTCTAAGTTAGACCTTAGATCAGGCTATCATCATCTTAGAGTTAGAGAATGTGACATTCCGAAAGTAGCTTTCAGAACTTGGTATGGTCACTTCGAAATTTTAGTCATGTCATTTGGTCTTACCAATGCCCCAACAACTTTTATAGACTTGACAAACCGTGTGTTCAAGCAGTATTTGGACATGTTTGTCATAGTCTTTATTAATGACATTCTTGTCTACTCCCGCAGTGAAAATGATCATGCAAAACATCTCAAAATAGTATTACAGACCCTTAGATCCCATCATTTATTCGTCGAATTCAGTAAGTCTGAATTTTGGCTAAGTTCAGTAGCTTTCCTTGGTCATATAGTTTCCAATGATTGCATTAGAGTTGATCCTCAAAAGATCGAAGCACTGAGAAACTGGCTCAGGCCCATCTCTCCATTAGATATCAGGAGTTTCTTGGGTTTGGCTGGCTATTACCGATGGTTTGTTAAAGTATTTTCATCTATTTCATCCTCCATGTCCAGATTGACTCAAAAATAGTCAAATTCCAGTGGTCAGATTCTTGTGAGAAGAGTTTTTAGGAGTTGAAGACTCGACTCACTACTGCCTCAGTTTTGACTTTACCAGATGGTTCAGACGGGTTTGTTGTGTATTGTGATACTTCCAGAGTTAGTTTGGGGTGTATTTTGATGCAGAGAGGTAAGGTCAGAGCCTATGTCTCTCGACAAATTAATCCACGTGAAAGGAATTATCCCATCCATGAACTTTAGTTAGCAGCTGTAGTGTTTGCCTTAAAGATTTGGAGGCACTACTTGTATTGGGTACATGTTTATGTGTTCACAGACCATAAAAGTTTGTAGTATGTATTTTCTCAAAAAGACTTGAACTTGCATCAGAGAAGGTGGTTAGAGTTGTTGAAAGGCTATGACATGAGTGTTCTGTATCATTCGGGCAAGGCCAATGTAGTGGCTGATGCTCTCAGTAATCGTCCATGGGTAGTGTTGCTCACATTAAGGATGGTAAGAAGAAGTTAGTTTAGGAAGTTCATCAGCTTTCCAGGTTGGGTGTTCATTTGGTAGATTCAGTTGAGGGTAGTGTATGGGTGCAGAATAGTTCTGAATCTTCCTTGGTTTTTGAGGTGAAAGAAGAGCAGGACAGGGATCCTAGTTTAGTTAAGCTAAAAGAGTCAGTCAGAGATAAAAAAGTAGAGGTTTTCTCCCAAGGGGAAATTATGTGTTGCGTTACCGAGGTAGGTTATATGTTGCATGTGTGGATGGCGTGAGACAGTGGATTCTTACAGAAGCGCATGGTGTGCATTACTCAATTCATCTAGGGGCCACTAAGATATACCATGACTTGCGGGAAGTCTATTGGTGGAGTGGGATGAAGAGAGACACTGTAGAATTTGTGGCTAAGTCTCTACATGTCAGTAGGTGAAGATTGAGCACCAAAAGCCTAGTGGGTCTATGCAGGAGTTCAGTATCCCTACTTGGAAGTGGGAGGAAGTGAACATGGACTTTGTGATGGGTTTGCCTCGTACTTGTCATCAGCATGATTAGATTGGGGTCATTGTAGATAGGATGACCAAATCCGCTTATTTCTTACCAGTCCATACCTCTTACTCAGCCAAGGATTATGCCAAGCTCTACGTTAGAGAGTTGGTCAGATTGCACGGAGTTCTGTTATCTATCATTTCAGATAGAGGCATGTAGTTCACCTCTCACTTTTGGAAAGCCTTCCAAAAGGGTCTTGGTACCCAAGTTAACCTCAGTATAGTCTTCCACCCTCAGACAGATGATCAAGCAGAAAGGACCATTCAGACTTTAGAAGATATGTTGAGATCTTGTATTATTGACTTTAAGGGCAGTTGGGATGACTACTTACCCTTGATTGAGTTTGCATATAATAACAGCTATTATTCCAGTATTTAGATGGCTCCATTTAAGGTGCTTTATGAGAGGAGATATAGGTCTCCTATTGGTTGGTTTGAGGTAGGCGAGATTGCGTTGGCAGGGCCTGACTTAGTATTTAATACCTTAGAGAAGGTTCAATTAATTAGGGAGAGGCTTAAGATAGCTCAGAGCCGACAGAAATAGTATGCTGATGTGAGAAAAAAAGATCTCGAGTTTGAGATTGGTGACTATGTCTACTTAGAAATCTCTCCCATAAAGGGAGTGAAGAGGTTTGGCAAGAAGGGGAAGCTCAGTCCCCGATATGTCGGTCCTTACCGAATTCTCATCTGTTTTGGAAAGGTAGCTTACAAACTTGAGTTGCCTTCAGACTTAGCTTCAATACACCCAGTGTTTCACATCTCTTTTCTAAAGAAATTCATTAGTGAACCAATAGTTGTAGTCCCTATATAGAGTATAGATATTCAGAACACTCTCTCTTATAAGGAAGTCCCAGTCAAAATCCTTGATCGTTAGATTCGCAGACTGAGGAACAAAGAAGTTTCTTTGGTCAAAGTTCTTTGGCAAAATCAGTCCGTTGAGGGAGCTACTTGGGAAGCAGAAGCAGATAAGCGAATCAAGTATCCTCACCTCTTCTCCGCAAACTCAGACTCAGCCCGAGGTAACAGTCTTCCTTAGATTTACTCAGACTACCTTTACAAACATGGTATCAATTACCGTTGCATATCATCCTCATGACAGACATGCATTCGTAAATTATTTTAGTCATGTAATCTTGCTTCAGTTATGCATGTTTAGTACGAAAACTCAGTTTATCAGCAGTTTCAGTCATGTAATCATGCTTCAATTGTGCATGTTAAGAAATTAAACTTAATCTATCAGTATTCTTAGTTTAGTCAGTCTCATTCGAGGACGAATATTTCTAAGGGTGAGATATTGTAAGACCACACAAAATCCTTGTTGTTTCAGTTTTTTATAGCATGCCAAAAGAGGTCCTAGACTTAGAAAAATTCAGCTAAGTGTTAAGGCTTAGAAGCATTTTTATCCTTCGAAATTGGATGATCTTATTTTCGATCTTTCCGACCTTAGAATGACAATTTTTAAGTTGATTCATAATCAGGGATGTCAGATGGTCATATTGGGTGCGTTTTGGAATTTTCAGATTTCGTTTGGGTTATGTATGGATGGTCAAAACAGCAAACCAATGCGATCTCGATGCATCGCGTTGGCTACCACATTACACCCATCGACGCGGTACATCAGTGATCGCATCAATTCCATCGATGCGGCGCGGCGCCAATCGCGTTGCTGGGCAATTTTTGTGCGTTAAATTTCGAGTTTCCAAGGGCATTTAAGTCCTTTTCCCCTCACCTAATTCAGCTAAAACACGAGATTTAGTATCCTAAAGGGCTAAATACACTCATTATTCTCAAAATCCTCTCAAGAACAAGCCCTAGTTTCATCAAGCTTAAGAATCAAGTCCCAATAACTCACCACAATCTTCACAAAATTAATAATTAAGGTAGTTAGGTGTTCATCCTTGGGTTTCCTTCCACCCTTGGAGTTCAAGAATCCTTTTTAAAACTATAAGTTTATTGATTTCATGATTTACATGTTTGAATTGGATTGTGTTCATGTATGTATTGTTGTACGGTAGTTTCAAGCGAATTAATTAGGAAGTATGTAGAATCATTTGACCCTTGTGTTAAACCCTTGAATTTGCAAGTTGAATGTTGTAGCCATGATGTGTATATCATGATGATTTCTATGTGCATTAATTATGCTCCCCAAGTATTTGATAGAATGCCTCTGTAAATTGAGTAGTGAATTCATGACATGTTATCATGTGGTCCCATTCATGCACAAGTTCATGCCTCTCAAATGTTGGACAAAATGTCTAAATGAATGCATGGTGGACAAGTAATAATGTAATGCCTTCAAGATTTTTCCATGTTTTACTATTGATGCTATCGAGTCCTAAGAGTATTCAATACCCGACAATCTAGATTTTTACCTAGAATTATAGTAGCTATAGAATAGTCATAGTAAATTTACGAACAGTAGTACTCAGTCAGTTACAAAACTCAGTAAAGTCAGTCCAGTTCGGTCAGTTAACACGATCAGTAATAGTTCAGTCAAGCCTAGTACAGTCTAGTGATCAGTTCAGTGTCTATTCAGTTGGGAGTAGGATTCAGCAACGAGCGAACCCAGGGATGGGGACATTCCGTCAGTAGAGGGTTTGACCCTTAGTAGCAGTCCCTGCATTACAGAACTATGTAGCCAGCATAGGGTAAGTTGTCCTCCTACCAGATTAGGATTGACGCAACCATATATATAATTCATGAGTCTTCCTGCCAGATTAGGGTTGACACAACACTGTTAGTATCCCTTGGCAAGGTGCTAACACCCTTTCAACTGGGGTCACAAGTTGGATCCCAACTCAGTTTATAATCGGGGTATGTCGGTTAGATGAACACTCCCACAATTATAGTTTCAGTATTCAGTACTCAATAATCAGTATTCAGTCTTAGAATTTAGTAAAAAAACTCGGATAGTTCTACAGAACCATGGCTATCAGTTATCAGTTACTTAGTCATTAGAATTCAGTACTTCAGTATCAGTCTAAACCTCAATTATCAGTATTCAGTTACCAGAACTCAGTACTTCAGTTTCAGTCTAATTCAGATAGACATTATATGCACAGTATTGCATAACCAGCATGATCAGTAGTTATAGTTTTGCATGCACTCTTATTCAGTTATTTCATGATGTTCATTCAGTCAGTTATCATCTCATGCATATGAACCCATGTATATCATCCTGCCTCAATAAGCATAATAGTACATTCAAAGTACTGACACATACTCTTTCTTTTGTGCTATGATGTCTCATATCATAGGTTCAGAGGCACGGGTTCCTGACCTTACTTAGCAGCTTAGGTTATCAGCAACAGTTATAGTGGTGAGTCCTCACATTCCGAGGAAAAAATTATTTATTTCAGCATTCCAGTAGTTCAGTATGTTTAGCAGTCGGAGTTAGTTAGGGACTCGTCCCATCAACTCTATATTCAGATAGTTAGAGGCTTTCAGACTAGACTATTTCAAACAGATGTTTAGTTTTTCGGTATTATTATCAGTATTCAGTATTTATTTTTAGTTTATGAACCTTATGGCAATTCAGCCTAACTTCCGCATATATTTTTGGTATTATTATTATTCAGTGCTCGCAGCAGGTACCAATCATGGGTTAGCTTGTGGTCCTTCGAGATTGTAAGCACTATGTGATGCCCAGGGTGCAGTCTCAGGGCGTTACACGAGATTCCCTCCTTATTACAGTGGAATAACCCAGGTGGCTCGGGCATATCGCCTGTCCTTACTACCTCTCACGAAAAAGGTCATAACTTTTTGCTCAGGTATCGAATTAAGGTGAAATTGGTATCGTTGGAAATCTAACTCAATTATCTACAATTTGGTGGTTCTTTAGATGAAAAATTTCATATATATTAAAAGTTGTATTCGTTCAAAGTAGACCCTTGTAGAATTGAATACAAGGATTTGGCCGAATCAAAGGCTCTTAGATCAACTTCGCTCTAAGTGATTCCTACGAACATTTTTCACCTCAAAAGAATTCCTAGAACTAGGATAATTATTATGACACATGAATTCAAGTATAAATCATGGGATTAGAGTTTACACGCATAGGAGCGACAGTTCAAAGTCTAGCCCGAAAATGCGGGTTGTTACATAATTTGAGTCTTTTTATCTACACCGCATATTTTTTTCTGATTTTTAGTAGTCACATTTTTTAATAATGATTTTCACATATTCTTTTATGTATAATACATAAATGTGTTGTTTAAGTTGGCCTCAACTAGTATCTATACTCCTCAACTGGGGATTTGCACCACTAGGTTGCAATTTGCGTGAGATGCCATGTAGCACGTGTGCGTCTACTTATTCAACTTTATACAAATTTAAGTGTCTACTTGAGCTCATCTAAAGTTGGAGGGCATATATGCCCGATGAAGCTAAACTAAGGGGCATATTTATCTATTATTCCTTTTTTAAAAATTCTTTTCACATTGTATGATAATCTCCAATTGTATTGTGCAAATAATGAATCAACCAGTGCATAAAATGTCAAAGTAAAGCAAGTCAACAATATACAGATTTGACATTCTGTTGCCTTTATGTGGGTGTGCAAAAAATGTCTTATAGTCCTTTTTTCTGGTCAAATATGGCATATATAACTTGAAAGAAACTTGTTCATCCTATTGAATATACACTCAAGAAAATAAGCTTGTCGTGGTTAGCTATTTGTAGTCATTGGTAACATATATTGAAATCATGTATTAGTGAGATGTACCTTTTCTTCTCTCAACTCATCTTAGAGTTCCGTATATATTCTATCTATAAAATCAAGAAATGAGTTGCTTCTTACTATCTATGACCCAGCAAAGTCAAGTCTTGGAAGATGATAGAAATGGTTCTGATCAATAGTTGCTAAAAATTAAAGGCCACATCGCCTTAATCAAATTCACATTAACAAACCATTTAAACCGTTTAAAGGTCAGAATTAAAAAAACTGAGACAATTTCGAAACATTTTTATGCATTATCCCTTTTTTCTAACCTACCTGTATAGGCAAGTGAGTTCATACAAGGTTCATCAATTTCCAAATAGTTATACAAAATCAGTGAAAGAGATTAATTCCATGAAGCAATCAGCCTGGCAAGAGTTCTAACAAAAAACTGAAAAATGTTTATGCAATCAAGATTACTGTTTGTGCTTGACTGATTGTGTAGAATGTTGTGCAGATTTTTTTTCCCTTTGTGCATAATTTGTTGTATATTAGTTGACATTTACAACTTTATATTAGCTTATTATTTACAGCTCTATACTCCTACAATTTAGGAGTTAATCTTGGTCTATCGACTCTAAGTAAATTGCTTTGCACATCATAATTTATTTAGAACTCCATAATATTCTCCCACCTCTTGAATATTAAAGGTATTAGAGTTTTTCTAAACGCCAACGAGTTTGTTCATCTCTTCCAAGTTTTCCTATAGTTTCTATCGCATCCTTGGTGAATCCAAGTGATTCTATTATTCTGTCACGACCCAAAAACAAGGGTCATAATGACACTTGTCTCGGAGAACCTTGACAAGTAAGCCTATCACCCAAACTGATACATAAGGGAGAAAGCCTAAAATAACCCCAAGGAAAGACTTCTACAACGAAGCCGAACCGTAAAAATATAATAAATACGGAAAGGAATGCAACCAATAACAATACAATAACTCCCAAAACCTGATATCAATAGTGTAAGAACTACTAATACAATCCATGAGTAAAATATATCAGAATATCCAACAGGAATGATAACTATCTCGGAATATTAGCAAAGATATAAACTAATACAGAAAGATGGAAGTGGACTCAAGATGCATAAAAGTCCAATCGCTACCTTGAACAACTCTAAAGGCGCCCGAAATCAAGACACGTGGGACGCATTCGCACCAAAATTTGCATCAAAAGGGCACAGTAGGGATGAGTACGGTCCACTTGTACTCAGTAGGTATCATAGGCCGACGGAGCAAAGTAGAAAATAAAGTATGCAAAATACACAATAAGGGAACGTCACTTGCCATCAGAAAATGTCCCACAACAGTAGCTCACACCACTTGAACTAATAGCTCTAATATATCACATATATGGTAGCAACACAAAAAAGGCACAACAAATATACATTATATCATCAACAAGTAGAACAAAGAAGGACAATATATACAAGATTATAAAGTACAAGTAAAGGAAGATAGAAAAATTAGGTAAGTGACAATCTAAGATAGAAATACAATCACATCACAAGCATTATGAAGTAATACAATTAGAATGATGATGTAATGCACGAGGTTGTCGCACAACCTTCGAGACCATCGTACAATCTCTGTAAACACCTACGGAGTTAAAGCTTCCCAACATAGGACCTATGGGGGTTCGTCAACTCGTATACAATCCATATATCAATCTCCTCCCCAGCACATCCCTCGGAGAGAGTTTTATAAAATGTCACAATATCACCTCCCCAGTATATCCCTCGAAAAGGGTTTTAAAAAAGTGTTATCAGTGTTTTTCAGTATTTTCATGGTGGTGTCATTGTTTCATGAATGATTATGAGGATGCAATGCTCACAACAAACTACAATGAGTATTTTCACAACCAACCGCAATGAATATTTCCACAATCAATAAATATGCCAATCACGTGAGCCAAATACCCACTCATTATTTTTAACCATCCATGAATTTCTATATAAATCATATGCCAATAGACTATGAATATATCACATTACACAATTTGGTACCACAATATGCTTTTCATCAAACAAAATACTAATATTCTTATGTGTATATGCTATCAACATCATATAGGACCCTACATGGTCACATATAGCTCATAATATATCAATTCCACCAATTACATTACATATAGGACTCCACGCGGGTACAACACAATAAGATAGATAAATTCAAGATTAGTTTCCATCCCCTTAACATGCATTTTGTATCGAATCAACTACCCAGTTCACTCCAAAAGAATTAAGTCATAACCTACACGAAGGTCGAAAACCAGTCCACAACGCTTCAATATCAAGGACCTACTCCTTACGAACGGACCTAAAATCACCTAAAACATCAAAATATAGAATCTACGTGTTAAAATAAAGCCAACGATACCCATATTGCCTAGTTTCAAGTCGGGATCAAAATAAACTCCCGAAATTGGTTTTAAAAAAGAAGAGAAAAATTATAAATTTGTTTCAAAAATATTTTTCCCTTATTTTTAGGAGTCTATAGTTGAAAAAAACAAGCAAAAATAATTTTTAAATGAGGTCAAAATCGAAGAAAAATAATTTTTAAGCTTTATCGGGTAAAACATTCGAAATCCATTTTAAAATCAAGATTTGAAGTTGTTTTAAGGATGAAATTGAGGAAAAACTAGTAATTATAGGATTAAAAACATTATTCAATTGAAAATGTGTTGAATTTGGGACATAATGCGAAGAAATACAATTTTAGGCCTTGGGGGGCAAATCTCCAATTTTCACTTTCAAAGTCGAATTAAAACAAGAATCTAATGTTAAAGATAGAAGAAATTAGTTGAAATGAGTGTAATGGAGCTTACCCAAGATTATAAATGAAGAAAGATGTTCAAAACCACGAAACCCTATGCTCCAAGTCTCAAAAATGGTGAAAATGATAAAACATGGGTATTTATACTTGGCACTAGTGATCACGGATCACGGGTCGCGATCGCAACACCTTGATTAGCACAGGAATCATGATCATGACAGGAGTATCATGATTGTGATATCCTGAATATTAGCCCTATTGCAATCGCGGCATAATTTTGCGATCGTGGGTGCACCAAGTCCCGCGGCCCCTCGAGATTCATTTGGAATCACGTGAATGCAAATAAACTATACGATCCTATCAAATTCGATGCTCTGAACTCAATGAAAATATCATATTTTTAAAAAGATGTCATTTTCACAAATTGACCCTCGATGCCCAAAATCACAATTTTCCAAACATAGGGTTAAAATGAGATTTAAAAGTCATAAACCCAGACCAAATATGTTACCACCCTAAAATCAACGTTCTGGATCTACTGGTGCAGTCCATTCTGCCATCTATCACACGGATCAAAAGATAACAACTGAAGTCCACTATAAGAATTTCGAAGCATTTAAAAACCACAATATCGCATAAAGGATACCAAAATGCATCGAGAACCGTTCCAATCACCTCCATACCGAGAAATACCACAATGCAGCTATAAGGAGGGGTAAAATAGTAAAATCACACAAAAATACATATGTCACATATGTCATCAAAAAATCAGATCGTTACATATTCCTACTAATAACACGATCAATCTAGTGCAATTAAACCCAAGTTCCCAATTTTGTCATAAATATGGAAAGTGCATGTCAAGTATCTCATGTTGGTTCAAGTCAAATAGTTTTCATCAATTACAGATCCATGAGCATATATTTTATCCAAATTTTTGTAGTCATATACTTCTCATTTTCGACCTTCCAATATCATCAAAACTGCATATATAAAGAAATAAGTTGATTCGTACAAGCAGAGGCGGATCTAGGATATAAAGTTTGTGGGTCCCTTAAGTAATATATATATATATATATTTATATATATATCTATATTTATGTATATATAGATTTATATACATGTGTGTATATATATATTTATGCATATGTGTGTGTATATATACATCTATATATATTCATCTATACATATATATACATATAAGTATATACATAGATGTGTATGTATATATAGAGAGAGAAAAAATGTTTTCACCCTTGAACTTATCCGCTCAACTTACTTTCACACTTAAACTAATCCTTTATTTATTTACTCCCCTTAACATCTTTAAAGTATATTAGTTTCACCCCTTAATATATAATACCACTCTCACAATAGAGAGTGTGTTACACTCGCCAACACATCAGCGCCACACCAATGCTACGTCGAAGCCACGCAAGCAAAAATTTTATTAAATATATAAAATATATATATAAATCTATATACATATTTTATATATATATATATTTATAAATATTTTTAACTATATATAAAATATTTTTAAATAACAAAAATACACGCGCACACACACACACCCCTCATTTTCTATCTTCTTCAAACCACCCCTCCTTACCCTCTCACCCCCACCCCACTTTTTCCTTTCTCTCGGCACTCCCTATCCACCCCCACCCCCACCCCCATCCACCCCCACACCCTCATCCATCCCCACCCCTACAGATACCCCCATCCATTCCCATCTACCCCCACCCCTGCAAATACTTTTTTCCCTTTCTTTGGCCACCCCCAGTCCCTTCCTGCCCCCTTCCCACTTCTTGTTCAGATCTTTCCCCACCTCTGTAAAGAAAGAATACACCATATATCATTTTTCACTTGGTTTTTTTACATACATTTTTCTCATAAATGTATAAATGTCAAACCCCCATTTTTCTTCTTCCTCTTCTTGATTCATTTTTGGGTTTTCTTGCTTTTCATTTTTGAGTTTTCTTGCTTTCTCTTTCCCTTGACCATTAGTAGCACCAATTTCTTGAATCACTTAAAGTTGGATGCTTTTCTTGGATTAATTAACTAGTTTTGGTATGAAAGATTTTTTTTTTATCTGTTTGAGTGGTTTTGTGGGATTTTTTCTTTCAATTATACTTGTATGATTGAGCCTTTCTTGGAGAACCAATTTCTCCTATGTTGGTGTGAAAGTTGCTAGCTGTAATTTTTCACTCTTGATTTAGAAATTGGGAGATAGAGAGAAAGAAGGAAAGTCCTTTTGCTAGATTTCTTTTTTTTTGTGAAATCTTGAAAGTTGTTAAATTTGGTATCTTTGTTCTGGTAATGCTAATTGAAGATTTGGGTAATTTCTACTTTGGTACTTGGTGTTCTATTGAAGTTACTTTAGCATATGAACATAGATGTGAAAGTTGCTGGTGAACACAGGTCATCTTCCAAAAGTAATCATTTTTTCCAAATTTTGATAATAAGTGTGTAACACCCCAAGATCCCATCCCAAGACGTCACACAGTTATTAAGGTCACACAAGGCATCAAGATAACCCTCTGAGCCTGTCATCACTTCTATAACTCGCTATGACAATAATTAAACGGTAATAAGGAAGAGTAATCATGTCATGAACATAATGGAATACAAAGAAATACTATCATGTACAATTAAAATACTGAAGTTCTGTACATACTGGTACTCTAGTCTGACAAAACCTCTACTACATAAGACTGAGGAGCCATTAGGACAGATCCCCAACTGATTCGTACTGAACTGAAAATAAATAACCATCTACTATCAAGACAAAAATTAGGGACATAGGTCCTCGAACCATGAGGACTCACCAGCTGTACGAATGTAGATGGAGGTACTCGGAGATCACTATCGCTGCTAAGACTGAGCACCTGAACCTATATAACGAGAAAATGTAAGACACAGAAGAGTATGGGAATCGGTACTTGGGAATGTACTGAGTATATGGGGGTGCAGACAACACTTAAATAATATCATAAATGTATAAGAAAATCATGCATGCTGGTAATAATGAGTCTCTTCACTTGAGTTACCTGAAACATATTTTCCATAAATCATCAATAATAACACATGCTTCATAAATCTCATAAACCATTGGAATCAACTCAAACTCTTTGACTCATGACTTAGAGTGACTCAGTAACTCATGAAACTTGGACTATTATGGACTTGGGAGTTTTTTATAACCGACATAAACTAAACCATGTGAGCCACATGGAGTCTAACGTTTTGCCCACTTAAGGATAGAACCCCACATTAGTGGGAACGTCATACTCTTTCCAGGGAGTACAACCTCAGTTTCATTATCCCAATCCTATACTTGAACTCTGTCCCACATTTATCAACATCAATCCTACGGTGGTACATAGTTTCAGGAAAATACCACATTTCCCGCTCGGTGCTAAATACTCCTCCCAGACTCAGCTCAAAATGCGTTAGGAAATCCACCTTAATAAATATCAACTCATGGGTCTATCATAAAGACCAAAACAATAATATATCTCATCGGTAAATCATATACAACTGTGGATTCCTAACTCGACTCAAAATCAAACAATCTTTCTCAACATCAAGTGTGCTTGCTTATCAAATCATATCGAATGTCAAAACTTTAGGAAGACATCAAAAGACTCATTCTTGACTTTCAGTCCCAAATATCAATATATATTTAATAATCAACATTTCATAGAAAAGCTTAAATCATGACTCTTATCTCAAATCATTCGAAAATTATCAATTCATAATAACAATATTCAACTCATGGCATAAATTCTAAATTTAAGAGACAAAATGAAGAAATAATCTTGTATATCAAGATTGAACAATTCAAATCTCACAAATCATTAATAGAATAATTTAGGTGCAATCCTGCTTTGCAAATTCATGGAAATCAATAATAGAAATTAAATCTTCAGGCACAAGAACAAAAGGAGTGTTCTTGTTCAAACCCCACATACCTTGATTATGGATTTGAATGAAGAAACTTGTTATAGACTCTTTTTCCACTTCTTGAGTTAGGGTTCTTGATTCTTTTGACTTGGGTACCTTGAATCTTAAACCAATTTGTGAAATCTATGGTTGGATTCTTGATGTTCTTGGGAGATTTGGATTGGATTTTGGGAGAGAAAATCCTAGTATTCTTGATGAAATAGAAGAATAATCAAGTTTTCTTCTTTACTTGGATATATATAGAGGGTCAAAATGGGTGTAAAAGACCAAAATACCCTTTTAAAAACGTCTCTAAATTGCTGAAAAAAATAGCTGACGACATTTGTGACAGGCCGTCAAACCTGTGATAGGCTGTCAAACCTGTGACAGGCCATTACAAAATGTCATCACAAAAGGGTGGATTTTATAACTTTCTGCCTAATTGTGATGACTTTTTGTGAGAAGCCGTCAGACCTATGACGGGCTGTCACAAATGTCGTCACATATTTTCCAGACTGACATGCTGGAGTAAAGTAGGCATAACTCTTTGCTTCGATATCGGATTTTGATGAAATTAGTATTTTTGGAAATATAATTCAATTATCTATCATTTGGTAGGTCATGGGCACAATAATTCATAGTATAAAGAGAGATATTCTCATTTGAAGTTGAATATGGAAATATCCTTCTCAAGAATTCAATCGGTAAGGAATGTTTTGATTCACCCAATCGTTAGGACAACTTTAAGGCCTTAATAATCATCATACTTGACCATAAAACAACTCAAAACATTATAATTTATTTCTCATGAGCTTGATTCATAGTTACACTATTGGTTAGAGTCTCGGGGTATTACAATATCTCCCCCTTGGAAATATTCATCCTCGAATGTTGCTAGATAGGCCAAGAACAAGAGAAAATGAGGACGTATAGCTTGAACGACTCACTAAAAGTCCTTACTTCACTCTAAACTTTTGAGTACTTCACAAAATGAACAAATCATAGAGAGAATAACCATATAGCTGAATACACTGGATTAGAAGGAACTGGATTAAGGAAGAATAGTACCTTCGGCTTGATTTGAACTCACAGAGAAGAGATGAGGGTATCTAGTTCGCATATCTGCTTCTTCTTTCCAAGTAGCACCCTCGGCTGATTGATTTTGCCACAGAACTTTAACCAAGGGAACTTCCTTATTTCTTAGTTTACAAACTTCATAATCTAGGATTTCAATCATAACTTCATCATACGAAAGGCTATCCTGAACATCAAAACTTTCTGATGGATCAACAACAATAGAATCATCAATGTTCTTCTTGAGCATAGAAGCGTGAAAGACAGGATGGACAGCTGACCACTGGGCGGGCAATTCAATCTCGTAAGCTGCTTTCAAGCTAACCCTATGAGCCTGTCATCACTTCTATAACTCTCTATGACAATAATCAAGTTGTAATAAGGAAGGATAATCATGTCATGAACATACTGGAATACAAAGAAATACTATCTTGTACAATCAAAATACTGAAGTTCTGTACATACTGGTACTCTAGTCTGACAAAGCCTCTACTACATAAGACTGAGGAGCCATTGGGATAGATCCCCAACTGACTCATACTGAACTGGAAATAAACAACCATTTACTATCAATACAAAAATCAGGGACATAGGTCCTCGAACCATGAGGCACCAATTGCACGAATGTAGATGGAGGTACTCGAAGATCACTTTCGCTACAGAGATTGAGCACCTGAACCTACATCACGAGAAAATGTAAAACACAGAAGAGTATAGGAATCAGTACTTGGGAATGTACTGAGTATGTGGGGGTGCAGGAAACACTTAAATAATATCATAAATGTATAAGAAAATCATGCATGCTGGTAATAATGACACTCTTCGCTTAAGTTACCTAAAACATATTTTCCATAAATCATCAATAATAACACATGCTTTATAAATCTCATAAACCATTGGACTCAACTCAAACTCTTTGACTAATGACTTAGAGTGACTCAATAACTCATGAAACTTGGACTATTATGGACATGGGAGTTTCTAATAACCGACATAAACTAAAACATGTGAGCCGCATGGAGTCCAATGTTTTGCCCTCCTAAAGAGAGAACCCCACATTGGCGGGAGCATCGTACTCTTGCCAGGGAATACAACCTCAGTTTCATTATCCCAATCCCATACTCGACCTCTGGCCCACATTTATCAACATCAATCCTATGGTGGGACGTAATTTTAGAGAAATACCACATTTCCCGCTCGATGCTAAATACTCTTTCCAGACTCAGCTCAGAACGCGTTAGGAAATCCACCTTAATCAATATCAACTCAAGGGTCTATCATAAAGAACAAAACAATAATATATCTCATTGGTAAATCATATACAACTGTGGATTCCTAACTCAACTCAAAATCAAACAATCTTTCTCAACATCAAGTGTGCTTGCTTATCAAATCATATCGAATGTCAAAACTTTAGGAAGACATCAAAAGACTCATTCTTGACTTTCAGTCCCAAATATCAATATATATTCAATAATCAACATTTCATAGAAAATCTTGAATCATGACTCTTATCTCAAATCATTCAGAAATTACCAATTCATAATAACAATATTCAACTCATGGCATAAATTCTAAATTTAAGAGACAATGAATAAATAATCTTGTATATCAAACTTGGACAATTCAAATCTCACAAATCATTAATAGAATGATTTGGGTGAAATCCCACTTTGCAAATTCATGGAAATCAATAATAGAAATTAAATCTTCAGGCACAAGAACGAAAGGAGTGTTCTTGAACAAACCCCACATACCTTGATTATGGATTTTAATGAAGAAACATGTTATAGACTCCTTTTTCACTTCTTGAATTAGGGTTCTTGATGCTTTTGACTTGGGTACCTTGAATCTTGAACCAATTTGTGAAATCTGTGGTTGGATTCTTGATGTTCTTGGGAGATTTGGATTGGATTTTGGGAAAGAAAATCCTATTATTCTTGATGGAATGGAAGAAGAATAAAGTTTTCTTCTTTACTTGGATATATATAAAGGGTCAAAATGGGTATAAAAGACCAAAATACCCTTTTAAAAATGTCTGTAAATTGCTGAAAAAAATGGCTGACGACATTTATGACAAGCCGTCATACCTGTGACAAGCCTTCACAAAATGTCGTCACAAAAGGGTGGATTTTATGAATTTCTGCCTAATTGTGACGACCTTTTATGACAAGCCGTCAGACCTATGATGGGCTGTCACAAATGTCATCACATATTTTCCAGACTGACATGCTGGAGTAAAGTAGGCATAACTCTTTGCTCCGGAATCGGATTTTGGTAAAATTGATATCGTTGGAAATCTAATTCAATTATCTATATTTTGGTAGGTCATGGGATCAATAATTCGTAGTATAACAATAGATATGCTTATTTGAAGTTGAATATGGCAATATCCTTCCCAAGAATTCAATTGGTAAGGAATAATTTGATTCGCCCAATCGTTAGGACATCTTTAAGGCCTTAATACACATCATCCTTGACCAGAAAACAACCCAAAATATTATAATTTATTTCTCATGATCTTAATTCATGGTTGCACTATTAGTTAGAGTCTCGGAGTATTACAAAGTGATTCAAAGGCAAAATCATCAATTTAATTCAATTTTTATCCAAATTTTGGTAAAGTTGGAATGAAGGTTGAGATGTGTTTAATGGAGAAAAAATTTTAATTTAGTATCTTCGTGGTTGTTATTTGGTGGTGTTAATGGGAAAAATGAAAAAAATTAAAGAAAAGTGCTGGTGAAGAATGTATTTGAGGTTGTTAATGGAGGAATTTGAGTGTTGTTGTTGATGTTTTGGAGAATAAAGAATAAAAATGTGTCCATTTTTTTATTTGTTTTATCTAATTTTAAATATAATATTAGTGAAATTTTTTTTTTATATAAATATACGCGTTTTTTCTTTTAAAAAAATGTCACGTCAGTATTAGGGGTAAAATTATTACACTTTAAAGATATTAAGGGGGTAAATAAATGGAAGTTTAGTTTAAGTGCTAAAGTAAGTTGAGTGGACAAGTTCAGGAGAGGGGGGATGATGTTTTTTCTCTCTCTCTCTCTCTCTATATATATATATATAGGCTTTCTAGTTAAATTTTGAAAATAATGTATCTCTCTACTCTCTCTGACATCTCTTTGACTTGACCACGTTCAATCTATCAACATCGGTGGCTTAGTATCCCCAGCGGCAAGTAAGTTTCTATTTCAACCCTTCCAGTTTCTCTCTCACACATTTTTTCTATCTTCGTCTCGATCATTGTCAGCTAGACGATCGCTATTCGTTGAAGAGATTGTTCAATTAGTGCCCTGTTTTAACTCCAGTGATAGCAAGTCAGTGAACTGTAGTGGTCTTTGAGGAAAACTGGAAAGAAGCAATTTGTCCGTAAAATTTTAGGTTGGGCTGAACTTATGATCTTCGATGGTTCCTCTGGAGGTTTCAAAAAATCAGGTTCTTGTTCCCCCAAGCTTGGTGAGCCACTACTAGACCATATTTATCCGACAAACTTTCGGCGAACCTCCTATGACAATATTTCGGCAACTAGTTTCTACACCAATATTTTTTGGAATCTAACAAAGCAAGAAAGAAAGTGACCTTGATTTTCTAGCATATCCTTGTGACTTCTAATCTTAATGTCAATTTTCTATTTCCCTATTTTTCTTGTTTCCTGAATCTTTTTACTGTGCTTGCGACAGTTCTTTTTTTTTTATTAGTTATTTATTGGTTGTTGTTTATTTTGTTTTGCCTTTGCATTGTTCTATCCTCTGTTTTTGTTGTTAGCTTGTGTTCACATTATTTTCTTCCTAGTTTCTATAGGTCTGCGGACCATCTTATTTTCTTATTCTTAGAGTAGTTGCTTAGGTGGTCGATGGTAGATTAGGGTCATGTCATAGGTTTGGGTTGAGGCTGTGGTTTAGGGTGAGGTTGGGTGCGGGTTTAGGTTGAGCTCGGGATTGGGGGTGAAGGAGAGTGGGGTTAAGTGGGATAGATAAGCCTATAGGTTGAGAGTTAGGTCTTAAAACATAAGAACTCTTCAAGGTAAGTCCATAGACCTCGTAATGATTATTAGGAAGAAGAATATTACTATAGCTTATATCTGTGAGACTTAATGGGTAGGTTCTAAGATGAAGGATGTGGACGGGAATAAGTTATGATACTTTGGTAGCGTGAGGCATCAAAATGGGGTAGGTATCTTAGTTGTTGAATAACTTAGGAGGCAGGTGGTAGAGGTTAAGCCGATCGACAATAGGTTGATGTCGATTAAGTTAGTCATTGGAGAGTCTACGTGGAATATTTTAGTGCTTATGCTCTATAAGCAGGCTTGGATGAGAAGGAGAAAAATAGTTTTTAGGTAATTTTGGATGAGGTGGCAAGAGGCATTCTGAGCATCAAAAAGCTTTAATAGAAAGTTATCTCAATAGGTATATCGGGTCACTATCGAGAGGCTGTGATGATGTGCATAGAGGGTTCTATTTTTTGAAAAGGAATGAAGAAGGAGCCTCAATTTTTGATTTTGCTAGGGCCTTTAGATTGGTGGTACCGAATTTAAGATTCTCGAAGAAGGATGATCACCTTATTACCTTTCGTATTTTGGTGGGAAAGATTTAGATAGACTTTTTGCTCCTCGGGAAGGGTGATGGACCGCTATATAAAGACTGTAAGGTCATACTTAGCAAGAATATTTCAACCCAACATAAGTTTCTAGTGATGGACTTGGAAATCAAGAAGGATAAAAAAAAGGGTGTAGAGGATCGACCTAAGATTAAGTGGGGTATCTTAAATTTGGCCAGCGATTTAAAGATAGGGAAGAAGTTTACGACTATAGGAGCTTAGGAGAGTGGAGGGGGTATGGATATTATGTGGGAAACGGTTGCTAGTTTTATTAGGGAGACAACTAGTGAGGTCGTGGGTGTCTTGAGAGTTTGAGCTGGCAAGCACTAGGGGGACTGGTGGCGTAACAAAGATGTTAAAAGAAAAGTGGAGACTACGAAGGTATCTTATTCCAAGTGGGTGGAGAGCAAAGATGTCGGGGAGAAGAAGACGAATAGGGAGGAGTATAATTTAGCTAGAAAAGAGGCTCAATTAGCGGTTAAGTCTGCCAAGACAATAACTTTTGAGAGCTTGTATGAAGTTTTAGAGGAAAAGTAGGAATAAGAAGTTGTATAGTCTTGCGAAGGCTTGGGAATGGAGGAATCTAGTCCTTGATCAAGTCAAGTGTATAAAGGGAGAGGATAGCTAAGTGTTAGTGGATGATGCCCTCATTAGGAGGAGGTAACAATCTTATATTCATAGACTTTTGAACAGCGAGGGGGACTTGGAGCACTTAGAGAGGTGTTGTAATTATAGTTATTATAGGCATATTAAGGTTAAGGAGGTCAAGGGTGTTATTCATAGGATGTGTAAGGGTACGGTGACAATGTCATATGAATTTTCGATGGATTTTTTGAAGAGATTTGGCGGGAATAGTATAGAGTGGGTAACAAGGTTGTTTAACATCCTTTTTAGGATGACAAAGATACCCAAAACTTGGAGATAGAGTATCATGATTCCATTAAATAAGAATAAGTAGGACATTCAGAGTTGCAATAATATAGGAGTATCAAGTTGTTGAGTCATACTATAAAAGTTTGGAAAAGGGTGGTAAAGTTAGGCTAAGGAGGATTGTGGCTATTGCTAAGAATCAGTTGGGTTTCATGCCAGGTCACTCGACTATCGAGGCTATTCATCTCGTGAGAAGATTAGTGAGAAGATTAGTAGAACAATATAAGAAGAGAAAGAAGGACTTGTAATGGTGTTTGTTGATCTTGAGAAGGTGTACAACAAATTCCTTAGAGAGGTTCTATGGAGGTGCTTGGAGGATAAAGCTATACCACTGGTGGGCACTAGGTATATTTAGGATATGTACAACAAAATGAAGACTTGTGTGAGGAAGATAGAAGAAGATTCAGAGCACTTTTTTAAGGGGTTCCCTAGGGATAGACTCTTAGTTTATTTTTATTCGCCTTGATGATAGATATATTGATACGACATATTTAAGGGGAGGTACTTTGGTATATGTTATTTTTTTATGATATAATTCTTATTGACGAGACCTGTGAAGGAGTTAATAATAAATTGGATATTTGGAGACAGACCCTAGAGTCTAAAAAATTTAGGTTGATCAAGACCAAGATGGAGTACTTGGAATGTAAGTTAAGTGATTTGACATATGAGGCAGACGTGGCAGTGGATGTAGATGCTCAGGCCATTCAGAAAAGAGATAGTTTCAAGTATCATAGATCAATGATTTAGGGTTAGAGAGATTGGAGAGGATACATGCATCGTATTGGTGTAGGGTGTTTGAAATGGAGGCTCGCTTTAGGAGTCTTTGGATATAAGAAGGTGTCTCCCAAGCTTAAAGGTAAGTTCTATAAAGTGGTTCGATCGAGTGCGTTGTATGGAGCGAAGTGTTGGCCGGTTAAGAACTCCCACATTCAAAAGTTGAAAGTGATAGAGATAGGGATATTGAGATGGATGTGTGGACTTAATAGAAGGTATAAGGTAAGAAATAAGATTATTCAAGAGAAGGTGAGAGTGATTTCGGTAAAAGACAAGTTATGAGAAGTAAGGTTGAAATGGTTCGGGCATATGATGAGGAGGTGTACGGATGCTCCCAGTATGGAGGTATGAGAGATTGACTATGAATGGTTTCAAACCTGGTAGAGGCAGGCCGAAGAAATATTGGAAGACAGTGATTAGAAATATTAGAAGACAATGAAACAGTAACAGGGAATAGAAAAATTGAACAGTAAAAATTGCTAACCAACACCAACTATTAACTATCCTAACTTTCAATGATCATTCTAATAATCTCAAACACACACCCCAAGCGGAAAGGTGCAACATGTCGAGTACACCCAGCTTGCCTAGAAAATGAGAATATTGATTATGACTCAAGCTCTTGGTCAATATATTTGCCACCTGATGTTGTGTGGGTACATACACAGTCTTGACTAAGCCAACCTTGATCTTGTGTCGAATGAAGTGACAATCAATTTGTATGTGTTTAGTTCTTTCATGAAATATAGGATTGGAGGCCAATTGAATAGCTGATTTGCTATCACTCAATACTGTGATAGGATTATGAATAAAAATATCTAGATTTGTGAATAAACCTTCCAGCCAGGTAAGCTCAGCCACTGCTGAAATCATTCTCCTATACTCAGCCTTAGTGAGCTTCTAGAAACTGTATGTTGTTTCTTGGACTTTCACGACACCAAGGATCTACCAAATTACATCACATAACCAACAATAGATCTTCTAGTGTTAGGACATGTCATATCAGAATTACACCAGCAAACTAAGTTTGTGATGCCCTAAGGTTTCATCCAAATGCCTTGACCTACTGATCCTTTCAAATATCGCACAACTCTATGTGCATTCTCCAAATAAGATTTTTTAGGCATCTGCATAAACTGACTTAATGTCTGAACTACATAGCTAATAGAAAGTCTATTGATTGTGCCATACATAACCTTTCCAACTATCTTTGGTAGGGAGTAACATCCTTCAGAACCATATCATTAGTTATTCCTGCAGCTTCATCAAATTCTATTGAAGTTGTCATACTCGATTTTTTTCTAAAGTAAAACGAGCACGACATTATGAACTCTAAAAGAATAAATTATGTATAGAGTCGCCACCTAATTTTTAAAGAAAAATAGAAAACCTATTTATTTATTAACAAGTATGAACCAAATTATTTACGAACCAAATTAGATTCTAGGTAAGGGTTCAAATTATTTTGAAGGGAACGGATTAGACATCCTTCAGAATCCACAAATATGGTTCCCGACCAGACTTAGGTTTATTAAAAGATAAAAAATAAAAATATTTGTAATTACAAATATATGCATTAAATAATATAATATGTATGCTGTCGTAAAATATATAAACAAAAGTATATTAGTTTATGTATGTTAAGAAAAGACTAAATCGAATAAAGAAAACTTGTTTTAAAGAAAAGACTACATAATATCTATTAATGTAAAAAGTGTGAATTAAAATATCTAAATTAATTTTAATATAAATATTAACGACCTAAATTTGCCTAACATGTGATGAGAATCGCGTAAAAATAAAAAAAATATCAAAAAAAATTATATCAAAGAAAAAAACTATGCAATATCTTTCAATGTATAAGTAAGAATTAATTCATTAAGTATCTAAATTAATTAAATTTTAATATAAATATTAACAACCTAAATTTGCCTAACGCGTGGTAAGGATTGTATAAATAAAGAGCATCCCCACCCAACGCCACAAAAATAAAGATTTCACTATAATTAATATTTGTACAATGATAAGAATAAAAGAAAATACGATTACAAAAAAAATCAAACTCTTCTTTGAATATCATTTCCGATGAGTATTCCCGAGAACTTATACAAACATTTATAATAAAATGTTAGTAACAAATAAACTATCAAAATAAATTGAACACCTATGTGTGCATATATATATATATAACTTTTTGTTAAATGATGGACTCAGATTAAATTTTAAATACGACATGACTACAAAGTGATTGCTGAATTATTAGCCGTCCTAAATCGTCTTGCTGAATTAATGCAACTGAGGCCACCGGCGTTGCTTCAACGTCGAACGCCGGTGCAACGCCAAAATTACGAGGCAGCCGGATTTCGTCCGTATTTGATATGGTTGGGCATTCCATTAATGGAGGGGAAAAGATAGAGCGGTGGAGAGTTATGGTGGCTGGTCGGCGGGTTGGTGTATGTGGTGGCATTGATGGATCTCGCCGGTCATCACCTCCGGCGAGAAGTGACAAAAACGGGAAGAGGAAGATTGGGAGGGTGGCGCAGCTGGAGAGAGTGGTGGTGCGGATGGTGCGGGGGAGAAGAGGTGTCGGCTGGTTGGGTTTCTCCACCCAAGGTGGATGGCCGGCGGCAGCAGCCATGGCTATGGATAGAGAGCAAAGTAGCGAGAGAAAGTGGAGGGGAGAGATCTGATGAAAATATGCCTGTGTATGTGTGTGTATTGGGTGTAGTGTGTATTTTAAAAAATAATAATAAAAAAAAAATATTCATATCTACATTTTTTCAACAAGTCCCTTAAATTAGGGATAGTAGGTGAAAATAAAATTAAAAAATCTAAAATCGATAAGACTTCAACTTAACTAATTTGTTACTTTGTGTATTAAAATAATTAAATCGAGTCACATTTGTAAGTCGTATTAAATAATATACAAAAATATGAATGCCGATATATAATTACAGAAGAATATAAAGAACAAATAAAAAATAGAATTATCTTGAAAAAATATATTATGCTATAAATAATTAAAATTATACTGTGCATTAAAAAAATTACAGTGTTGTGTTGTGTACGTATGCAAATGACTGTACAAAAATATTAAAATGATAATAAATTTATAAAAATTCTAAAATTTATAAAATTAAATATAATTATCAATAAATTATGTAAAATTAAAATATGACAATAAATGAGTAAAAACATCCTAAAATAATGATGATTATCAACAATTTATTAACAATTGCAAAAATATATGAAAAATTACATATTGTGTTATTTAACGATCGGGGAGCCTAAATGCGTTAATTTTAAGTTTGGAGAGCCAAAATTGAGTGTCAAACAGAAGTGAGCTTAGATTCTAAAGGTGTAGGTGTTGGTTTTGCACCAACAAGACCAGTTTGTGAAATCAACTCAAGCAAATACTTTCTCTAATTCAAAATAATATGTTGTCTGGATCTTAATATCTCAATACTTAGAAAGAATTTAGGCCACCTAAGTCTTTGAGCTTGAACTACAGGTGTAATGCTTCCTTAGCTTTTATAATCTTAAACTCATCATCTCTAGTGATGAGCAAATCATCCACATACACTAAGATTATAACCATTCCTTTTGTCTTCTTTAAGTTGAGTAACGAGTAGTCAAATGCACTCTGAGTAAATCCTGCTTTCAATAGGGATGAAGTGAGCTTATTATTCTATTGTCTTGAGGCTTGTTTGAGCCCATACAATGAATTCAGTAACCTGCAGACTTTATGCTATCCCTTTTGCGGAAATCCTTCGGGTAACTTCATAAATGCTTCCTTATCTAAATCACCCCTCAAGAATGTATAATACACATCCATTTGATACATACACCATCCCTTTGAACTGCTAGAGCAATAATACACTAAACACTTACCATCGTGATAGCCCAACCCTTTTTTTTGTTTATAGTCTTTAGCTATCAGTCTTTCCATGGACCTCTCAATATCTCCATTAGCTTTGTATTTAATTTTTTATACCTATTTTGATCCAATAGCATTTTTCCCGGGTTGTAAATCCACCACCTTCCAGGTGTTATTCTTTTCAAGATCTTGAAATTTCAATTTCATGGCTTGAATCTATCTCTCATCTACAGTAGCTTGACTAAAATATTGTGGTTCTGCTAGAGCAGAGAAGTTATTCACATAGCATTGATAATTGGATGTAGTGTTGTCATAAGATAAGTACTTAGCAATAGGATATCTAGTACCTTTCCTTTTGCCTAATATAGCACAGTCTTTCAGCCAAATAGGTTCATTTTTCAGCCAAATAGGTTCCCTAGTTAACCTTGGAGTTCTTCTAGGTAGAGGTTGTGTATTACCAATATTTGTGGTAACTAGTATAAAAACATCAGGTAATTATTCATGTGTTGATAATTCAGCTAGATGATCAGGTTCTGGATTGCCTTGAGGTAACACCTCTGTACTTGACAAATGAGTGGATGCATAAACCTCAAAAATATTTGAGTCTGTCTCACTACTGTAATCTTTATATTTTTGTAAAAAATTTAATGAATCACTCTTACTTTGATTATTGGCACATAGAAATATATGTTCTTGAAATACAAGATCTCTGGTGACAAAAACTTGTCAGTGTTTAAATCCATCAATAAGTAGCCTTTCTATGAGGCGGGATATCCCATGAACACTACAGGTCTAGCTCTTTCAGAAAATTTGTCACCTTTAGATAACACTGAAGCATAACATAAGCAACCAACAACTCTTAAATGTACCAAGGAAGGAACTTTAGAGAATTGCATTTCATAAGAACTCTTACCACTAGTAGATGATAATGGTAATCTGCTCATCAAATATAGAATAGTTTGATTAAGCACTTCCCAATAACTGAAGATACATGAGATTGGAACCTAATAGATCTAGTAATATTTAAAATCTGACTATATTTTCTTTCCACCACACCATTTTGTTGTGGTGTGTAAGGACAACTACTTTGATGCAGAATGCCTAAAGACTTGAACAAATTTGAGCATTTTGAGTTATAAAAGCATTATTCGATTATCTGATCTTATGGTTATGACAGTATCCCCAAACCGAGTCTTAATCATGATTAAAAAACTTTTAAGAGCCATGATGCTTTCATACTTAAATTGCAATAGGTGGATCCAAGTATATCTACTGCAATCATCCACAATTTTCAGGAAATAAAACTTCTTGTCAAAAGTTGGAGTTTTATAAGGTCCCCGTATATCCATATGTACAACATCAAAGCATGCAGTAGATCTATATCACTAATATGGAATTGTTTAGATAATGGACACATATGAGAATTGTTCAAAAGCTCAATGTCCTTATTATGATTTAAAAGATCTAAAGACTTAATACTTGAGAAGATGAAGTATGATGTCGCCCAAAACTACACTTCCAAGAGTATATAAAGCGGTCGATGTCAAAATATAGTAACACAACCAGGTTAGGGTCGAACCCATAGGGAATAGGCAAGAACTATCTCTCGAACTTATTAAAATAGTACGGCAGTGCAAAAAAGTAAATGAGGGATTTGTTTTGAACAATAGAAAGTAGCAAAACTTGAATGTTTTTGGTTGTAAGAAATCTGTAAAGAACACTAGCTTGTGTTCCCCCTGACTTCTAACTCTGTAGGTTTATCATGTTAAATCCAACTATCTCACTGCTATTTATGTAGAATCTAACTAGTTATGTTCCACCAAAAGCCTCTCGACACCCTTTGGTGAATCTCACTCATCTCCTATCGACCTTAGAGTATTGCGTTACTAACCCCTATCGTGGATTCTAGTTTACCCATCTCCTTTCGATCTTAGGTTATTAGACGAGGGTTGATAACCTCGAATCACTGTTGGGATCTTCTTTTCTTATTCTCTACCCTCTCTCAAGTTCATAGTGAATACATGCGAGTTACTAATATTTTCAACAGTTAAGAAATCAATTAAAGCAAAGAAAACCACAATACATGCAACAACAATGATTTAGAAGGATTACACATTTTTCCTACATTGTTAATCTGCTAGGGTTCCCTCAATCCTATATAAGGGAATTGGCCACTCGTAGTTGTGAAACAATCCATGAAATTCATAAGTGAAAGCATAGAATCAATCTCACAATGATATACAAAGAAAACCCAAAGTCTCAAATTAATAAATCAAACAAAAACTAAGAACACAAGAATCCGAAGATCAAAATCCAATCTTGGAATCAAAATATATATTTGTGAATAGTATGCGTGTGTAAACTAGCTAAAAAATGTCACAAGAGTATTTTTAGATTACATAAAAACCCTAGAAAACCTTTTCAAAACCAAAAAAAGGAAAAATCGAGTTGGTGGACACTTACTGTGCCACTTACGGGCTGTAGGTGGCGCCTACGGTACATAGGTAGACCCACGTAGGTGATAGGGTCTTCAAAAATCCTAGAATATCTCTACACTTCAATTACTGGCACTTACTCTGGCACCTACGGGCCGTAGGTGGTACCTATGGGTCGTATGTGCCCCATCGTAGATGCAGGGCCAAAATTTCAACATCTGGATCTCTGAAACTCAGCTATCTAACACTAGTTCTGGCATATACGCCATATAAGTAGTATCTACAATCCATAGGTGCCCACGTAGGTGATCAAAACTTCAGTTTTCATTTCTTTTCTCTTGTTTATCTCCCAAAACCTGGTTTCCTATAAAACACAACACTAAACACATCATATCTAACAAAATGACCTAAGTAACTGCATATTTTTGTAGTTTTAAATGTCAAAAGTTCTATGAAACCATAACACATCAATGTCCAAGTCTTCTATGTCATAAACTGATATCCTTCACAGTTACTCCTATTACCAGTTTTCCTTGACCTTCTGATGAATCATTAACTGCACATTCACCATTAAGTATGTATAAGCCTCCTCTTTCTCTACCAATCCCCTTCACCCTGCAATTGTAATGGTCCTGAAAGACACAAAAGACAAGGTAAAAATATATAAAACAAGACAGCTTCCTAGTGACCTTGGATAGAAATAATAAGTTGAGCTTGAAATTAGGTACAAACAACACCTCCTTCACAACTGCATTCTAAAAGACTAAAGCTTCACCAGTATGTGAAATATTAGTTTCTGCACCATTAGGAAGGTTCACCTTATCTATTTCTAGACTAACTACCTTACTTGTGGACAACTCAGTTTTATTTGCTTCTATATGGTTAGTATCACCAGAATCTACTATCCTCTCTTGTGACACAATATGAGACAATGAACAGGTGGCTATAACTGACATGTTGGCATGCTGCACATCTTATGGATCCTTATTTAATATCTCTATGATCTGCTTATACTCTCGATTAGTGAAGTCCTGTCCTTTGGCCAAAATTGCATTGTTGATCTCCTTGTTTCCTTCTTGACTAGATGAAGCATGATATCCTGCATCATAAACTTATTATATGAATGTTGAGTATTAACTCAATCTGCATACTAGTTTTATGCCGATTATTTCTTCCATATCCTTGATGATTGTATCCTTTTGAACCTCAATTATTACAACTATGCTTCTTCCCTTTTCTAATCATTTGGATAACTTATCAACTTATAGCAATTTTCTCTAGTATGACCATTAAAATGACAGTAATCACTCTTCTTCCTTTATATCCTTTATTTTCATAACTTGTGTCTGGTCCACTAATCACTTGCATTGTAGTTGGCTTTGTTTTCTTAGTAATAGTAACTGCATAAGTAAATTTTTGCATTTCATCCTCCATTGTTATGGTATATGCCTGATCTAGTGTGGATGTAAATCCTTTTAGCAAAATTTATCTTCTAGCCGAATCATATGAGTCATTTAGTTCACTCAAAAATTGAATCAACCTTAGTTCATATAATGATCTGCATATTTCTTTGATTTTTGGCAAGTACACGATGGTGTTGGGATTACTGTATTATACTCATTCCATAGATTCTTCAATTTTGTGAAATAAGTTGTCACTAAATCAATTCCTTGCGACAAAGTTTTGATTTCCCTATATAATTGATTTAATGACATACAATTCACCTTCTCAAATCGCTTCTTAAGTTCTTCCCACACCTCAGATGCATTTGTTGCATACTTAATCCCACTCAATAACTCTGCACTTACAGAGCGCATTAACAATGAGAGCACAATTGCATTGCAAGTCTCTCACTGCTCATACAGTTCTTCTCTGTAATATTCCTTACTACAAGCTCCAGTTATGAATCCATACTTCCTCTTTCCTAATAATGCAATTCGCATCGATCGACTCTATATTCCAAAGTTTTTTGATCGAGTAAGTTTTATTGGAATCAAGCTAGCTCTAAATACTTTTGAAGCTCCTATGTATAATGGATCACTTGAATCAATTTTTGGTGCCATTTTTTAACTCAAAAAATAGCTAATTTTAATGTAGGAAAGTAAGGATCTAAATCACACTACAATGATTCAAGCAAACAACACAATTGCCAACAGAAATGTAACATTCATTGTAACAATTCAAAAATCCGCTTCAAACAAAGACCTAACCTCTAACACCACAAGTGCTAAATATCTAAGCTCCAGTCAACTAGAGATCTAAACTCTGTCAATGTGCTTCTCAGGGGCGTCTCAAGCATATTCGTGGCCTAAGGTGAAAATCAAATGGAGGCCTTAATATTTTAAGAAAAAATAACTTTCTTTTAATGAACTCTATTTTCAAAATTATATAATCGATTTTTTCTAATTATTATTTTTAAGTAATAATATAATCGATGCATTTAATCTTTCTTAAGACATAGTACACTAGATATATGAACTTCTTCTAATAATTCTTTCCTTTTATTTTAAAAAAATATTTTTTCTATAAATAATATTCAATTTTAGAAAAAAATTATTTATATCTACATCTACATCTACATCTACAATATATTAAAAGTGTGAAGACCCTTAGAAAAATGATTTGAACTTTTTGCCCAGCATTAAAAATTCTTGTAATAGACAAAATCATTTTTTTACTATTTTCTTGAATTTATTATTTAGTTATTCATATAATATTTAAAATTAAAGAGTCCTAAAATACATTATAAAAGGAAAATATATTTTATAAATTAAGGAGTCCTAAAATATATGATAAAAAAATATTAGGAGAATTAATAAATGAGGACTCTTAAAAAGTAATAAGAAGTGAAGTGTAAAATTAGGAGTCTTATGTGATTTTACAAATATAAATTGTTTTGATTTTGGTAAAATAAAAAATCTAACATACTTTTGACCAAAAAAAAATTGCTTTTGGTAAAATAAAATTAACATACTTTTGGCAAAAAAAAAGAGATTCTCACAAAAATATTTGTTACACCTAAAAATTATCGTAAATACTACCATATATGCTAAATCTTAAAAATCAATAACCAAATGCATATTACCATAAATAATTTGATAAGTTATTTTTTTTTTACTTTTCTCAAAAGAATAATTAAAAAATTTCATATTTAGGTAATCTTTTTTAGGAGAAAAATTTTTTGGGCTTCTATAAATTGAGTTTTCCTCTACAACAATGTAATAACATTAGGTATATTTTTATAACTATTTTTTTGATGAGCTCTGAAGATGTCGTCTATATCATATTTTTCTAATATCTCAATTATCAAATTATTTTATTTTAGTTTCTGTTCTGTTCAAGCTTATATTGTTGATAATGAATTTTCGATCAGACTTTAAGAAATTTTTTGTGTTAAGATTAGACTTAATAATATTATTCTAATCTATCAATTATTATAGTTTTTGTTTTGTTACTATTTGTGATTTTTATGCTTAATACAGGTGGTAGATAAACATTTAGTCAAGCTTTGATGAATTTTTTGTAAAGATTAGAATTTAATAATATTGTTCTGATATCTCAATTATTGTATTAATTTGTTGTATAGTATACAGGTGGTAGATAAATAGTCGGTCAGGCTTTGAAGAATTTTTATGTTAAGATTTAAGATTAATCATATTGTTTTGTTGTAGATTCAGATCTATTATAATCTACTATTTTTGTTATTATTTATTTTGTGATAATTCACATCGTAGGAGACAATCAAGATACTAGCACTTTACGCATGACTGGATACATTAAACTATCCATATTCGATCTTTAAAGTTAATTGCTATTTTTTAATAAATTATTTTTCTTTTATATATTTTATATCGATAGATGGCTTGACATGAAGCACATGTGCAACGCACGTTCACTGGACTAGTTATTATAAAAAATGAGGGCCCTCAACTTTGGGGGCCTAAGGCGGCCTCCTATTTTTTTACAAGGTAGAGCCGCCCCTGGTGCTTCTCTACATGATCTTTTGTCTCTAATACAATAACAACAACAACAACAACAACAGACCCAGTATATTCCCACAAAGTGGGGTATGGGGGTAAGATGTACGCAGTCCATACCGCTACCTCCGAAGAAGTATAGAGGTTGTTTCTGATAGACCCCCGGCTCAAGATACAGAATAGAAGACATGGGGATGAATGACATAACAGAAATAGAAATAGCAAAAACAGAAATAATAGAGATAAGCCGTAAGGAATAATAAAACATAAATCAGAGAAATACGCAATACGAGATATAAGGCAACACATAATAAGAAAATAGAAACAAAGAAATTATGAATGGGACAGCCGCCTAGAAGTAACAAATACTCATAAACCATAGGCACCTATGCGCACAGTCCTAATAGTACTAGCCCATTAGCCTTCTACCCTTATCCGCGACCTCCATACCTTTCTATCTAGGGTTATATCCTCAATAAGCTGCAACTGCTCCATATCATGTCTAATCACCTCTCTTAAGTATTTCTTCAGCCTATCTCTACTCCTCCTGAAGCCATCCAACGCTAGCCTCTCACACCTATGAACTGGGTCACCCGCGTCCCTCCTCATCACATGCCCAAACCATATCAGCTTTTCTTCCCGCATCTTATCTTCCACCGAAGCCACTCTCATCTTCTCTCGGATAATCACATTCCTAACCCTGTCCCCTCTAGTAAGACCACACATCCAACACAACATCCTCATTTCCACCACCCTCAACTTTTGGATGTGGGAGTGCTTGACTGGCCAACACTCTGCTCCATACAACATGGTCGGATGGACTGCCACTCTATAAAATTTGCCTTTAAGCTTAAGGGGCACCTTTTTATCACACAACACTCCTGAGGCAAGCCTCCACTTCATCCAACCTTCTCCAATACGATTAGTGACATCCTCATCAATCTCACTATTCCACTGGATCATAGACCCAAGATACTTAAAACCATCCCTCTTACAAACATCCTGGGAGTCCAACCTCACCACCATATCATCCTCCTGCCTCGAGTCTCTAAACTTGTATTCCAAATACTCCATCTTGGACCTAGTCAACCTGAACCCCTTAGATTTAAGGGTTTTCCTCCAAACCTCTAATTTGTTATTCACACCCCTCCATGTCTCATCAATCAGTACTACATCATCCGCAAAAAGCATACACCAAGGAACCTCACCTTGAATACTCCGTATCAACACGTCGATCACCAACGCAAATAGGAATGGACTAAGAGTCAATCCCTGATGCAGCCCTATCTCGATCGAAAAATGCTCTGAGTCTCAACTCGTCGTCCTTACCCTGGTCTTCTCTCCATCATACATGTACTTAATAGCTCTAATGTATGCCACCTGGACCCCTCTCATCTCCAAAAACTTCCAAAGAACCTCCCTCGAGACTTTATCATACGCCTTTTTTCAGGTTGATGAACACCAAGTGTAAGTCCCTCTTCCTTTCTCTATACTTCTCCACCAATCTCCTTACTAAGTGGATTTACTCCATCATCGAACGACCATGCAAAAATACAAACTGATTCTCCGAAACAGAAATGACCCTCCTCAATCTTTGCTCAACTACTTTATCCCAAATCTTCATCGTGTGACTCAACAGCTTAATACCCTATAGTTGTTGCAACTCTGAATGTCACCCTTGTTTTATATAATAGAATCAACATACTCCATCTCCAAGCCTCAGGTATTCTCGCCGTCTTGAAAATATTGTTAAACAAATCTGTCAGCCACCTTAGACCTGCCCCATCAACAAACTTCCAAAAAAACTACTAAAATCTCGTCCGACCCTGTCGCCCTACCCCTCCGTATACTACGAATAGCCTCTTTGACCTCCTCAACCTTAAAACGCCTACAGTAGCTAAAATCAAGGCTCTCCTCCTAGTGCTCTAGCTCACCTAACTCAAAGTCTGTGTCCCCCTCCTCATTCAAAAGTCTATGAAAGTACTCCTGCTATCTCTTCTTAATGTGAACATCCTCCACCAGAACACTACCATCCTCCACCAGTACACTACCATCCTCCCCCTCTAATACCATGTGAAAATTATAGGAGAAACATATATTTTTATATAAGACTAAATAAGAAGAAGAACAATAAGAGAGAAGAGAAACAGTGGATTCATTGATCAAGAAATGAGAGACAAAAAATGTTACAACTGATTGAATCTAATCGACCCAAGGGGTATTTATAGACCAATACAATGTTTCTAGAAGCTTCATAATTCTCTCTCTCTTAGCTGGCATGTGTAGCAGCTAACTAACTAATCGACTGCATAAATAAGGCAATAAAACAGTAACAAGGAATAGTAAAAACTAATAACCAACACTAACTATTAACTATCCTAAATTTTAATGATCATTCTAATAATCTCAACAGTTTATAATGAAATTAAACAAGATAAAGGTGAAGAAAAAGTGTCCAAACACATATGAAGCTAAACAAACACGAAAAGGGCAAGTTATGAGTTATGTCTGTATGTACCTATTTTATTAGTTTCTTACTAGTTTATGAATATGAATTTTTATTTGAAGAGAATTTCCATCAAATCATGTTTTCTTACTTGCTAATGGCTTGCCTTTGTTTTCACACATTTACGGATCAACTTCATCTGTACTTTGTTCCTGATCAGGTGTCACATTTCATTCTTTTCACCATCTTTATTTTGTTCGTTATGAAGAAGGTGTTTGGATTGGGCTTATTTTAAGTGTTTTTTTTTTGCTTTAATGTATTTTTATGGTGTTTGAGAAAGATAAAAAGTGTTTTTAAAACTTTAGGCTTTTTTGCTTTTACCTGACAAGTTATTTTAAAGATTAATTCAACACCCTCTAAATCATCTTTATTTTTGTCTATTTTTTCCCTTTCCATTTTCTAGTATATTTTAGCCAGAATTTTAAAAGAGCGCCAACATGAGTTAATTCCTTAAAATATTTCCACATCAAAAAATTGCAAAAGATATCCTTTCACCTATCTTAGAGTATGCATGTTTATCTCTTGCTTCAATTGTTCGAAAACATCTTATCAAGAGCTTATGTTGTGATTTTTTCAAAAGACGATGCTATGAGCAACAAAATTTTATTAAATTAAAATCCGTACGAAATTCGGATTTTATTAATTCAAAATATATTAGTCCCAAATAAGTATTGTATATTAATATAATTGGATTAATTATTTAAGTCCAAACATATATGAGTTTAATTAAAGTCCAATTTTTATTGGGCTAGCCCATTGATTTGGGCTACAAATGATGAGCCCACTTTAATAAGGCCCAGATATTGTCATATCTAGAGGCCCAAATAAGCGCCACGTGACAAATGACATGGCATGCCAAGTCAAGTGAAGGAGCCAATAGGACCATGTCACATGTCAAAATGATGCAGCAAGCCCATGAATTAAAAGCCCATAAAAAGGCGCCACATCACTTAAATCTGATTGGTCAAAAAAAGTCCATATTCATCATGAATCTTCCTTTCCTACAACTATAAATAGGGGTCTCATAATTCAGAAAAAGGCCCCCCCAAGAACTCTAACAAGAAGCAAGAGAAAGCTCGTGGATCAGATGCCACAATTTCTCTAAAAAGCTCAAGCATTCAAATCAAGATTCAAGATCAGGACCGCAATATTCAAGAACAAGATCCAAAGCCCTTGAATTCAAGCACAAGTCAATATCATGTCTTTCAAATCAACAAATCAAGTTCAAATTCAAGATCAAGCTTTAAGACCTTGAATTTATATTTGAAAACGTGAATCAGAGGATTCATAGAGATTGTAACACTCGCATTGAAATAAATAAATTAATTGTTGCAATATTTTCTTGCCTCAATTATTTATTTTCAGCCTCGAGAATTTTACTATCCAACAAATTCTGGCATGCCCAGTGGGACAATCTCTACCTCTCATCTCAACTTTTCCAACTGTAAAGTTCAATAACACTGAAATGACTTCCAAGAAGGTCAATTCTCAATCAACTGCTCCCAAGGCTGCTGATTCAAAGTTCTCTGTTGAAGTAGAAAGCATCCTTGGTGTTACTTTTAGAAGCTTAAGAGTTGTGACAAGGAGCAAGGCAGGCTTGCTAGGAAAACAAACACATCCAGTGTCATCCGCGCTAACTCCAATTTTTGAATCTTTAACCTCGAAAGAAACGAAGTCCAATCCAAGTGTTACAGAAGGAGGAAACAGTGTGGTAGAATCGCTTAAGAAGACTCTAACTCTACTTGAGCATTCTGGTTCCAAATACTTTGGCGCAAAGAGCAATGATCGTTCAAGCAATTCATCATCTCCGACTACACGACATAAGTTGAGCACTTCAAAGATCAACTTATACGATAATCCATGTTGCTCTCCAACATATCCAGTGATCATACAAGCAATGGTGACTGATGCGTCATCTTTGGAAGAGCAACTTGTGAATCTGACAAAGGAAATTGAGAGCCTGACCAAATATGTTTAGAATCAAGATGCTCGGATTGATAAGGTAGTAGATAGGGTGGAAGGCCTGATAGATGGAGAGTCTAGCCATGCACCTGGAAAATCTCCAGAGGTTCATGAGACAGAAAATCCTGTGAAACAAACACCACCGACTAAAGAGGTGTAAGGTTCTGCTGAGGGAATGATCCCAATTGGGCAATTGAGGGAATTTATTGAAGGGACCCTCAAAGACAAGTATGAGTTGTCACTAAATTTTCCCTTGCATATGCCAAGCCCTACAGTGCGAGGATAGATAGCCTCAAAATGCTTATCGTCTATCAACCCCCCAAATTTCAATAATTTGAGGGCAAAGAAAACCCAAAACAGCATGTCGCACACTTTGTTGAGACATGTAACAATGCTGCAACTTACAGTGACTATCTTTCCAAAAAATTTGTTCGTTCTCTAAAGGGAAATGTCTTTGATTGGTTTATGGACCTTGAGCCTAATTCCATCGATAGTTGGAACCAATTGGAGCACGAGTTCCTAAATCACTTTTATAGCACAAGGCGTACTATGAGAATTGTAGAGCTCACAAATACTCGATAAAAAAATGATGAACCAGTCATTGACTTCATCAATCAATGGAGAAATTCTATCCTAAAATGCAAAGATAGGCTCAGCGGAGCTTCTGCAATAGAGATGTGCGTCCAAGGAATGCACTGGGAGCTTCTCTACATCTTGCCAGGCATTAAGCCTAAATCCTTTAAAGAGCTAGCTACCCATGATCACGATATGGAGTTGAGCATGTGTTCTACTGGAAAGGGATCAGCGTCTATCCATGACCCACGAAGGGGAAAGAATAAGTAGGAGCCCAAAAGATGGGGCAAGTTTGTCCCCAAAAATGATAATAAGGAGTTCATGAATGTCGATGTGTCTCCTGTGAAGGTCACCTCAAAGGTGAGCAAGAAGCAAAGTGTGAAGACGATTTTTGGAGTACGTCCGAATTAGAAAACTTTAAAGGAGATGCAAGAAAAAAAATATTCCTTCCTTGATTTTGATGTTACTGGAATTTTTGATGAACTCCTTGAGCATAAGCTTATTGAACTCCCAGAGATCAAGCGTCCCAATGAAGATGGAAGGACCAATGACCCTAATTACTGCAAATATCATAGGCTCGTAAGTCATCCTCTGGAAAAGTGCTTTGTCTTTAAAGATAAAGTCATGCAACTGGTAAAACAGAAAAAGATCTTTTTCGACGATGAGACGGCCAATTCCCATCAAATCTCCATCACATTTGGCTCGCTCGATCCAGTCTAAATATGTGTCGAAGAGAATAATGAAAAAATATTAGAGCCTGATAGGTCTTCAGTTGACGAAGGAGATGATGAAGGTTGGACTCTAGTGACCAGGCGTAGACGCAGGAGGATGAGTCTGCGAAAGGATTCATCCAAGAAGCCAACCAGAAGGAGAACGGTGAAGAAACCAAGGAAACAGAAGATGGTTGAACTTCCAAAGAAGACGAGGGCGAAGGAGCTTCACCCCCCAAAACTTCGGCGTCCAGTGACTTTAGAGGAATTCTTATCGAGTTGGTTTCATGTAAATACTGCCCAAGTCAACCTTGAGGCATTTTGTTTTAATACCACAAAATAAGGGGCAAAAGGTGAGAATCTACCTATGGAAGTTCCTTCATCTTCCAAAAAGCTTGCTGAAACTCTTGGAGAAGAGGCACATGTGTGTGATGCAAAACTCACATTCACAAATAACAATCTTCTGCTTGATGATACCCTACATAACCATCCCTTATACATGGTGGGTCAAATTCTAGGAAAGAAGATCAATAGAATCTTGATAGATGAGAGATCTGGAGTCAACATCCTGCCTATCCGCACGATGAAGAAACTTGGCATCGCTAAGTTGTATAATGATCCAAGGCTTAAACCAAGGGGTCCAGAGGGCCATGGGATGTATCAAGTTGGGGATTCGTTTGGATGATTTTCAATCAAACCCGTTGATGCATGTAACCGATGCCAAAACTTCATACAATATATTGCTTGGTAGGTCTTGGGTGCACGGGAACAAAATTATCTCATCCTCTTATTATCAATATTTGAAGTCCCTCGAAGGTGGAGTGGAAAGAAAAATAGTTTCCGATGACAAGCCATTCACTAAAGCTGAGTCACATTTTATTGATGTAAAATTCTACTTAAAGAATCATGTTATGGATGAGTAGAGGGTTGAGGATGTCACCAAGATCAAGTGTGACGATCTTACATCTAAGAAGGTTGCGGTGACTATCAAAAAAGTCACCACCAAAAAGCCTCTCTCTACTTCAAATAAAGATAGTATCGCTTCTATGAACAAAAAGGAAACTCCCGTTCTTCACTACGTACCGAAGGTAAAGAAAGAGAAATATCACTCATCGGATTCCCAAGATAATGTGCTAAAGGGGCTAACTTTACCTATCAGGAAGATTGATACAATGAATCCATCCTTAAGACTTCTTGAAGAGTCTGTGGCTCAAAATCTGCCACAAGATATGACACTCCCTACGAAACGTACAAAAAAAGGCTTTGACCCAAATACATATATGCTATTTGTAAAGGCTGGATACAATCCAAATGAGCCATCAAGGTTGGGAAAACTTCCATCGGAGGGTACAACCTGGAAGGAACGTGAAGGCCTAGGATACACGCAGCCACCTCCAATTCGCATCTCCATAAGAAGGGCAGTCAGTAATTACATCACTGTGGAAGAAGAATTCACTACTGCTAATAAAATACCCTTTGTATTTGTCCGAATTGGAGGGTCAACTGTAAGAACTTCTGTGTTTGAAAGGTTGGGACCTCTAAATAAGAAGAAAAGCAACAAGTGTTAGAGGAGTTTTCAAAGCATAATGATACACTCTTCACTTAAAATACAGAAGGATTTCCAAAATTTGATTCCTTCTAGAATAAAGCGACAATTGAAACTGGTAGTTTCATGAAACGAGGTGCTAAAAACAAAGGCGCATACTATGGTTTATACCAAGAAATTCGAAGAAGATGAAGAGAGTGTTGGCTCCTCATATCATGTTACGACCCAGAATGAGAAAGATGTCTCGTCTCAAATGAAGGTTGATGAAGAGATAGAAGATGTCTTTTGGTGTTATCATATATCCGTCAATGATGATGATCCTTAAAAGGAGAAAGATGCTGGATTTGCTCCATCACAACTTGAAGAATGAGTAAAGGCCATAATAGATCCCTTGAAGGAAGTTAATCTTGGAACCGATGAAGACCCAAGCCAATTTACCTGAGTGCATTTCTAGAAGTGGTGGAGAAAATTGCTTATATGGACATACTCAAAGAATATTTAGATGTCTTCTCCTGAAGCTATAAGGAAATTTCTGGTTTATATCCAAAAGTAGCGTTTCATCAGTTGGTGGTCAAGAATGGTGCTCGTCCTATTAAGCAAGCCTAAAGACGCTTTAGGTCGGAGTTGGTTCCTTTGATTGAAAATAAAGTTAATAGACTCATTGAAGCAGGATTTATTCATGAATTCAAATATTCTACATAGATTTGAAGTATTGTTCCAGTACAGAAGAAGAATGGCCAAATTCGAGTTTATGTCAACTTTCGGGATCTCAACAACACTTGCCCTAAGGATGACTTTCCAATCCCTATACCAGAATTAATGATTGATGCCACCACTGGTTATGAGGAAATGTCCTTCATGGATAGTTCATCCGGCTATAATCAAATCCGTATGGCACCAAAGGATGAAGAACTCACTGCATTTCGTACGCGCAAAGGTATTTATTGCTACAAGGTGATGCCTTTTAGTTTGAAGAACGCTGGTGCCACTTATCAAAGGTCTATGCAGAACATCTTTGATGGCCTACTCCATAAAAATATTAAATGCTACGTGGATGATCTAGTGGTGAAGTCAAGAAAGAGAGACGACCACTTAAAAGACCTAAGAATGGTATTCGAGTTACTTCGAAGATATCAACTTAGGATGAATCCATTGAAGTTTGTAATGTCGAAACCAGTTCTTAGTGATTGACTTGCAAGATGGTACCTTCAATTTCAGCAGTTTGAGGTTGTGTACGTTCCTCAAAAGGATGTAAAAGGACAAACATTGGCTGACTTCTTGGCAGACCACTCGATACCTGATAATTGGGAACTGAGCAATGAACTTCCTGATGAAGATGCAATGGTTATTGAAGCAAGACCCCCATGGAAAATGTACTTTGATGGTGCCTCACATCGAGATAGAGTTGGTGCCGGCATAGTGTTCGTCACTCCATAAGAAGAGGTCATCCCATACTCCTTTACCTTAACAAATCGCTTCTCTAATAATGTTGTTGAATATCACGCTTTAATACTTGGACTTTAGATGACAGTTGACATGAAACAACTGCAATTACAAGTGTTTGGTGACTCCCAATTGGTGATCAAGCAGCTTTTGGGAAGCTATGAAGTCAGAAAGCCTGAGCTCCGACCATATCATGATTATGCACAGAAGTTTATAGGGTGGCTTGGAGAAGTAACCCTCCAACATGTACCAAGGAGAGAAAATAAGCAAGATAATGCCCTAGCTACTTTGGCCTCAACCCTGACTCTTTCAAATCAGATGGAAGTCACTATCCGCTAAGAATGGGTAGTACCGCCAACAACTGAAGATGAAGAAAATAAAGTTGAATACCTTGTTGTGGTATCAGAAGCTGAAAAAGAAGATTGGCGACAACTTATCATTGATTACTTATGTTATGGGATACTTCCAGAGGACCCAAGGAGAAGGACAAACATTTATTTTCGTGCACCTCACTTCCTTTACTATAAGGACATACTGTACAGAAGATCATTTGAAGGAGTACGCTTACGATGTCTGAGAGAGGAAGAAGCAATTCAAGCTTTACAAGAAGAACACTCGGGAGTGTGTGGATCGCATCAATCTGGACCGAAGCTTCATTTTCACATTAAAAAGATGGGATACTATTGGTCAACGATGGTGAAAGATTTATTAGACTATACTAGAAGATGCAAAGATTGTCAATTTCATGCGAATTCCATTCATCAATCTCCTGAAGTACAACACCCAACTGTAGCATCTTGGCCGTTTAATGATTGGGGACTGGATGTTGTTGGTCCACTACCAAAAACCTCTGGTGGACACTTATACATCTTGGTCGCGGTAGATTACTTCTCAAAGTGGGCCGAAGTTGTTTCTCTTAAGGAAGTAAAGAAAGAAAATATTACAAACTTCATCCGAGTGAATATCGTCTACCACTTTGGAATCCCTCAATATATAATAACTGACAATGGCAAGCCGTTTGATAACAAACTGATGAATAAGATTTGTGACAAGTATGAACTGCATGTACACTCCTTAAGGCAGGAGTATGAACTGCATGTACACTCCTTAAGGCACGAGTATAAACTACATGTACACTCCTTAAGGTACGAGTATAAACTACATCTACACTCTTTAAGGAACAAGTATAAACTGCATGTCCATTCCTGGCCCGCAAGAGTATAAACTGTGTACGGCTAAAAAAAAATTGAAAGTCCCCTAAGTTGAAAACCTCGAAAGAGGTGGCCTAGGCGAAATTTAGGAAACAAAAAATAAAACTCACCCAGAACTACGTTGTGACTTGATCCTTTTCATTGAGGTACGTAGGTGCTTGGAATTTCATTCTGAGTTCAGTTGTATGAGTGCCAAAAAAAATATGTTCCTGCAGTATCTACCATATAGATACCAAGTATGAAAATATTCTAATTAAATTTTAGACTCACTCCACATATTGGTGGCTCAATGGGGCAAACTCCAATGAAATACGAGCTTCATTCACATAAGAGGAAGTCTCTAAAATCCCCAAATTTGGAAGTTGAACTGCTCAAAACGCCAAATTTGGAATAAAAGTTGACAAAATTTCTAAGTCTTCAAATCAAGGCCTCTCGCGGGTTTATCCTTAAAAGGATCTCAAAATTTTCATGCCTTAAGGTGGATAAAATTTATCCCTTTGCACCTTAAGTTGGCCTGTCACGGGTTTATCCTTAAAAGGATATCGAAATTTTAAACGCCTAAGGTAGACAAGATTTGTCCCTTTGCGCCTTAACCTGGCCTCTAACGAGTTTATCCTTACAGTATATTGAAATTTCCATGCCTTAAGGTGGACAAGATTTGTCCCTTTGCACCTTAAGTTTATCCTTAAAAGAGCCCATACTTAGAGAAGACCATCGCATAAATGCATCGGTGAAAAGGTCCTATACTTAGAGAAGACCATCGCATAAATACATCGGTGAAAAGGGCCCATACTTAGAGAAGACCATCGCATAAATGCATCGGTGAAAAGGTCCTATACTTAGAGAAGACCATCGAATAAATACATCGGTGAAAAGGGCCCATACTTAGAGAAGACCATCGCATAAATGCATCGGAGAAAAGGGCCCATACTTAAAGAAGACCATTGCATAAGTGCATCGATGAAAGGGCCTATACTTAGAGAAGACAATTGCATAAATGCATTAGTAAAGGGTTCATACTTAAAGAAAACTATTGCATAAAGGGGAAAGGACAAAAATAACATCTAAAACTAAAATAATACCATAAAAATAGCACTCACAATTAAATACCCACAAAATAGCCATTAGTCGTGTATCATTTTCATTTTTGAACCTCAAAAGTTCGGTGGAATATCACCATCAAACACCTATACAAATTTTCCCTTATTTTTTCCCAACAGTACACCTGTACAAATTTTTCCTTATTTTTGCCAGCAGTATTAACACACTTCATGCGTTCATCAACTTCCATTTCAAAGCTAATTTACCTCTCACCGAACCACCTTTTCCCGTACGCGATTTGAGCAATTTCTTCTTCAGATTAGATTCAATATCCTTACCCTTCACACCTGTTTTAAACTGTGATCAAGTGTTTCTTCCAGTAGAGATTTGGCCAACGGATTTAGAGTTTGATTGTAACTTGAAATCAGGAACAATTTGTACAACTACTTTCTTTAATGATAAATGATTCTCAGTAAATTCTTAAACAGATAAGAGATTCTCTTTCACCACTTTCTTGGTTGGTTTTCCATTCGATGGACTCGATTTTTTCATCATTTTCAACAAAAACATCAAAATCAAACAGAGGATTTCGAAGCAGAGTAAGAATTTTTAGATAGGTTATACGGTAGAAAAGTGTAACAAAAGAAAATTTGTTGATATCAAATTATAGAGTAAAAATATAATTTTCGTTTCTATTTTTTTTTAAAATTGTTATTTGTCTTAGCTGGGTGGTTAATAAAAAATAGCTATTATATATGTTTGCAAAGACTGTATGAATATATGAACACTGTATATGCATGCATAGATTCCCCTTCTATCTTGTTATAAAGTGTATCAATGTGGTATAAAAGAGTATCTATTGACTATATGATCCTCTTTCTTTTTTAAAAAGTGTATCAATGTAATATAAAAGTGCATCAATGTGGTATAAAGTGTATCAATCTAGTATAAAAGAGTACCAATTGAATATATGAACACTGCATATGCATAGATTCCCTTCTATCTTGTTATAAAAGTGTATCAATATGGTATAAAAGAGTATTAATTGGGAATAGGATCCTCTCTTTCTTTTTTAAAAAGTATATCAATGTAGTATAAAAGTGTATCAATTTGGTATAAAAGTGTATCAACTGGGAATAGAAACTGCATGTGGCCGACTGGGCAAATGGCTAAAACAGGGAAATAAATTTAACCGACTGGCTAAAGGTGTCCACATTTTCAAATTGTGGCCATTTTTTTAAAATGGTCAACCCATGTCCTTTTCCCTTGCATAAATGCATTAGTAAAGGGCCTATACTTAAAGAAAATCATTGCACACTACTAGAAAACAGTAAATTTCCGACGACCGATGTAATCGAAATGTGGTAAAAAAATAAGGTAGTTCCGACTACTTGATGGTAGTCGGAATATAGCTTGTCGAAAAATCTTTTCTGACTAAATTAGTCGGAAATTTCTGACTACTTTAGTCAGAAATGTAGTCGGATATTTAATAAATATTTATTTAATAATATAATTATTCTGACTAATGTAGTCGGAGATTTAATAATTATAATTATTCCGACTACTGTGGTTGGAAAATTAATAAATAATTATTTAATAATGTAATTATTTCGACTACTGTAGTCAAAAATTTAATAAATAAGTATTTAATAATTATAATTATTCCGACCAATGTAGTCGAAAATTTTATAAATAATTATTTAATAATTTTAATTATTCTGACCACTATAGTCAAAAAATTATTAAATAAATATTTAATAATTATTATTATTTAATAAATAATTAAATTATTATTATATTGCATTAGCTTACACTGCTTTCAGATCATAAACAACATAACTAATGTATTTTTTCACAATTGGATCAAACACGACAAAAATTTATAAATACAACCACTTTTAACCATTCAAAACAAATATCAAATCAAATAGTTTAAACATCTAAATGTCACAACAAAAAACAAGAACAATAACTACAATCTAATTATTATCAGATTCATTATCTTCCTCGTCCTGAAATACTTGCGGCATGTGCTTCGTAACCAACTCCTCCAATTTATCAAATTTAGCAAACTTAGCATCGTTAGCTGTAAATTTCTACTTCAATTCCACAATTTGCTTTTTCATTGCTTCCATTTCTTCCATAGTTTGTAAAGTAGAAGAGGAATGGGGAAATAACGAAGAACTACTCGAGGATTGGAGGACCCCGTCTCGTAGGTTCTACCTTTCTTTGGACCACCTACCACAGTTGTCCACATATTTTTCATCTCTTCAGGTGATGGTTGGACCATGGTACCATCCTCTGAAGCAGGTTGGGTTTGACACCACTCTTTTATACTTTTTTGAAATTCTTCCTAAAAGAAAAATTATTTGTCAGTATGTAAACAAGCAAAGTTGAGTAATAATAAGGCAATGTATGTAAAAGTTATTATCTTACATATACATTCTTAGCACGCGGTTCAACCCAATCTCCTCTTGTACCGTCCTTGTTTTTCTTCCTATGCGTATCTTCGTAGACATCAATAAAATGACGCTCTTTTCCCCCATTTTCATATTCCTGCAACATTTTAGAAAAAGAGATAATGCAAGTATGAAGACAAGTTCAGGCCGCATAGACCAAAACATCTTAAGACTAATAATAGATCATGGAGTCCATGATTCAAAAATACTCAAATCCAACAGAAGTAGTAGTTTAGGTGGATTATTTTCAATTGTTTAAGCTATAAATAGATAGTTTGGAAGGGGTCTACAGCTATATAGGGAGTCAATGCCCCAAAGTTGCTAATACATTCAATAGAAATGTGCCAAAGATACCCTACACTATATAAGAAGCTATAAGTTAAATTGGAACTCCTGCATCAATTTTCAAGTCTTTATACACTATATAAGAAGCTATAAGTTAGAAACTCTAATTATTTTCCAATAGGAGGTGGCATTCACTGGAGTTTCCAACCAGTACTTCCTTTATAAAGTATTACTACCAGTTATACAATCCACTTCCCATAAAGACTTATCACCACTTACCTAGAACTTAAACATATGAAATTTGCTAGTTCTAGCTCCAAGATAAGTTAAAAAGTAAACATTCACAAGCTACAAACATCATCTTGAAACATCCTATCAATCGTTTACCTTGTTAAGACTTAGGATATCACAAAAGATGCCTTTTTTTCTTATTTTGTAGATTTACCTTAACCAAGCTTAAGAAATATAAAAGACTTTGGTTCTTTCTTATTGCTTTTTCCTATCGTTTCAATCCCCAGGATGTGCATATCTGAGACCTCAGTTTAATAGAGAGGAAGAAATTAAAGGCTTATATCTTTTGGTCAATAACTTATGTAGGACACTAACGTGTATTTTCCACGCACTACATGTTAGAACTTCTATTGTATATTGTACAAATTCAATATTTAAGCATCAAACCAAGATAAAATATCCATTATTTCTATGTAGATACAATGCATACACTTCTTTACTCGAATGACAAGGTTTGATCAGAGATAAGGAAAGAAAGTACTTAGAAGGTTCTGCAATATTTGAGTTGGCTGAATATACTTCTAAAATGTTAGCATTCGTTGATATTCAAACACATGGAAATAAGACAAATTATGATGTAATTTCACAAAGGGTTCCATATCCCAACATATACAAATGACTCCTCAAATGCTCTTTGTTTTTCCATCTTTTGCAATGGCTTCCTATCACTTTAGCATTACAGTAACAACCAGCAAATGTTCCAACAAATGAATAACCTAAGACCACCAAAATCAAAAATCCAATTTGTTAAAAACTTTCAATAAACTAACACGATAGAGCTTCAAAACACTCAGTTTGCAAATGAGTTATTGTAAGAATATTTGTTTGCCCAGGCAAGATACCTCAACTTGGTCTCAGCTGATAACTAAACACTCTATCTCGTTTCCACTATATCTCACGAACACATGACGCTAACGTGGCACATTAATTTGTAAGATGGAAGTGTTCAACTGGAACAGTTGACACAAGTTGAAGCATCTAGACATGGAAATCTGAGTATTTACAATGTTTATTTATCATTATGCACAAAAAGAAAAAAAAGTTAGTTTCTCTTTCTTTCTTTTTTTAAGAAGATTTCTATAATCAGATCCTTCAAAAGCTAGCTCTTAGAAACATTAAAACAAACAGCTTAAATCTAATACATGAACATAACCTATCTAAATTGTTTTCCCTAGAACAAAAGTCAATTCATTTCTCTCTCAGTCACAACTGATGGAAGTCCACAAAATACTACGCTATCGTTTGGTCATTATTTCTATGTGCACATTGTTTAAGACGCGAATGACCAGGTTTGATCAGAGATAAGGAAAGAAAGTACTTAGAAGGTTCTGCAATATTTGTGTTGGCTGAATATACTTCTAAAATGATTGTGAAAAGGTGTAAGGAAATGTTCATTTAAGATCATAATTAGGAAGACCTGAGCAAGGAAAGAAGTAGACGAACTTAAACTGATTCGGAGAAATATTCGTACTGAGGGTGCAAATTAGTCTATTTACAAACTTAGAATGAGTATTGCATACTGATAGGGGTGTTGATGGTATGGTTTGGATCAGTTTTTTATTAAAACCAAAACCAAACCACCACCACCAATAAATCCTGTGTATTCCAACCAAGTGGTAATACAAGATGAACAAGAACAAGTTCACAACAAAAGAAACAAGCAACAACAAGAGCAACAAGATGTCAACAATGCTAGTGAATCGAAATAGGCCACACACGGCTTCACTAGACTTCAAGATGAACAACAACAAGAGCAACAAGATGTCAACAATGCTAGTGAATCAAAATAGGCCACACACGGCTTCACTAGACTTCAAGATGAACAAAAACAAGAGCAACAAGATGTCAACAATGTTAGTGAATTGAAATAGGCCACACACGGTTTCACTAGACTTCAAGATGAACAACAAAATGGAGATAACAACAATAGTGAATCGAAAGAGCCCCACACGGCTTCACTATGTCACGGTATAGAATAGTGAACTAAATCGAACAAATCAGAAATTTAAGCTATTATTACCAGTTTTCGTCGGTGTGTAGCGAAACTCAACGAACCTCCAGTGTGCAACGAGCCACCCGTTTGAGACTCTCTATTTGGATTTGCCCGTTCCCTCCTTGCCCTATATTCAGGAGTATCCCATTTTTTCAAGAACTGATCCCATACATTAGCATTCAGCCATCCAGATTTTTCCAAGTGCCTCCGGGCCTCATACAAGTGTTCTTTGATACGTTGAGATGCTTTCACTTGAAAATGCGTTGTATTTCATTATCATGACAAGAATTCCATGCACACTTTGTCTGCAAAATAGTTTAATATAAAGTCATGAAATGAGTTGACGGATATAAAGGTAAATTCATCATTGATAGCATACTGAAATAGTAAATTCTTTGATTTTGATTATACCACAAACTGATTCCACATAAGCACTTTGATGTCGAGTCGAATCTCGTTCCAACTACCCCACGACTCTGTGTAAAATGGTTTAATTACTTCTATAACCATATGTCCGCCGGCATAAGCGGGAATAAACCTGCAGTAAAATTACATTAAATTATCTTAGCTTTCAAAAATTTAAAAATTACGAAAAACATAAGATCTACTTACCCATTATCATCAGGGGCGATAATTAGCCTCCCGTTGCCGTAATATTCTACTACCTCTTTAAATTTAGGAATCTAGGAAGCAATTGTTGTAACATTAGACACTGCAGCACTATCAATGGAGGACGATCTTGATGTGTTGGGACCTCCAATTCTCAATCTAAAAAGGCTAGGTATGGATGATGTTGAAGGTACAGATGAAGAGCTACTATGAAACTATTATGGGGAGAAGAGGGCTGGAACTGGTGGGGTGGTGGGGGCATGAAAAATGCATTTGGTAGTGAAATAGTTTCACTTGGAGGAGGAATAATATTTGTAGTAGCTGGTTGCAGAGTTGTGGTAACACGTGGTGGTGTATATTGACCTTCAGAAAGATTATTAAGTCCTTTCTTACCTTTCTTACGCCGTCCATTACCATGACCTTTTGATGCCATTGATTTTCTTTATTAACCACCTGGAAAAAAATAATACAAAAAGGAGTTAGTATGTGTTATGCTGCCCATATATGTTTCTTAGATCAAACAAAAATTAAATTTTGCATTCCCTGTAGTCCTGAGTGAAAGAAAGCCGCAACTACCAGATGCATTGCTAAAAAGTAATCTCTTCACATGTGATTGAAGTAACCAGAACATCACCTCTTTCCCATATTCTATATCCCTCTAAACTTTAATTTGGCAAAATAAATACATAAACAATTACACCTTATTCTCGATTATTACAAAGGGAACAAATCTCTAAAAGAAGGTTAGAAAACTACAAATCCACAGTATTATTATACTAGATAGAAGAACTTCCAAGAGGTCTACATGTGGATCTAATATTATACAAACAAGTAATGGAGTGAAATTATTTTGTTCAATGTAAAACTTGTTTTCAAACCAAGACCTCACAAGAGAAATGAATGTATAATCTGAATGACTAATCAACAATAAAAAAATTAACTGCTTAGATCAAGCATGGGATGTTGAAAACTATTGAAAACACACCACAATACTACTAATATTATACCTTGTTACAACAGCTAATAATAAAAAGCAACAACTAAAATACAATTCAAGACCTTGTTACAACACATTACTATTAATAATAACAACTCAATCCTCGTTGTTTGTTTCATAGTCATTCATCAATTCTTCCTCATCACTTGTTTCATATTCAATCATCGATTCTTCCTCATCACTTGTTTTATTTTAATCAAGTAACTCTTCCTCGCTTATTTCATTTTCATCAATTGGATCTTCCTCGTCATTTGCCCCGGATGTTCCTTCTCCATAATCATGAACATTCAATCTTAGTTCAGAAGGATTAAATTCTTCATACAGGCGTTCGTTATGCTGCAAATCACCTGCTAATTCATCATCCACCCTTTCTTCAACACTTGAAATGTCATTCTGATACGCTACATCTAATGTATCCTCTACTACAACTCTACCCACGGACTTTGTTTTTATAACTACCCGCCATGCAGATTTATTCTTACACAAAGGATAAGGAACGTAATACACTTGCTTAAGATTTTGTGCAATGACAAATGGATCATAGAGTCCATACTCCCTTGTACGCTTAATTTCAACTATTTTGTACTGAGGATGCACCTTTGTACCTAACTTAGGAGTAGGATCATACCACTTACATCGAAAGAGAACCAATTTTTTCTTTGGCCAACCAAAATGATAATCGAGTTCTAAAATCTCGTGAAGAACACCATAATAATCAACACCGCCATCACCTTTCACCCAAACCCCACTATTGTTGGTTTTCTTTCCCTTAGAGAACTCTTCTGTATGAAATCTGTACCCATTGACAGAGTACTTAGAAAACTTTCTGACTTTAGCATCAGGTCCCCAACCTATATCACATAAAAATTGGCCTTTTGGGTCATAATTAAGTGGATTATGAATCTATAAAAAGTTTTAAAAAGGTTAGAATTTAAATACACATGAGATTGAACACAAGTGTAAATTGTGTTAAATATTTAAGTTACACTTACATATTCTCTAAACCACACTGAAAACATAGGATAAACAGCAACATCCCCATGTAAAGCCACGAAGTAGCTGCCCGACAAAGTTATGACTTTCATTAGTTAAAGCTTAGATAGACCTTGAATGATTGTCCTTAATATAAATATACTCACTTATAAAAAGGAAGGACCTTGGGACAATTTAATAATACATGTGTTGTAGCTGACTTAAGCTCTACCTCATTCAAATATCGAACTGGACCACCTTTCGGACTTTCTTTACCTGGTTGATTGAATATTGAAAATGGTGGTGCCGAAGGATCTGTATTGTCTCCATCATCATGCCTATTAGGTCGGTTTCGTATACATGGTACATCATGTTCAAAATAATATGAATAAAAATAAGAGGTCTTTTTAGCCAAATAAGCCTCACATATTGATCCCTTAATTCGGGATCTATTTTTTATGGTTCGTTTACATTTGCCAATAGTCCTGCATAGTATGATCTTTTAGATGAAATAATGTTCAATTAAAACACATGAAGGTAAATGTTAAAAGTCAATACCTCTCAAAGGGATACATCCATCGACACTGAACATGACCTACAAGTCGTGTCTCTCGCACAAGGTGAATTGGAAGATTCTCCATAACATCAAAAAAACCAGGAGGAAAATTTTTGGCCAACTTGTTTAAGGTTAAGCGAATGTTGATATCCATCAAAGATAGGTTCTCCTCCCTTAATGTGTTAGAACATAAATCTTTGAAAAATAAGCTTATCTCTGTTATGGGCTTCCAAATTCTATCGGGTAATGCACAAAATGCAATAGGCATCAATGACTCCATGAAAATGTGACAGCCATGGCTCTTCATAGAGGTCAACTTTCCTTCCTTCATGTCAACACACCTAGACAAATTTGACCCATATCCATATGGAATTCTCAAATTGTTATCCCAATCATAAATCACTCTTCTATCGTCCAAAGTGAATGTATACTGGCCTTGGGCTTCTAAATCTTATTGTTTAAGTATGTCAGGTACAACTCACTACGCCGACAATACTTCTTTAAGTCCATCCTAGCCTTCAAGTTATCTTTTGTTTTGTTACTTACATCCATCACAGTATTAAATAAGTTGTCAAAGAAGTTTTTCTCAATATGCATGGGATCCAGATTATGAGGCAGAAGATTATCCTTCCAGTAATCTAACTCCCAAAATATGCTTCGTTTAGTCCAGTTATGTGTTACACCATAACTAGGTATCCTAGATGGTGGAGGCTCTGTTACCTTAGGCAGATTCCTCACTCTATCCCAAATTTCTTCTCGCGACAAATTTGGTGGTGGCTCCTCAAAATCAGTCTTATTCTTCATAAAATCACTAGTATTTCTCTTAAACTTATGTTGCATTGGCAAGAATCGACGGTGACGTCAAACCATGAGTTTTTACCCCTATATTTTAAAGTGAATGCTTTTGTGTCTTCCATACAACAAGGGAAAGCTAACTTTTCCGCAGTCGATCACCCACACATCATTCCATAAGCAGGAAAGTCATTTATAGTCCACATCAAAGTAGTACGTAATCTAGAGTTTTGTTTCATTGATACATCATATGCTTCCACACCTTTATGCCACAATAAGTTCAACTCATCAATCAATGGTTGCAGATACACATCAATCAAAACTTTTGGATTGCGAGGACCTGGAATAATGCAAGTTAGAAATCTATACTGACTCGTCATACACAATTCAGGTGGAAGATTAGAAGGAGTCACAAACACTAGCCAACATGAATATAGTGTAGCTGAGACAGAAAATGGAGTGAATCTATCAGTAGATAATCCCAACCTAATGTTTCTTGGTTCACTAGAAAAATTCGGATACACACTATCAAAATGCTTCCATGCTTCTCCATCTGACGAATGACATAAAACACCTTTTATTTTCATAGTGCCATATCATATGAGGGGCAGATCTCATTGATGCATACAACCTCTTTAACTGTGGTATAAAGGGGTAAGTAATGCATCGACTTCACAGGAACCTTCTTCCCTTTGGCATGTCTGACTTCCTTATAACGAGGCTAATTACAAAATTTGCAATGTTCTAAATTTGCATCTTCCTTATAGAATAACATGCAACCTTTCTTGCAACAGTGAATCCTCTCTGATGAAAGTCCTAACTTAGAAACCAACTTCTTTGTTGTGTAGAAATCTTTGGGTAAGTCAAGTTTATTTGGGTTAAGTTCATTCATAAGTCCAATGATAGAGTTCATGCCCTCTTGAGAAATTGAATAATCTGACTTAATACTCAGTAACCGAACGGCAACAGATAACTTAGAATGCACTGATCCTTCATACAATGGATGACTAGCTTCCTTTAATTGTTCATAAAAGTGCCTAGCCTCATCATTGGTTCATTTTGAGCCCCCGAGTGTGTCCCAAAAGCATCCTTGACCATCTCACTATATCATGAATTTTTAACATTATTCTCTCTTATTGGACTTTCAACATAATTTTGAAAAGCAAAATTATTAGCAGCACTACTCTCTCCATGAGTTGTCCACATAGTATAATTCAACATAAAACCCTTCCTATAAAGATGTAATGTAACGACATTTGGACTCAATAACTTGCAATACTTGCAATTCCAGCAAGGACACATAATTGTCCCTTCAATAAGAAAATCATTAAGTGTCATTTCTTTAGCAATAAATCCAGCTACCCCAGCTTTATATTCCTCTCTCAACCCCGCATGGTTAGGATAAAGTCTATTATACATCCATGTACGATCTTCATTTTCCATCTACATAAGAACGACAACAATAATAATAGAAAAGAGAAACAAAAAATAGAGAAACAAAACAATAACAGGGTTGTTTAGATATGCTACTACGCAGTGGACATAAGTAGAAAACTAAGAGATTCAATACAACATAGTAAAGAAGACAACAACAATAGAATATTTTAATTAAAAGAAGAATTTTTTTATTAGTGAAAGGTATCCAATCCATGTGATAGCTATTTACTTGTTTAATATCTTGGAATTTTTTTATCAACAACAATAGCTATTTACTTGTTTAATATATATGTATGACATTTTTTGTGGTCAGGAGCAACACTTGGAGAGGGAACAAATTCTACAATGTCTGATGATGAAGACGAGCTACAAATGGATTTTTCATTAGACCAATCTGGAGGTAATGCACAAGACTTGATGGGTATGGGATTTGGTCTTCCTATTGAATCTGAAAGGTCTCTAATGGAGAGGGTCATACAGGAACTCAAAATTGAGCTCAAACCGGTAACCTCAAGAACCTCAACATATGAGAAAGTTTTTTTATGATAAGTATAAAAAGAAATAGCCAAACAGAGAGCTGAAGCAGGCATATAGACCTACTACCTTGTCAACTCAAAAACTAACCATTTTACCTTTTTTGTAGTTTGACAAGAACTTTGTTGTTGATACTTATCAAGTGCTAATTTGTAGCTTCGGATATCATATCTATTGTTTGGTTGTTGCAGGGATTTAGATCAAGAATTGAAGATATAAGGGAAGAGATACTGAGAAAGAGAAGGGCAGGGAAGATACCTGGTGACACCGCTATTGTTTTAAAGAATTGGTTGCAACAACACTCTAAATGTACTTATCCTACTGTAAGTCACTCACTTAATATATAGTAATTATTTCTTGTGAAACCTAAAAATTCCTTATTTCCTGATTAAGTTGTGCGGACTCTTCACTTTTCATGTACCCGTTGACATCTTTGAATGAAGAGTCCCAGCAACAAAGGTTCCTGAAACACTCTCTTGACATGGATTAACTAACTCTAGTAATATAATGTCATACATAAATATTCAATTCAGTTTCAAACATAGCAATAAAAAGAAGAGAATAAATAGACAACGTATCTGGGCACCAGATATTGGTGTTGCCAATGTTGCAGCTACAGTTGAAAGAGATATGAGGGAGAGGAAATAGATAAAGGTTTCAGATGCAAGGGTTCATTATTAAGTTTTATGCTCTCTTAAATATAATCATCTAATTAAGTGGGTTAGATCAGATAGTCCATACCAATGTATTGTATTCCTGTTTTAAATTCCCTTGGGTCCCCCCATAGAGGAAGCCATTTCTAAAATCACCAAAGTGGATATGCATGCGACACGGACAATGGATCACTTTAGTTACCCCATTTCTTCAAGAAAATGTCTTGAAAAATCCCAGATTAAACTCTGATGTTTTCCCATCTGGTTGCTTTCTAGCTGGCAAATATAGAACTCAGATGAGATTTTTCTCGTACTTGATTTCCGAGTCGGACGTTGTTAGATTCATATTGACTTGATCAACCTGCAATTGAATCATAGATAGAGGGTCTGCAGACTAGGGGTTGCTAATTAGTTTGCTCTATTCTTTTACTGTAACTACACAAATAAATCACATAGGCGTAAGGTGACTAAATTACCCTCATCAATAAGAAATTCTAAGGGCAAAAAATACATATAACTCGTAAAAGCCACACATCTAGAAGAACAAGAAGGCAGAAACCTCATCTTAGCCTAAAGGTGAAAAATGCAAGCTCTGTATGCAACAAGGTTTACACATTGTTGGACATTACCAATTTACTAACAATCGAAAAAGAAGATTCACCAAGTAAGTTCATTTTTTACCTCGAATCAGTGAAATTGATCGTCGCCGTTACCACTTTTTGCGAGAGACGCAACCTTTACGGCCAACTTTTGAGAGAGACGCAGAGAGAAGAGAGCCGAGAGAGAGAAGAGAGAAGCGTGCCCTAGAAAGAGAGGAAGTGAGAGAAAGAGAGAATTGGGAAAGCTGTGCATTTAGGGTATATTAAAAGTAAAATTTCGACTACTTCAGTCGGAAATAAATTTAATATGTTTAATTATTTAAAGTTTCCGACTACTTCGGTCGGTTAAGTATTTAATATAATAAGTTATGTATTGAAATTAATTATTTATAAGATTTCCGACTACAGTAGTCGAGAAGAATTTTATTTAATTATTTAATTTTTCTGACTACATCAGTTGGTTATATATATTTGATAGTTGATACTTACAATTTAATTATATATTTAAATTAATTAATACAACTTAATTAAATATTTAAATTAATTAATACAATGTGAAAGACTACCGTGTAACTTATATTTTACATATAATTATATATTTAATAATTCAATATAATGTTCCGACCACTACAGTCAGTACAAATTAAATATATTTAATTAATTATATTTCCGACTACAGTAGTCGGAAATACATATTTAATTATTTATTTAAATAATTATTTAATTTTGGTGTAAGGGTACGATTATATATTTACTAATATATTTAATTAATTATTTTTATTTTCGACTACAACGATTAGAAATATATATGTAATAATTTATTTTACTTATTTTTTAAATTTCGCATAAGGAACTGCTTATATATTTAGTAATATATTTATTTAATTATTTATATTTACGAATACGGTGGTCGGATATATACTTAATTATTATTAATTTTATTTAGTTATTAGTATTTTCGACTACAGTAGTCGAAAATATAAATTTAATAATTTATTTAAATAATTATTTAATTTTTATATAAGGGAATGATTAGATACTTAGAATTATATTTATTTAATTATTTATATTTTCGACTACGGTAGTCGGATATATATTAAATTAATTATTAATTTTATTTATTTCTTACTGTTTTCGACTACTGTAGTCGGAATTTATATTTTCCGAAATTTGCCGCCAAATATTCTGACTGATTTTGTCATAAAAATTTTGAAAAAATATTTTGTAAAAATTAAAAATAAAAAAATAATATTTCCGACCGAAGTAGTCGGAAATTTCCGACTACGTTTTTCATTCGGAAATTGTCAGTCGAAAAATAGCGAATTTCTGGTAGTGACAGAAGTGCATCGATGAAAGGGCCCATACATAAAGAAAATCATTCCGTCGTCAAGCAAAGTCTTTCGGTCTTAAGGTGACTGAGGCGAAGTTAAACTCTCACACCTTAAGTCGGTGTCCACCGTCATCAAGCAAAGTCTTTCAGTCTTAAGGTGACAAAGGAAAAATTAAACTCTCGCACCTTAAGCCGACCAATTATTGCAGTCTTTCGGTCTTAAGGTGACAGAGACGAAGTTAAACTCTCGCCACCTTAAGCCGGCCAATAATCGCATAAGTCTTTCAGTCTTAAGATGACAGAGGCGAAGTTAAACTCTCGTTATCTTAAACCGATCAATTATTGCCTAAGTCTTTCGATCTTAAGGTGAAAGAGATGAAGTTAAACTCTCGCAACCTTAAGCCGATCAATTATTACATATTGTTATTTGTTTCAACCCTATAAAAAAAAGGAGGAAGAGAAAGAAAAAAGAAAGCAAAACCTCAAAAAGAAGAAGAAGAAAGCAATTACTTGTCCCTGATTTATCGAGATAGGAACTGCTGCGAAGAAATCTTACAAACTTGCATTAAAATAACGAGGAACATATAGCTATTTATAGATGAGAGCAACAGCAATCCATTCCTTATTCATCACGATTTTGGTATCCCAATACAAAAGGAATTTGAAATAAAAAGGAAAAAAAAAAAAAAAAAGGGGCGGCATGCCCCAATCCTAATTGGGAAACACAAGCGGCGGGACTCAATTAAAAACAAAAGGGCACCCAATTTAAGTTGAATGAGGACAGTAGCACGTGGCTATATATATTTCTGTGAAGAATTGTGAAAACAAAAAAAAAGAAAAAAAAAAAAAGAAAAAGAAAGGGTTGTCCAATATGGTAACATTAATAGGGTAGCATTAAATGTTAAAGGAAAGATGCCACTTTTTTTCATTCCACGTTGCATATGAATAGAAATACAAATACATTTAAAGGTCCACAAAATGTTTAAGCAATATCTAATGTCACATATATACATTGGTTTGCAAAATTTTCAACGTTATTACAATTAAGATGTTAAATTCATATTTCAAGCCTATTCTTCAAAAGATTAAATATCTCGATAAGTATTGAAACAAGGAGCACTTTATAAGCAATAAAATTTTATTAAAATAAAATCCGTATGAAATTCAGATTATATTAATTCAAAATATATTAGTCCCAAATAAATATTATGGATTAATATAATTGGATTAATTATTTAAGTCCAAATATATATGAGTTTAATTAAAGTCCAATTTTTATTGGGCTAACCCATTGAATTGAGCTACAAATGATGAGCCCACTTTAACAAGGTTAAGATATTGTCATATTCTAGAGGTCCAAATAAACGTCACGTGTCAAATGACGTGACATGTCAAGTTAAGTGAAGGAGCCAATAAAACCATGTCACATGTCAAAATGATGCAGCAGACCCATGAAATAAAAGCTCATAAAAAGGCGTCACATCACTTAAATCTGATTGGTAAAAGAAAGTCAATATTCATACTGATTCTTCCTTTCCTACAACTATAAATAGGAGTCTCATAATTCAGAAAAAGAGCCCCCAAGAACTCTAACAAGAAGCAAGAGAAAGCTCGTGGATCAAACACCGTAATTTTTCTAAAAAACTCAAGCATTCAAATCAAGATTCAAGATCAGAACCGCAATATTCAAGAACAAGCTCCAAAACCCTTGAATTCAAGCACAAGTGAAGATCAAGTCTCTCAAATCAACAAATCAACAAACCAAGTTCAAATTCAAGATCAAGTTTTAACCTCTTGAATTTATATTTGAAAAGGCGAATCAGAGGATTCATAGAGATTGTAACACTCGCATTGAAATCAATAAATTAATTATTGCAATATTTTCTTATCTTGATTATTTATTTTCGGCCTAAAATTTTTTATTGTCCAACAGATGTATTTACTTAGACCTCATATGGTTTATTCAAATTTATACTATTTTTAAATTAAATTTTACCAATTAACATTAGTTTACTTTAAAAAATGGGAAAATTTCAGAAATAGCAACTCTGTAGCCTTAATTATAACTTTTATAGCAACAGTTTCATAATTACAAAAAAATAGAAAATTGTATTTTCTATTTAAGTAAAATGTTGATATATAAATACATATACAAATATATATGTATTACTCATAAATACATATGCACAACTGAAAAATACATATTCTTCTATTACTATGAAGTGGGTAAAATATTACTACTTTTGCTATAAGCTGCAATTTTGAAGAAATATTGTTATTTATTATAATTATAATCTTAAGGATGCTAGTTTCTGTAATTTTTCCTTAAAAAATTATGCTACAGTGACTTACACACTCGTGCATCTTTCCCAAAATAGAAAACTTTCTCATTGGAAGATCCAGAGGATATTGGAGCGTACCAGTACTTTCTCTAGAATCTTCAAATTTGAAGGTATGTTGTATGATTACATATATGTGCATTTATATCAATTCTTCAAGACGGAATACATATATAGGTCCCTGAATTTTTTTACTTTTCTCATATAGGCATCTCAATTAAATCAAGTATTTATTGAACCATTTACTTCTTCATTAATGATTTCAATTGAGCCTAATTTATTGACGTGACAAAAAATATAAAATGCGTGTAATACACACGCTGATAATGTGGCAAAATGGCGAATTAAAAAATGACACGTGTCATTTTTACTTAAAATAATTATAAAAATAATTTTCTAATATAATTAAATCTAATCTAAAAAACATATATATATCCCCCCACCCCAGCTGCCTACCCATTCGTACTCCCCCTCCCCTCCCCCTCTTCCCTTCCAAATAATGTTTTCTCCATTGTTGAACACACAATGGAGAATTTTTTTTTTTAATGTTTTCTTCAGTGTTGTTTCTTTTTTCATAAAGAAAAATAATTTTATTTATTTACCTCCTTCTTCTTCCTCGTACTCCTCCACCATTAAACCATACTTTTAATTCTTCATTTTTCCATCAAAACAACACCCAACAACAAGAAAAAGAATACCAATTCAACACACATTCATATACAACAAACAACAATAACAATTTATTTTTGAAAAGAAATTTTTATTTTTTTATCTTCTTCGTATATTATTTTTGCAGTGTTCGTATATTATTTTTCACTGAAATAGACTACGCATCACAACAACAAATTGACATACTCACACAGCACATCTGATACTCTCACCTTCACGAGAACACACACACACACTCACCTCACCAGATTCACAACGCGCACAGTGATAGAGAAAAGGTGAGAAAGCAAGAGAGGAAAGAAGAGAATCAGATGGAGAGAGAGACCGAGAAAAGAAGAGAAAAAGTGAGAAAGCAAGAGAGGAAAGGGGAGAATCGGAGGGACAGAGAGAGAAGAAACAGGGGAGAGAGATCGAGAAAAGAAGAGAAAAAAAAAGACAATTAATTTTTTAATTTTGAAATGGAAAAATTACAATATATTTTTAATGAAAATTTAAAAAGGGTTCAATGTAATGGAAAATCATATTGTTGCTGATATGGAAGAAAAATTAAAAAAAAAGGAAATTACAATAAATTATGGCTTCTTACTCTCCTAATGGAGAGTGTATTACACATGCCACGCTACATCAACGATTGTGTTCAATTGATACGTTTTGTGAAGGAATAAAAGGTTCAATAGGTATCTGTCTTAATTGAGGTACCTATACGAAAAAAGTGAAATAGTTAAGGGACCTGTATATATATTTAGCCATTCTTCAACAAGTGATTAGGTGATTTTCACATCAATTTACCTTAGAAGATCGATATTTTGAGCCAAAAAATAGGTACCTTACTTGAAATGAAAGAATGGAAAGATTGTTGTATCCATTTTTATAAGTTTTTTTTCTTAAAAATTATGTCTAGAATGTGGAAGAATAACTTATTACTGCTTGAAAGGAATCAACTACGCTTATAATAAAATAGATGAACAAATTTTAGGAAACCAACATAGTTTTTGAAAGAGTTACCTTGTAAATTTTTTTGTTCTCTATTAATGTACAATTGTCTTTAATTTATCCATGGAAGAGGACATTGACATGAAATAAAATAACAAACTAGTAAGAAAAAATTCACACTTTAGGAAAGCTATTAATATACATTAAGAGGGAGATATGGTAGTGCACCTCATAAGAAAATAATGTTCAAGAGAAGGATTTGCATAATAAGAATATGGAATATTCCTAATACACCCCCTCAAGAAACCATTCAAAGTCATGACGTGAGAGTGGATTGATTAGTAAGTCATCAAGATGATCCTTTGTTGGAATGTGAACAACTCAAAGCTTGCCCTATTGAACCATAGAATGAACAAAATGGTAATCAATTTCCAAGTGTTCCATTCTTGAATGGAAAATTGGATTTGTAAAAAGTTAAGTCACACCTAGATTATCACAATGGATTACTGGTGGCCGAGAAGAGAAAGATAAATCTCCTTGAGGAGATTCTGGACCCAATATAATTCAGCAGCAGAAGCGACTGATCTATAGTAGACTTCAATGGATGAATGAGCTATTGTTTGCTGCTTCTTGAAACACTAAGAAATTGGATTTTTACCAAGAAAGATGATATAAGTACTAGTAGAGGTATGATCATCATGATTTCCAACCCAATTAGCATTAGAAAAGGCATGTAAAACCAAAGAAGAATCCTTAGAAAAATAAATCCATTTGTCCACTATTTCAGCAAGATAACAGATCACCCATTTAAGAGCAGCCCAATGATTTGTAGTTGGTTGTGTGAAAATTGTGCTAGCCGATTGGTAGAAAATGCAATGTAAGGCCGTGTTAGTGCCTAGTATTTGAGGCATCCAACCAAAATTTGATAGTCTTTTGAATCACTCAAATGAGCACTATCTTCTAAGGAAAGATTATTGGTAGTTATAAGTGTAGTAGAAATAAGTTTTGCACCACTCATTGAAGCATGCTCAACACTATCCTCAATGTACTTTCGTTGAGATAGATATAAGACTTTCGGAGTGCGAATATCTTGGTCACCTAAAAATAAGCAAGTTGCCCCAAGTCTTTAATTGAAAATTTCTCGCTAAGCTTGGTAATAAAGATAACGACTGCTTTCTGATTATTAACATCACAATTAGATTATTGACATGGACCACCAAGTATATGATAACTTCATGCTTAGAATAAGTAAATGGACAATGGTTAGACTGTGATATTGCAAAATCTAGTGAAAGAAGGTAGTCCCATGATTTCGAGAACTAAGCATGTGGAGCCTCTTTGAGACCATATAAAGGCATACGAAGTCTACATACATAGTCAGGCCTAGTAGAATCAACAAAGCCTTGTGGTTGTGACATGTATACATCCTCCTTCATATTCCCATGAAGAAAGGCTTTATTAATATCAGTTGGAATAAGATCCAATATTTGCTAACAATAAGAGATAAAATAACTTGAACTGTAGTATGTTTAGCTATAAGAGAAAATATTTTGATGTAGTCAATACCTGGCCATTGAGTAAATCCTTTTAGAAACTAATCACACCTTCTATTTGTTCAAGGTATGATGACGTCCAAGAAATATCTCCTTTAAGATGATGGTACGATCGCTGTCAAGATATAGTAATCCAACTAAGGTTGGGGTCGAATCTCAAGGGAACCCGTGGTTTGACAGATCTAAGTGGTTACAGTCTATAGGTAAAACAAGAATGTAAATAGGGGAATTTGTTTGTAGTTGTCTCAAATACAGAACAATATTAACTTGGTTGAAAATCAGTCGTAAATGAACACTAGGATAGTGTCCCCCTTGGCATCTAAACTCTATAGGTTTATCGTGTTCTGTTGAACCAACCCAATACCTTGCATGTAAAATCGATAAGTTATGTACCTCCTACAGTCTTTTGGATAAGTAGGAGGATTTCACCCTTTACCTATTGAGTCTCAGGATGTCGCGTTACTAACCCTTACCCTGGTCCCAGTTAACTATTACCTTTTGAGTCTCAAGTTATTATATGAAGGCTAATAATCATTAAGATATACTGTTGTAATGTAATAAATCGACTATTAACTCCCAAATTACTGTTGTCTTTATCTTATCCTAGTTGTTATTCCCTTTTTAGAGCAAGTAGTAATATCTAGGTGGGATCCTAACATATGCACCCATTAAGAAATCAATAATATTGAAGATAAAGCAATGCATACCATGTGTATTGGTTCCTTTCAACAATTGCACTTCCCTTACTTCGTTAATTTGTCAGGGTTTCAATAACCCTAGCTATGGGTTTTAGCCACTCATGATTGTGATGAAATCATAAAATTCATGATGGAAAGCAAAGATGAAATCACAATGATAAGATGAAATAAAACCCACAACTGTAAACTGAATAATCAATTAAAGTAAATATAATGGAATCCTAAGATCAAAGATGGATGTTGAAATCAAAATATATTTCTAAGTATTAAAAGTGTCGAACCTCTACTAAAAAGTACATATGGGGTATTTATAGTAAAAGAGAAAACCCTAAAAACTAAGGACGAATGTAATAAGAGAAATCAGGATCGGTGGTCACCCACTTCCTGTACCTGCGGTTTGATCCTGGCCGTAGGTTGTACCTGCGGTCTGCTCTGGGAACAGGTACCAACTGCAGGTACTGGATGAGAAATTTCCTGCAAGTCAGCTCTTAGGATTTTGAACTTTTTGGTACCCGCTTTGTCTACCTGCAGTCCGTAGGTTGACTTAGTAGGTGTCGGGAGTCAGTTTTTTCAGCTCTACTTTGAATCTCAAACATGCATTGATCACGATCAAGCCGAAAAATATCCCAATCATCCATAATCTCTCAAAAAGTAGCCAAAAATACCTTTTTCACCATTTGCACGAACTTATCATTCAAATTATGGTTTTCTGCAAAACATACCCAAAACGGATCATATCTAACAAAAAGGCCTCAGAAACTTGCATATTTTCCTAATTTTAAGTATCGAAAGTGCTATATTTCTGTAGTACATCAACACCCTCACCTTAGAATGTTTGCATGTCTTCGGGAAACAAAAATACAACAAACAAAAATGATGCTTAACTAAAAGAATATAAGATATTCAAGGCAGTCAGTCCTCGCATTTAGTTCAAATCACAATATCCCCTCCTATATCTCTTTTCAAAACCAACTTTGTGTGAATATAAAGCACAACAATGTGAAACAAAGGAATCAAGGTATGGAAATTACATTAACAACAGACAGTCACTCATATGTACAAATTACACGACCCGAAACAAGCAAGTATCTAGAAACATGACTCAAGTGCCCTCACAACAAGAATGTCCCACTCAGTCATATGAAATTATGAATATCAATGCAAGGATGGTAAAGAGACACTCACACTCAGCAAAGAAGTTCCCGTCAATGCATGTCAAATACTATAGGCTTGCCTTTATTTTCTTTACCTTAGCAATTAGATAGTCAAGTTAGGATCACTATATGACTTTTATCGATATGTAATGTAGGCTTGGGGGCTAGTATGATAGATATGGACATTTAAAATTACTAAGCCTCTTTGTCACTACACTAACTTCGAGGTCTCACTTACTAGATAATTTCCTTTTATTCCACCCTTATTTCCCCCTTTTATTATTTTATGCATATTCAGGTTGGGTGTGGTCTTTTATTCTTTCTTTTTTGCTTTTTCACTATTTTTCCTTTTTTCTTCTTTTTCTTTTCCTATTACACCCAGCCCTACTAATGTTTTCTCTCATTTTACCCTTCTTCATACCTATTTTACAATACACACCCCTATGATAGCCACCCTCAACTTAGAATTTTTTCTTGAGTTAAGGTGCACAATATCCAAGGAGGACCAGGGCCAAAATAGGTTCATTGTAACACAAATAGGAAGGTGAAAGTTGTAACAAGAAAAATAGGCTATAAGGCTCAAAATTGGGATCAAGGGATACAATTCACACATGAAAAGTCATTTAGGCTAATAGTGGACTAATAAAAAAAATGGCCTATGATCCTTTCCTAACCAACTATCCTTCAACCTAGGCAAAACTAACCAAACAAGTTCTAAATTTAACATACAAAGGGAACTAGGTAGTATCTCAAACTTGCATAGCACAGAGTCATAGTACCAACTACTACCTATTTGATTCATGCAATTGTCAGTAAATGGTTATCATGTACCTAATACTAATATCATAACAAGATCTACAAAGTTCACACATATGTACATCCATACAGTTCTAAAAACACATATTTTTGGAGGGGTATCCAAAATTAGTCAAAATCTGACTACTGCCCTAAATACTCAAAATCTCCTAATTACACAAAACATCACAATAAAATAAATATAATATGACACATAATAATCCTAGACATGCCGATTCTACAACCATACCGCGGCCGATAGGAAAAGAAGCACAACAACAAAAACCTATGGTGACATGGTACACCCACCCCATCTAAAAATTATACAATATCCTCAATGAACTAAAACAAAACATAGGGAAGTGAGAACATACCTGGGACGCACTAAGCGCCCGAGTCAGGATCCTCTTCAGATGAAGGAATATAAACTAGCGGAGGCGGTGGTGGTCGTGGTGCACTACTGGATGATGTACCTGCTGCTATAGCATCACGCCTCTGCCTATCTATAAATTCAGTCTCCAAAGAATCATGTCTAGACTTTTTAAGGGCCTCCTTCTCTAATATAACAGGATCTTGCAAACCGTGTAAGTGACTTCTCTTGGTCCCAACTGCTGAGACCTCCTCCTCATCCTCCGCAAAGAATTCAATATATCTTGATACATAAAGAGGTGATATTTGGACTACAGGGGTATCATAGAGAGAGTGGATACTACACGGCTCTTTACAAGAGAGCGTACCTCTGCTCGTAGGATATCAAAATCCCCCCTTATGTGAATTAAATTTGGCATACCTGTCTCTGTATATCAGGATGTAACCCATCTCTCCATCTCATTAATTCATGTTTGAAAATCAATACGCAACTCTGATAGTGCGACTCTTTGAGAAGCCTTCCCTCTAGACTCAACCTACTCAAATCTAGTCCTAACTCCTGATCTCATCTTCCCAAAAAATGTAGTCATTTCAATCTCGACAACCTTAAAATAAGTAGTTGTAGCTCTATGGCTATCCACGAATGTCTGCAAAAACTCACTAGATACAATAATCATACATGTCGCAGGAGCTGTAGTGGATGGGTGGGCAGGCTTTATAGATGCACCAACCAGCTCTGAGGTCAAAGTTGGGGCTGAAGAAGAAGTAGGTTGTGTCCCCTTGCCCTGAGTATTCAAATCCAGAGCATCTCTCTACTCCCTATCTCCATATCTATACCAACACCCACATTATCTATATGTGCCTCATTAGGCGCTGTAGAAACTATTAGGCCCTCAGTCTGGGCCTGTGGTGCTGATGTCTGATGTCTACTGTCTAGGTCTCCTATAAGTACTTGAACATGCCAAAACCTTTGGGTTCCTTATCTGCATAGTAGTAGTAACAGCCACCCTCTCATCAATACCTAGTAATTCAGGCACACCTGCCTCATCTCATAATCTCTAGATCGTACAAAAAAATGGCAGGTTAGTCAGCTCATCAAATGCTCTATCTTGTAGCTCATACCTGAGGATAGCAACAAAGTAAACATCATAACCAACCATCAAGCAAGCAACCAATGTAGATCCTTTCTGCGTTAGTTTGTTATCTAAAACAATGGGAAGTAGACAATATCAAATCTGCAACCACTAAAATCTGGCCTCTAGTGTCAACAGGCCCTTCTTGATCATAGCTGGCCCCTCAATCCATGGGGCCTCATCACCCTGTGCTGAAATGTAACCACCTATCTACCTAGCCATCTCGAGCCTCTATCCCTATGCTCAGCATCCTACATAATATGACGATCACATGTAATCCTCAATCCATGGCCGCACTCTGTTGTAGATACGTGATTAATATAATCAGGTCCAAATATGAGTCTGTGGATAGTCTCTTCTCTGACATAAACTCTGACCCCTCTAACTAATGTATGATTAAGTTGTGGCTAATGTTCAAATCTAATAAAACTTGGATGGTAGAGCACGAGTAAGACTACAGTGGCTCTATAAGATGCATAAAACTCCCTCACTATAGTCGCGCTATAATAACTGAGTGGCCTAGTCATCCACCTAAGAAGATACCTATCAAATGCTTCCCTCAGCTGTGGTAACCGCTCCAGCCCTGATAAGTCAAACCGATGCTCATCATATTTACATTGTATAGGTCTTCCTAGATACCATACAGTGTTATCAAGATCACAGATATGTCACATACCTTCCATAAAGCACCTCAGATATCTCTCCTCATGAGGTGCATCTGGAGTATTTGCGGGTACGGGTGCCTGTTGTGCAGTATGGGATGCCTATATTATACCCTCCTCAGAATGAGGTACCTCTGTCTGCTGTGTACGAGTGGTGGTACCCTCTTTATACTGAGGTACCATTGATGACTTCTACTGATCAATCTACTTAGAAGAATCCTGGGACCCCTCCTCAGACTGGGGGTCCTGTGCATTAGCCTGTGGAGTCGACTCAAACTCTGTATCCTAATTATCATCATCATCATCGGATGGATGAGTATTTAGTGGTGATATCCTTGCGGACTTCATCCTCGGCCAGGTTGCGGCTGACTGAGCAGCCAGGTGAGTTTGTCCTCATGTGACTCTGTATGTCACTACAACTGCAACATCAACATGACAGTGTTTTGAATACTCCTCCACCGAACTGCTAAGCTCAATACACTCTACCCATCTCCTCGAATTACCAGGTGGTTTCTAATTTGATACTTTAGGTGCCATGTATACCTAAAATCCAATTGTTAGCTTTCAACAAAAGTGAGGAATAATGAAAGTTGAAGAAAAACTCAAAATTAGAAAAGTTTGAATTTTTCCTCACTTTTCACACCCCTATAACCTATTTGAAATCCCAACAAGTCCAATGTATACACACTACTCAAGAATCATGAACTTAAAAGCAAAAAAATATGCTCAACTCGTGGCATTACTTTCATTCATTCAAGTTCAACTTTCAGTTAGGGAATAACTTAGAATTTTAACTCGAAACAAGGCCCTACATTGTGATTTTAGGCTATTTCAAGGATCCCTCATACAATCATGATATTTTATATACATTTAGAAATTAAATATACATATCAACTTGTTTCAACATTATATCACCATTAGGAGCCAAGAAAGTTACCTCTTATATGAAAATTTGGAAGAGAATAATGAAGAACTCAAGCTAAACCAAGGTGGAATCTTTTTTTCTAGCGTATTTGGACAAGTTGGAATCTCAAACAAGTGTCAATTTCACCTTTTCTTAAGTATGGGGTTGGTTTATGTTTATAGTGGAAAGTTTGGATTCAAAGACAAAGTTGAAGTTCTGAGGATTATAACGAGTTAGAATGAGGGTTAGAATGTTTTTATATAGGTGGGGGCTATAATATATCATATTTAAATATTGGTAGGCCCAAAATTTTAATTAAAAATTCATCCCAAATTTGACCTATACGCGGCTTGTACCTGCGCCCTATACCCGTGGTCGGGTCCTAGGCGCAGGTAGCACTTGCGGCCCTCGAGTGCTAGGCACAGGTGCCGGGACAAAATCTTTGGCCCACTTTTTTGCAATCTAAACTTGGAGTATTGACATTTTTCTAGATACTTATGGCCCCAAAACTGAAGTTTAGGTCCAAAAAGTAAAATTAGTTGCCAAAGTCCATAACTTACCATTTTTAATCCTCAAAATTTCAACTTTTCAATTTTCTACTCAACTTACCGTATGGAACTTATGATCATGAATGTAGCAATGTTTACCGTATTCTATGTAAGGTTCAGAAGCTACAAATCTGCAAAATCAAAAACACAAAAAATGTAAATACTAAAACATAGTGGGTTGCCTCCCACTCAATGCTTAATTTAATGTCGCGGCACGACGTGGCTATATTGGTTACTCAGACTTCACCAACGAACCCATGAGTTGCCTCCCATATAGCTCTTGATGTAATATTGAGTCATGAAACAGGTTTCTTGACTACTCAGAATTCATCAAGATACCCATAGAAATATTCTTCAGGGTCATCAATACAATCAATCATCAATACTACCCTCATGTAGGTTGGATGCTTCATAAACTTTCAGATGTTGAATGTCGTCTCCTCACCATTCACTCAGAATTTCAGCTCACCCTTCTCTATGTCAACCATAGCTCTACCTATGTCCATGAATAATCCTTTCAAAATTATGGGCATCTCGATGCCAACCTCACAGTCCAAGATGATGAAGTCAACTGGAAAAAAATTTTTATCCACCTTAACAATCATATCACAAGTAATTCCCACGGGCTTCTTCACTATGCGGTCAATCATTAATAGCTGCATCGATGTTATTTTCGTAGGGTTCAAGATCCTCCAGAGATGGTGTCTGCCATGGCTCTGGAGTTGATATTCAGGGCTTTGTAGAATATCTCAAATAATCTTTCCCTGAATACTGATATTTGGGCACCAAGTTTAGCTTCTTCTTAAACCTAAACCAAGCCTTGTACATGGACTCTAACTATAGCTTCTTGAAATTATAGTTCTCATCCTTAAGATGCAACAACCTAGACGAAGGGAAGAATTTTTTAAAAAAATTGCCTACGTAACTCATTCCAAGACGTGATAGAGCCTCTTGGCAATTCCCCTAACCATAAAGATCCTTCTTCTGTAAGTGAGAAGAGGAAAAACCTCAGTCTAAGTACTTCCTAATTTACCCCTAGATTGGCATAAGAGTTACAGATCCCAAGAAAATTTGCAAGGTACAAGTTTGCATCGTTGGTAAGAAATCCTGTAAACATACCCTTCAAATTTAGAAGTTTGATCATGGCACTCGTAATGTCAAATTTGATGCCTGGGGGAAAATAGAAGGTACTATGGCTCCAGTATCTATCAGCTCAACATATCCCATATCTTTCTCATCATCCATATATGGCTTCACATACTAAAATTCTAGGATGACTTGAACACGGTCACCTCTAGCTCTATTTTTATTCCCACCAAGTATTGCTCGGTGGTCTGTTACTTATCTTTATTAAGATAGATCCGTATCCTTAGCTATACTTTGATCTTATTTCATTTCTACCCTTTTGACATCATTAAGGCTCACTAGTCTGACGATCAACAATATCTTGTACCACTTCAGTAGGAGGAACAATATCAAAAATCCCTTCACTGGGAGTAAGGGATTGATATACTCCGTGTACTAGGAATACACCGGCATATACCCAACTAAGAACAAACAGAAATACTAAAAACCCAAGAACTGCAATAACCTTAATCTAGAAATTAACAGCGCGTTCCCCGACAACGGTGCTAATTTCTCGATGATGTCCAAGCAACACCTCTTTTTATATATGGTACGGTCACTGTCAAGATATAGTAACCCAACTAAGGTTGGGTCAAATCCAAGGGAACACGTGGTTTGAAAGATCTCAGTAGTTATAGTCTTTGGGCAAAACAGGAAAGTAAATGGGGGGATTTGTTTGTAGTCGTCTTGAACACAGAACAATATTAACTTGGTTGAAAATTAAACATAATTCAACACTAGGATGATGTTCCCCCTGGAATCTCAACTCTATAGGTTTATCGTGCATTGTTGAACCAACCCAATACCTTGCATGCAAAATCGATAAGTTATGTACCTCCTACAGTCTTTTAGATGAGCTGGAGGATTTCACCCTTTACCTATTGAGTCTCAGGATGTCGTGTTACTAACCCTTACCCTATTCCCAGTTAATTATTACCTTTTGAGTTTCAAGTTATTAAATGAAGGCTAATAATTATTCATATATATCTTTTCCTAGTTACTACCCCCTTTTTAGAGCAAGTAGTAATATCTTGATGGGATCCTAATATGTGCACCCATTAAGAAATCAATCATATCATAGATAAAGTACTGCATGCCATGGGTATTGGTTCCTGTCAGCAATCGCACTAACCCTACTTCATCAATTTTCTAGGGTTTTGAAAACTCTAGCCATGGTTTTTAGCCGCTCATGATTATGAAGAAATCAATAACATTCATGATGGAAAGCAAAGATGAAATCACAATGATAAGATGAAATAAAACCCACAATCGTAAACTGAATAATCAATCAAAGTCAATATAATGGAATCCCAAGATCAAAGATAGATCTTGAAATCAAAATATATTTCAAAGTGTTAAAAGTGTTGAACCTCTACTAAAAATTACATAAGGGGTATTTATAGTACAAGAGAAAACTCTAAAAACTAAGCCCGAACGAAATAGGAGAAAACATGGTCGGTGGCCACCCACTTTCTGTACCTGTATTTAGTCCTAGCCGCAGGTTGTACTTGCGGTATGCTTTGAGCATAGGTACCAACGCAGGTACTGGATGAGGAATTTTTTGCAAGTTAGCTCTTGGGATTTTGGACTATCTGGTACCCGCTTTGTCTACGTGTGGTCCAAAGGTCAACATGTGGTCTGCAGATTAACTTAGTAGGTGTTGGGAGTCAGTTTTTTAGCTCTACTTTGAATCTCGAACATTCATTGATGATGATTACTCTGGAAAACATTCCAATCATCCATAATCGCTCCAAAAGTATCCAAAAACACCTTTTCACCATTTTCACCAGTAACTGTCTTGTGATAATGGTGCTTTGATTACTTGTAGGAGAATTTGAAGATGTAGTTTACAATTTGCTTGTATTTTTGATAGTATCAGGTGAGGGAGTAGATACTATAGGAGGTGTATTGATAGCATTTTGGATAGCATATATGGGAGAAGAGAATATTGGAGGTGCACTAATGGAACTTGAATTTGTACAACTAGGTGAGGACCTATGTCCTGATGAGATTCCCATTATTCATCTGATGAATGACATCACTTGGAGACTTCAATCAATAAGGAGAAAATCCATCACTAGAGTGTGTATCCATTAAAGAGGCTGGTTTAGTTGAAGAGGAGGAAATAATAGGTACAACAAAATGATGAGCCCATGTCGAAAGTGTTTTTTCTGTAGTGTGAGAAGCTGTAGAAGTAGCGTAGAGAAAGGAAACTCATGCTCTACAAAATTGACAAGTTGAGAGATGAATATCTTAGACACGGAAGGATCAAATTACTTGTAGGCACTTTGATATGTAGAGTATCCCACAAAGACACATGGCTTCAAACGAGGATCTAATTAATTTTGAGAATAAGGATGCAAGAAAGGATAACACAGACATCCTAAGACTCAAAGCTTTCGGTAATTTGGAGAACTACTAAATACAAAAAATTATGGAGACTTATTATGAATAAAAGTAATTGGCATCCGATTGATAAGATGGACAATAGTTGGAAAGCATAGGACCAAAAAGACAAAGTAAGTTTGGAAACATAAAGAAGGGAATATCAGTTTCCATAATATGTCGATGATGATGCTCAGCAGTACCCTTGTATTCAGGTGTGTGAAGAGGAGTTAATAAATAAGAAATCCCATTGTAAGAAAAGAATTCTCGAAGATGAATGAACTTACCATCATTATCCGAGTAAAAAGAAACAATGTTCTATTGAAAAAATTTTCAACCATGATCTGAAATTTGGGAAAATTTGGGAAACTTCATCTTTCTTTTTCATGTGAATAACCAAACATACTTTGCAATGTGATCAACAAAAATGAGTTAGTAATGGAAACCATCTATAAATGGGATTAGAGAAGGAACCTATACATTAGACTATATCATCTCTAATGGAGAAGAAGATTTTACTAAGGAAATTCAAAATTGAGTTTTATGCATTTTATTACACATGCATTAATTAAAAAAAATAGGGGAAACAAACTTGTCAGGATTGTCTAAGTAACTAAATATTTGACATAAAATAGAAGAAAATGGATGACCAAGATAACAATGCCAAATTGAGATTGATGAGAGTTGAACAGAATATGTCGAGTGTAATGAAGTGGCAAATACCAAAGACTTGGATTTAATGGTCCACTTATAAACTCCATCTCTAGGTTCCCCCGTTATCAGTAACACTCCCATGCGACAGTCTTTCACAACAAATGAAGAAGGTGAGAATTTAATAGAAATATTGTTCTATTCACAACATTGATAAACAAAAATTAAATTCTTTTTTATTTTTGGAACACATAAAACATTAGAGGAAAAGAGGGTGGGAAGAAGTTTTAAGACTAGTGGAACCATTGTGTATCGCACTCAAAGATTTACCATCACCAATCATAATATCAACACCATCATAATCAGAGTAGAACGATAGATTTTGGAGGTCACTAGTAATATGATGAAATACACCTGATTCAACCAACCAATAGGCAAAGCTAGTGGAAGATGAGACCTAGTTGGCACGTGTTTTAGAGATGACTTTTTGTTTTGAAGTCCTACAAGATCCCATAGAGTGAGTGACGCATGGAAAAACTACCTGCAACTTTTGACATTGCTTAACTACATGTCCAGGTTTGTAATAGTATTGACATATCACTCGAGTACTTTTCATGTTGTTGTCACGATCAAGCTTAGGACCTACTGCATGGGTAACCTGAACCATGAAGTCCCAATAAGAACCCTTAGTATACTATCAAAACATAATTGATGTACATTGCAAAATATAAAAAAACTCAAAGAAGTCTTAATAATAATATTTAAACCCAACATTCATAACAAAATATCTATCTAATCTAGTCTACGAAGCCTCTACTAATGATTAGCTGTATACTCCAGGGCAAGGCCCTCGTTCGGACCATAAAACTGAAAGAACTAGATATCGAAATAGAACACCTTTTGAAAGATCGATGGCTTAACTACTCTGATGGTTTGGGAAGTTCTACTATTGTGCTGGATTGCGAAACTGAGCCTCAGAACCTACATTATGAGACAGTGTAGCTACCCAAGAACGATAAACACTTGGAATGTATTGGCATGTAGAATGGACAAATAAAATAAGATTAAATAAAATTAATAGTTAAAACATTGTAGAAAACTTAACATAGTGTTACAAATATCATAGCAATATGTAAAAAATAATTTAAATTCAAAAGCTAATTTTTGAGACTAAATTTTGATGTTTTATACTTCAAAGCTCGGTTGCTTACCCAACATGGTCTAAAAAACACACGGGCTATATAGGGTCTGACTTTGACTCATCATTCAATCCCTGAATCCAAGTTTGCTGCAAGGATTGGAATATCTGGGTTTGTTATACCAAGCATGAATCAAGTATACAATGATCATTCGTATTTCAGGACAAGGTCAATCCCGCATCGGTAAAACACAATTTTGGGCTATGGGCCTTTCAGACCCATGCCTTCTCGATTATCCACCTAAATCTATTTAAGCCTATATTTTATCCTTTCAAAACATGATTCTTTCGTAAAACTTAGTCTGTAGTCTGAAATAACAATTTTCTAATTGGTATCATCATACCAAGACTTGTAAGTCCCAAAAGCTGTATTTCATTTTTTGTTCAATCTCTTACATGCAATGAATCATTAGCCACCATAAGGTATTTAAAAGGTCAATTAGTAAAACATTTTAAGTCAATATGATAGTTTATGTAAAAACATTTCTCATTCATGAATCTTGTAAGAGCTTTAGGAGAAAACTTATCCCTCTTAAGTTGTATTTAAATAACCACCATAGAAAAACAAGAACAACATTAACATGAATGATACTCTTCAAAAACCATTCATATGAATAATTAAGTAAAGAAAACCATTCAAATCCACCTTCTTTCAACAATCATAATATAATATATATATATATATATATATATATATATATATATATGTATACACACACACTTAACAAAAGTATGTAACTAAGGCATAAGTGTGAATTTGAGAACATTCTCTTATAGTTAAATGGAATCCCTCAATTTAAATGAAGAGAATTTAAAAGAATATAATTTAAACCCCCATAGCTTTTAGGTTGTCCTACATACCTTTTTACTTAGATGAATTTGACGTAGTTTGATCCTTAGGACCTATGAACTTGAACCCTAGGTGATTTTGCTCTCTATTGTTTTAAGGATGATTCCAAAGTGATTTTTGAGTGAAAAAGGACGTTCTTAGGGTCTTAATCTCATATTAGGTGAATTAAGAATGAGTTAAAGGTGTAAAAAGACACGATGTCTCCCAAAAACTAACCTCCAAAGAAATAGCTATATTCGATGTCAAATATAGTAACCCAAACAAGGTTGGAGTCAAACCCATAAGGAATACGTGAGGAAATTTCTAAAACTTGACAAAATCCACAAGTAATGCTGAAAATGGGGGTTTTCAAAGTCAACAGTAACAAGTAGCCAAATTTGAATACTTGAGTTTGTAAATAATAGAACTTGAACACTATGACTGTGTTCCCCCTGGCTTCTTAAATCCATTAGTTTCTCGTTACTCTGTGTGCAAAGTTGACAAGCTAAGCATTATCAACCTTCTTATGAACGTGTTGATAAATCTCACCCTTCACCTTGTGAGTCTCAAGGTGTTGCCTTGTTTTGCCTTATCTATAACCTCAGTACAACTCTCATATTTTGAGTCTCATGTTGATTCGACAAAGGTTGATATCCTCGAATCACTGTTTTAACCTTCTTTTCCAAATCTCAAACTCCCTTGTGAGGATTTTCTCAAAAATAGGCAATTACCAAGCTTCTGTAGTAGCTTGAGGTACAATTAATATGAATAAGATTACAATAACGCAACTATAATAGAATAGACGAATCTCTTACTTCCCTTACATTGCTAATCCCCCAGGGTGCCCACAACCCTAGTCATGAAAATTAGACGCTCATGTTCATGCAATAATCCATGATAATCAATGAAGAATACATATAATTAATTCTGTAATAATTACAGAGTAAAATCCAAAATCTCCAATTGAATACGAAACCAAAAACTCAAGAACAATAGTATTAATGATCAAAGTATGTGAAAGTATAAGGAATGTTATAAAAAGATTGTAACATAATAAAGAAAAAACCATAGGGTACTTATAGTGTCTCAAAATAACAAAAAAACTAGCAAAATCAAATTAGGAAAACTTTATTGGCAGTGGTTACGCTTCTGACAATGAGTCGTTATGTCTAGTAACATCTTGTTGCTTGCTGTCGTATCTATCTTCAGACCTTAGTGGTTAAGACTCGTAGTCTCACCATAAAAGTCATATGATGTTAATATTAGTCACTTCAGTGAACTTTTATCTTCAATACTTCCGATTTTGTTATCCTCATGACTCCTTACCACAAGTTATAGTCAGCCCTTATAATTCTTGGTCTCCATTCATCACCGCTGGAGCATCAACCTTATAGATTTTGCATACTATTATCATTACAGTTTTACACTATGAGTCGTTATCTGACTTTGCGACTCGCAACCATCTATGACTTAACTCTTGGAACTTTATGTTTCCTACTATTATCTTTAAGGTTGCCTTCCATGACTCGTAGTCACTCCTTACGAGTTGTGGTCAGTCTTGACTTGGTTTCTCAACTTAACTTTTGCCACTGGTAACCTGGAGAGTATGGCTACGAGTAGTAAGGTAACTTAAAAACTCATAGCCTGACCAGTACTTCATCTTTTTTTGAGCTTTCTTTTCTTCCTTTTAGTCTAATACCACTTCAAACCTATTTATCTTGTAAAGCACATAAAACCTCATCATATGTGACGAAACCACCTAAGTCAATGCATATTTCACCATTTTAAGAATTGAATATGCCATGAAACCATGGAACATCAAGACCCAAGCAACCTTGAAATAATCTTAAAATGATGCTCCATCAATGAATAAAGAGGAGGTGCGACTTGACCCCTATCACGAGCAGGACCTCTCATAGTGTGGGGCCCTCTATATGGGCGAGGTAGTGTCCTCTCACAATGGTACTCAAGGTGTGATTCTATCTTATGGGGTCTCCCTCGCATCACATAAGGTCTCCCTTATGTTTCACAGGTTTTTCATCAGCTAATATCACCCCAACCCATCCTAACCCAGCCTATAGTGGTTTATTTTCAATCTAGAGGACATGGGGGTTTGTTACTATCTCTATTCATGTGTCAAAACACTCAGGGTGTTATAGTTGTCTTGATTGTTGTTGTTTTGATAGTTGTTGTTCTATTGTTATGGTTATTGGAAATTTTTTGATACTGAGATGTGGACTGCCAATTTTTTTTGTTATTGCGAGAGTTGTTTACGTTACTCTTGGCAACAAAGTTGTCTGTCATTGGCATGTAAGGGTAGTACTCTTTCAAAGAATATATGTTTCATAGTCACCTAATTTTTTGTGAATTTTATCAAAAGTGATAGATGAATCACTGATGCAGAGAGAATCACTGATTCCTCGATATTTAGATAACAAACCATGGATCACATGAAGAGTTATATCATCCATGGTAAGAGCTACTCTAGTAGAATTAAGTATAGTAACCAATTGTTTGATGTGTTAATGATATTGCTATTTTGAATAAAAAAGGAAACAAGAGAATATATGGGAACTAAAATTGAAAAAGATGATTGAGAGATAAACTTATGCATAGTGATTAAAATTCTGCAGAAAAGAATTTACATAAAGTATTCTAGAAACAACTGCTATAGATCATGGCCCTAATTTAAATTCATGGTACTAACAACATCATAGATACCTCCAAAAATAACTAAAAAGAAAAATATCGAAAATTAAAAATAGATATTGTAGTCCCAAAGCAACTAACTAATATTCCTTCTAGCATTAAGAGCTATAGATTCCAAGTTGTTTCCTTAGGAATACAAACTATTGAATAGAAGGGATTTCATAAATACATCTACTGGCTGATCTTCAGATTTGCAATAAATAAGACTGCAACATCCCTCATTTTTGGGCTAGACTTTGAACTGTCATTCCTACACGTGTAAACTTAAATCACATGATTTTTATGTGAATACATGTGTCATGATCATTATCCTAGTGTGTGAAGTTCTTTCTAGGTGAGAAAGGTTCATCAGAATCACTTAGAGAGAAGTTGAGCTAAGAGCCTTTTATTCGGCCAAATCTTTGTATTTGATTCTACAAGGGTCTGCTTTGAACGTATATAAATTTTGAAATATGTGGAATTTTTCAGCTTAAGACCCACAAAATTGTATATAATTTAGTTATATTTAAAACGATACCAATTTTGTCTTAATCCAATACCTGAGCAAAAAGTTATGACCTTTTTTGTGAGAGGCGGTAAGGGCAGGCAATAAGCCCATGCCGTGGGGGTTATTCCCTCGAGATAAGGCGGGCGGAGCGGGGGCTACTCCCCCGGACTAAGGGATGCTATGTGGTGTCTATTCCTTCGTTGTTTTAACTTCATAAGGGTCAAGGGGCACTTTGGTCTTTTTTCCTCAACCCCAATCATCCAAAGCACAGATGATAACACCCAAAATGGAATTATTTTCTTATTTTTCATCATCAACCCCTTATATAATTCCTTTCCTTTCCAAGAACAAAATCCAAACTCTTTTACCCAAGAAATCAAGAGTGTAAACTTTTGTGTTCAAAAATCTTCAAGAAAACATCAAGAATAGGGTTCCTTTCTCAAGTTCATCATTCAAGTCCCAAGATTCAAAATTTTCCTCTCAAGAACACAAAGATTTAATATTCAATTTCAAGATTACTTCACGAATTCATTCAATTAAGGTATATGGGATTTATGAACAAGGATCCTCTCTCATCCTTGTTCCCAAAACATATTTAAGATTAAAGTTTATGATTTGCAATTAGGGTTCATACCCAATTAGCCATATTCCTTAATTATGATATTTTCATGAGATTAAAGGCTTTAAGTGCATCAAGATTTACTTAAATCCATGTTTCCTCACTAATTTTACTTTTAAGCAATGTTATTAGCTTTATCATGTAAATTATGGTTCTATGTGATTGAAAACCCAAACTTACATGTCATGGTTGGTCAATACCAAGTCAAATTGTTAAACTCATGTATTTAGCCTATAAACATGATTCTCTTTTTAAGTTCACTCACTTCCATGTTGTGAGTCATAAGATTATTAGTTTTTTAAATGCATTATGTTTTGTGTTCCCCAAATTATGACTTTCTAGAAATATTTTAGATGATTTTATCATATTTAAAGTGTCATTCAGTGCTGGTGGGTTATGAACACTCGATACCAACGTGTTTTACATGATTTCAAATCTTTCAAGTAATAATTCAGTGAAACCATAAGTCTTGTTATTTACTCAGATATTTATGATTATGATGAGTACTATCAGTTATCATAAATAATGTTCAGTTAAACTTAGTTTAGTTCAGTACCAGTGTCAATTCACTTGGGGGTAGGATTTAGCACCAAGTGAATGCAGGGATCGCGGCTTCTCCATGAGTTAGCTAGAGTCGTTAGTAACAGTCCCTAAATTACAGAATTATGTAGCCAGTGTAGGATATGAGGGGTCACCCATCAGTTTAGACTTGACTTCCTCTCAGGGGTCACCCGTTAGTTTAAGCTTGGCACCCTGGTCCTTCGAGAAAACAGATTAATGGATCCACAAAGCCAGTGTTAGTACCCATGGCATGGTAATGACACCCTCCAAATTGGGGTTATAGGTTGGACCCTAATTGGCTCAGATTGGGACATGTCAGTTACGTGATACCTCTCACAATTTTAGTGTAGTTATTCAGACTAAGTACAGTTTATTTTTACATGATCAATATTAAGATATCAGTTAATCAATATACATATACCCATCAATCAATATTTAGATATCATTTAATCAGTACTTAGCTGTCAGTTATTCAGTATTCAAACATCAGTTATTCAGTATTCAGTTATCAGTCATTCAGTTTAGTAGATCAGTGTAGTACATGTTATGTTTGATTTTTGTATGTTTATGTAGTTTATGCTCGGTATATTTGTATATTCATGTAAGACCCCACAAAATTCTAGCTTAACTCGGTCCTTTAGAGCATGAAAAGAGGTCCCAGACTTAGAAATTTTTTAGCTAAGTAATAACACTTAGTCTCATTTTAGGACCTCGGTATTTCCATTATTTTATTTACCACCCTTATGACCTTAAAATGTTGATTTTTAAGTCAATTGATGATTAGGGATGTCAATGGGTGTTCTCGAGAGAGTTTTGGATTTTTCAAACCTTGTTAGAAGCTTGTTTGGATCTCAGTCGACGCAATCTTAATGTGTCGTATCGCTTATCACATCGACAGATATTTTCCTTAGCATTCAGTGTAAATTCCAGAGAGCCGATGTGATATCGATGCATCACGTCGACCATTATATCAACCCCATCAATGCGGCGCGTTGGTCTGCGCGTTGGTCTGCGCGTTGGTGGGCACATTTTCAGTAATTAAAAGTCCACATCCAGAGGTGTATTTGGGTTATTTTCCCACTTTTATTCATCCCTAAAACACAAAATTAAACTATCCTAAGGGTAAAACCACTCACTTTCTCTCAATTTCTCTCAAATTTCTCTCAAGAACAAACCCTAGGTCATTCAATTTCAAGTCCAAGCTTTAAAAACACACCATCAATCTCCACAAAATTGATTACAAAGGTATGTTAGGTGTTTATCCAAGGGTTTCCTTCCACCCTTGGAGTTGATTGATTTTATGAATTTCATGTTGAATTTGATTGTATTCATGATTATGATGTTATTTGGGTTTCTAATCCATGATTTATTACAAGTTTTATGTGAAGTAATTAATATGTGTGTAGTGTTATGTGGATTTATGTTAAAAACCCCTTGAAATTATGAGTTGGGATTGTGATCATGATGCTTGCATGTTGATTATTGTTATATGTATAAATTATGCTCCCCAAGTGTTTGATAAAATGTTCATGTGAGTTGAAGGGTGAAATCATGACATAATAGTATGTGCACCAGTTCATTCCTCTTAAGTGTTTGAAAAAATGTCTAAATGAAAGCATTGTTAACAAACTACTATTGTTATACTATTATGATCATGCCATGTTTTACTTTCAATGCTATCGAGTCCTGGGGGTATTCAATACCCGAAAATCTACTTGTTTCCCTAGAATTTTAGTAGATACAAAATTGTTTCAGTAATGTCACTAACAGTAGTACTCAGTCAGTTATAGAACTCAATGAACTCAGTCCAGTTTAGTTAGACAACACGATCAGTAACAGTTCATTCAAGCCTAGAACAATGTAGAAATTAGTTCAGTATCTATTCAGTTAGGAGTAGGAATTATCATCGAGCGAACCCAGGGATGGGGGCATTCTTGCCAGTAGAGGGTTTGACCCTTATTAGCAATCCCTATGTTACAAAACTACGTAGCCAGCGTAGGTTGAGATATATTTCTGCAAAACAAGGGTTGATGCATATCGTATGATTTTTCCTGCCAGTGAGAGTTGACAAAATGTCTTCCTGCCAGATAGGGTTAACTCACAACCATTGTTAGTATCCCTTTGTAAGGTGCTAACACCCTTCCAACTGGGGTCACAGGTTGGACCCCAACTCAGTTTATAATCATGGTATGTCGGTTAGATGAAAACTCCCATAGTTACAGTTTCAGTTTCAGACTCAATATAGAACTCAGTTCAGTTCTACAGAATCAAGACTGTCAGATACAGTCACCCAGCTTAATATAGAATTTATTTTAGTTCTATAGGATCAGGATTGTCAGAAATAGTCACCCAGTTAGTAATACAATTATAAAACAATATTCAAATATCAGTCATTTAGTTATCAGAACTCAGTATCCAGTATTAGTATGATCTCAATTACAGTATATGTTGTTCTGTGTACGGTATTGCATAATCAGTGTTTCAGCAGTTTTAGTCATACGTGTACTCTCATCCAGTTATATTTATATTATTCAGCCAGTTATTGTTCATGCATGTGAACCCTTGCATATCAACCTACCCCACTTAGCATACCAGTACATTCAAAGTACTGATGCATACTCTTTTATTTTTGCTATGATGTCTTATATCATAGTTTCAGACGTACAGGCTTCTGACCTTACTAAGCAGCCCAAACTATCAGCAACAGATATAGTGGTGAGTACTCATAATTCGAGGACAAAGTTATCATTTCATCATTTTAGTAGTTTAGTACATTCAGTGGTCTGAGTTAGTTGGGGACTTGTCCTATCAACTACATATTCAGATAGTTAAAGGCTTCAAACTAGATTATTTTAGACAGATGTTTAGTTTTTTTAGTATTTATTTATCTATCTATCAGTAGTTGAATTTTAGTTATGAACCTTATGGGAACTTCAACCTAACTTATGCTTTTATTTTAGTATAATTATTCAGTGCTCACAGCAGGTACCAGTCATGCATTGGTTTGCGGTCCTTCGAGGTCAAAACCACCATGTGACATCCGGGGTGCAGACTCTGGGCGTTACAATTCAAATCCTTGAGTTATGTCAGTTTCCAGCACGTAGTTTCAGAACTAGTATTCGTATAATAATCATGTTTTTAACATTTTCTAGCTTCATTTCTACTTATTCTACAAAAGTAAAGCTTTAAGAAACTAAGTGTAGTGATTCACTAGTTATCAGATTATGTTTGTTACTGTAATGCTTTGAGTCTGTATCCTGGATGCTACACAGTACTTATGACCCCGAAAGACCACAAGCTAACCCATGATTGATATCTGTTGTGAGCACTGAATAATCACACGATAATAATAATACTAAATAAATGCGGAAAGTAGGTTGAAGTAGACATAAGGTTCACAACTAAAAACAAATACTAAATACTAATAAATAAATACGGAATATCTGTCTGAAATACTCTAGTTTGAAAGCCTCTAACTGTCTAAATATGGAGTTGATGGGACAAGTCCCAACTAACTCTGACTACTAAATATTGAACAACTGAAATTCTAAAATATAACATCATCCTTGAACAATGAGGACTCACCACTAAATCTGCTGCTGAAAATCTGGGCTGCTAAGTACGGTCTGGAGCCCGTGCGTCTGAACCTATGATATAAGACCTCATAGGGCAAAAGAAAAGTATACGTTAGAACTTTAAATGTACTAGTATGCTAAGTAAGGTAGGCTGATATACATGGGTTCATATGCATGGACAACAACTAGCTGAGTAACATGGGCATAACTAAATGAGAGTATACACATGAATACATAAACTGTAACTGAGATTATGTTAACACTGGATACTGAGTCTTGAATATTGATTAACTAATATCTAAGTTTACTGATAGTGTAGTACAGATAACTGAGTGACTATTTCTGACAATCCTAATTTTGTAGAATGGAACTGAGTTCTATACTGAGTTGGGTGACTGTGTCTGACAGTCCTAAACTATAGAACTGAACTAAGTTCTATGTTGAGACTGAAACTAAAACTGTGGGAGGTAGTTATCTAACCGACATGCCCCTCTCTAAATGAATTGGGGTCCAACCTGTAACCCCAGTTGGAAGGGTGTCAATACCGTGCCATGGGTAAAGACAAGTTGTGAGTTAACCCACTCTGATAGAAAGAACTTTCGTCAACCCTCGCTGGCAGGAAAACTCATGTGAGATATATCAACCCTAGTATGGTAGGATGATATCTCAACCTAAGATGGCTACGTAGTTCTGTAACTCAGGGATTTCTACTAAGGGTCAAAACTTATGCTGGCAGGAATGCCCCCATCCTTGTGTTCACTCGGTGCTGATTTCTACTCCCAACTAAATAGACATTGAACTGATTTCTAAACAGTACTAGGCTTGACTGAACTATTACTGATCGTACTGTCTAACTGAACTGAACTGAGTTCACTGAGTTATAAACTGACTACTGAATCGAGACTGGGACTGATAACTGAGTATTACTATTCATGACACTACTGGACTGTTTTGTAACTACTGTAGCTCTGGGTAAATAGTTAGATTTTTGGGAATTGAATACCCCCAGGACTCAATAATATGAAAAGTTACATACTGTATGACTTTAGTAGAATAATAGTACTTGCTTACTAATAATGCATTCATTTAAATATTTTTGTCAAACACTTGATATACATGAGCTTGTGCATAAATGAAATTACATAATAACATGTCATGCTTGCACTAGTCAATTGACATAAGCATTTTGACAAACACTTGGGGAGCATAGGTATTTTACATATCAATAAACATATAATACTATCATGGATACTACATTCAACTTGTGATTTAAGAGTTCAACATGAAGTTCACATAATTCATTCCACAATTAACTAGTTTTCATAGAATATTTGATAAATCATGGAATTAAAAACCCATTTAACATCATAATCAAGCTTACATTTAAATCCAACATGAAATCATTTAACTTGTAATTTAAAAGAGTTTCTTGAACTCCAAGGGTGGAAGGAAACCCTTGGATGAACACTTCACATACCTTGGTACTTGAATTAATGAAGGTTGATGGTGGATTTCTTGAAGCTTGAATTGAAACTAGATCTCCTAAGGTTTTGTTCTTGAGTAATTTGAGAGAAATAATGAATGTTTTTGCCCTACGAGTGATTACTTTCGTATTTTTGGGGATGAATAGGGGTTGAAAAATGACCCAAATACCCTCATGGACACGGAGTTGTAATGACTTAAAACGGGTCAAGGATGCACATCACGACACACTGCATCGATGTGGTCGACGCGATGGCTGAAGTGCCGCGTCGAGTCCACGTTGACTCACTAGAAATTAACACTGGGAGCTGGGAAAACATTTATCAACATGATAGGCGATGCAGCGCATCGAGGTCGCATTGATCCACTGGTTTGGACTTCCAAACATGATTCAAACGATGTTTGAAAAAATCAAAACTTATCCGAGAATACCTACTGACATACCTGATCATGGATCAACCTAAAAACTGACACCTTAAGGTCTTCAGGGTCGGTAAATAGGATTACCAACTTATGAGTCTAAAAATAATTCTAAGTGTAAACACTTAGCTAAAATTTCTAAGTATAGGACCCTTATCAAGCTCTAAGGGTTGAGTTAAGCTTAGAATTTTGCGGGATCTTACAATATCTCTCCCTTGAGAACATTCATCCTCGAATGAGATTGACTAAGCTGAGAATACTGATAGACTGAACTTGCTTACTGAGCATGCATAATTGAAGCATGATTTCATGACTGAAACTACTGATACACTGAATTTTCATAATGAACATACGTGAATTAAACATGACTGAATCTGAGGACATGACATATGACTGAGCTGTTTCGTGAGAGTATATATGATATACGAATGCTATGCAATTGAAATGATATCTAACTCATACAGGAAATTTGAATATGGAACTGAGTAAATTTAAGAAAAACTGTTACCTTGAGCTGAATCTGAGTTTGCAGAGAAGAGGTGAGGATACTTGGTCCACATATCTGCTTCTGTTTCCCAAGTAGCTCCTCCAATAGACTAATTTTTCTAAAGAACTTTAACTAGAGGGACTTCTTTATTCCTCAGTCTGCGAATCTGACGATCAAGGATTTCAACTTGGATCTCTTCATAAGAGAGGTTGTTCTGAACATGTGTGCCCTCTATAGGGACTACGGCTGCTGGTTCACTTATGTATTTCTTTAGAAAGGAGACATGAAACACTGGATGGACTGAAGCTAAATCTGAAAGCAACTCAATCCCATAAGCTACCTTTCAAAAACAGCTAAGAATTCGGTAAGGATCGACATACCGGGGACTGAGCTTACCCTTTTTGCCAAACCTCTTCACTCCTTTCATAGGAGAGATTTTCAAATACAAAAACCCCCAATCTCAAACTCAAGATCCTTCCTTCGCATATCAGCGTACAATTTATGCCGGCTCTGAGCTATCTTAAGCCTTTTCCTGATCAACTGAACTTTTTCTAAGGTATCAAATACCAAGGCAGGCCTTACCACTACGGCCTCACCCACTTCAAACCAAGCAATAGGAGATATACATATCCCCCATAGAGAGCCTCAAACGGAACCATCTGAATGCTTGAATGGTAACTTTTATTATACGCAAACTTAAACAAAGGAAAATGGTCATCCCAACTACCCTTAAAGTCGATGGCACACACCCTTAACATGTCTTCCAAAGTTTGAATGGTCCTTTCTGCTTGACCATCTGTCTGAGGGTGAAAGGTTGTACTGAGGTGAACTTGGGTACCTAGACCCTTTTGGAAGGCTTTACACAAATGAGAGGTGAACTGCATACCTCTATCTGAGAAAATGGATAACAGAACTCCATGTAATCTGACTAACTCTCTAACATAGAGCTTGGAATAATACTTAGCTAAATAGGAAGTATAGACTAGTAATAAATGAGCTGATTTGGTCAGACTGTCCACAATGACCCAAATCAAATCATTCTGACGACAAGTACAGGGCAAACCCTTCACAAAATCCATATTCACCTCCTCCCACTTCCAAGTGGGAATACTGAACTCCTGCATAGACCCACTAGGATTCTAATGCTTGATCTTAACCTGCTGATATGTCAGCACTTTGCTACAAACTCTATAATATCTCTATTTATCTCACTCCACTAAAAGACCTACCGCAAGTCGTGGTACATCTTGGTGGCCCCTGGATAAATCGAGTGGCGTGCACCATGTGCTTCTTCAAGAATCCGCTGCGTTAAGTCATCTACACCTGGCACTCATAGTCGACCCTAGAAACACAACACACCATCTCCCCTTTGGGAGAAAACCTTTACTTTTTGATCTTTGACTGCCTCTTTTAACTTAGTTAAATAGGAATATCTGTCCCGCTTCTCCTTCACTTCAGAAACTAGAGATGATTCTGAACTTTTTTAACCCCACACCCTACCTTCTGCTGAATAGACTAAGTGGAAACCTAATCGGGCAAGCTGATGGACTTCTTGAACTAACAACATCTTACCATACTTCACGTGAGTAACACTACCCATAGACATCCTACTGAGGGTATTCGCCACTACATTGGCCTTTCTCGGATAATACAAAACACTCATGTCATAGTCTTTCAACAACTCTAACCACCTTGTCTGATGCAGATTTGGGTCTTTCTGAGAGAACACATACTGTAGGCTCTTATGATATTTGAACACATCGACATGCACCTCATACAAGTAGTGCCTCCAAATTTTTAAGGAAAACACTATAGCTGCTAGCTCAAGATCATGAGTGGGGTAGTTCTTTTTATGGGGTTTGAGTTGTCTAGGGTCATAGGCTATAACCTTACCTCTCTGCATCAAAACACACCCCAAATCCACTCAGGAAGTATCATAATATACCACAAACCTGTCTGAACCATCTGGTAGAGTCAAAATGAGAGTTGTAATGAATCGAGTTTTCAACTCCTAAAAACTCTTTTCACAAGAATCTGACCACTGAAATTTGACTTTCTTCTAAGTTAGTCTGGAAATAAGGGATGCAATAGACAAAAATCCCTCAACAAATCATCGGTAATAGCTGACCAAGCCTAAGAAACTCCTGATATCTAATGGAGAAATGGGTTTGGGCCAGTTTCTCATTGCTTTGGTCTTTTGAGGATCAACTCTAATGCCATCACCGGAAATGATATGACCAAGGAAATCTAATGACCTTAAATAAAATTCACATTTACTGAATTTGGTGAACAACTGATGGGCTATGATGGTCTGTAACACTATTCTGAGATGGTCTGCATGGTCATACTCACTGTAGGAGTAGATAAGAATGTCATCAATGAATACTATGACAAACATGTCCAAGTACTGATTGATGACACGGTTCATCAAGTCAATGACATGACTAGGAATTCAAAGTGACCATACCGAGTTCTGAAACCTATCTTCAAAATGTCACATTCTCTGACTCTAAGCTGATGATAACCTGACCTGAGGTCTATCTTAAAAAGTTAGCTGGCACCCTAAAGTTGGTCAAACAAGTCATTTCTTCTGGGAAGTAGATACTTGTTCTTGACCGTGACTTTATTTAGCTGACGGTAATCTATACACATTCTAAGAGAACCATTTTTCTTACGCAAAATAGGACTGGTGCACCCTACGGGGATATATTGGGTCTGATAAATCCCTTATCTAGGAGATCCTTCAACTCTTCTTTTAATTCTCTGAGTTTTGATGGAGCCATTTTGAATGGAGGGATAGAGATGGGCTGAGTATCTGGAAGAAGGTTTATTCCAAAGTTAATTTTCCTCTCGGGAGGAACTCTGGGAAGATCTTCGAGAAACACATCTAGGAATTCACATGCTACTAACACTGATTCAAGATTAGAGGTCTCTGATATAGAGTCTTGAACTCGAATAAGATGATAGACACATCCCTTAGATATCATTTTTCTCGCTCTACGGTACGAAACAAGCTGACCCCTAAGTACTGAAGTACTACCCCTTCACTCTAGGGAAGGTTCATTCGGAAACTGTAATTGAACAATTCCAATTCTATAGTCAACTGAATCATAGCATGAATAATGCCAATCCATGCCGAGAATGACATCAAAATCTGTCATCTCTAGCTCTACTAAGTCTGCTGAAGTAACTTTTTGAGATACCATAACTGTACAGTTCCTGTATACCCGCCGGACTATGATAGATTTACCCACTGGGGTAGAAACTAAGAAAGCCTCTGCTAGAATTTTGAGAATGACTCCAAAGTCAACGGCTATATAAGGAGTTACAAAGGATAAAGAAGATCTTGGATATAGCAAAGCATAACCATGTAAATGATAAACTTGTAACGTATCAGTGACCACATCAGGAGAACTTTCCTGATCCTATCAGGACTGAAGTCCATAGAGTCTGTTTAGGCATTGTGCACTAGTGGTACTGGAAGTGGCACCCTGCTAGTTCAGGCGACCGGACGGAGCTGGGGGACGATTATGCTGACTCTGAGAACGTACCTAAACATACTCTTTATTCCTATGGCCTAGATTACCACATCTGAAAAACACATCACTGCCAGCTCATCAGACACCCTGATGTTTTCTGCCACATCTCTGGCAAAGAAGATTTATTCGGGCACTGCTAACACTACCCTAGGTTTTAGGGACTGATGCTCTATTTCTATTGCCGTATTTGAATTTCAAAACTGGAGCACTGGTTGAGGATGGAGATGGAACTAAAGATTTTGGGAGGAACTGAGAACGATTACCACCCTCTGACTTAGGCTGAGTGAAGTTGAAACTATTTGTTCTCGCTCTATTGTTCTCCCTCTCCTTCTCTTCATTCTTAGCCTTTTTTATTTTTTGAGCATGGACCATAAGCCTGGATATGTACGTATCCTTAATCAGTATTACGGTCCTACACTTATTGACCATACTGTTAGACACACTCGACACAAACTTACTCATCTTGAATCTGCTATCTGTTACCATGTGAGGGGCATATCTTGCTAACTAAGTAAACTTAAGAGATTTCTCTTGCACTGTCATGTTTCCCTGCTTCAGATTAATAAACTCCAAAACCATAGCTTCCCTCAACTCCAATGAAAAGAACCTATCAAGGAAAATAGTGGCAAACTCCTCCCATTCTATGGGCGCTGCATCCGCGACCCTCTTTGCCTTCCACTTCTTGAACCAAAAGTGAGCCACATCCTGTAACAGATATACTTCCAACTCCGTACTCTCACTTACAGTCACCCCCATAATATTTGTAACCTCCTGCACCTGATCAAGGAACTCTTGTGGGTCCACATCTTACTTAGATCCGATAAAAGATGGAGGGTTCATTCGGGTGAAATCCCGAATCCTGGATGCACCAGTTTTGGATACTAGGTTGGACAGAACGGCAATTGGGCATTTATTTCGAGCTACCACTGAATTGGCTAGAGTAGTAAATGTAGCCCTAAATTTCGCATGGGAGACATACTCGTCTAGAGGATCTACCTGAATGGGCTGAGGGGATGGCTGATTTCCTGTTCTTCTTTTGTTCTTCTTGGGAGGCATGTTCTGTAATCAAAAAGAAAAAAAGGATTAGACTGAGAGTGTGACTTAATCTCATGCTCACTCACATGACATGAATACTGAAAGAAAGGAAACTTTTCCTAAAAACATCTCATAGCCTCTTGTCCATAAGTGTGGTGCGCTATACACCCATGTACAAGACTCTACTAGACGCGGCTTTCAGGATTCCTAGGACTCGGTTGAACCTTAGTCTCTGATACAAAGTTTGTAACGCCCCGAGTATGTACCTCGAACGCTACACGATTCCTACGACCCCGAAGAACCACAAGCTAACCCATGACTGATATTGCTGTGAGCACTAAATAATCACATAGTAATAATAATAATACTGAAATAAATGCGGAAAGTAGGCTGAAGTTTCCATAAGGTTCACAACTAAAAAAAATACTAAATATTGATAAATGAATACTGAATACCTGTCTGAAATACTCTAGTCTGAAAGCCTCTAACCGTCTAAATATGAAGTTGATGGGACAAGTCCCAACTAACTCAAACTATTGAATGCTGAACTACTAAAATACTGAAAGATAACATCATCCTTGAACTATGAGGACTCACCACTAAATCTGCTGCTGAAAATCCAAGTTTCTAATTACGGTCAGGAGCCCGTGCGTCTGAACCTATGATATAAGACCTCATAGCGCAAAAAAAAGTATTCGTCAGTACTTTGAATTGTAACGCCCCGAAATCGGGTCCCGAGACGTCACACGGTGATTAGGGTCACAAGTGACCCCAAACTAACCCTTCTACTGGCATAACTCATAAGCAACTGAATAAAAATACAAATCCATACAAATCAGCAGAAATTAACTCTTTTCTGAATTTGATCGATACAAAAATAGAATTTTACAAGATTACAATTCTTCCTTTACAACCAAAATTGAAACAAAATACATCAACTTCTACCGACTGTCTATGAAGCCTCTACTAGTATTGACTGTAGGTAGCCGGGTCATGACTCCCGAATACCCCAACTCAATACAACTGAATAAAGAAAATACAACACTATAAACTCTGCATAACTAACCCAAGCCCTTGAATCAAAAAGACTCATCACCTGCTGACTGGATACCACGAACTGACTGGATGCGAAGGTGCAACTATACCTTGTACCTATATTCTGAGAAAATGTAGCCCACATACGAATATGTGGGTCAGTACCATGGAAAACTTCCGAGCATATGGGGGTGAAATGCATATATAAAATAATATCTTAATATCATCACAGTTTATAAAATTATGCATGCTGATATAGATGACTCACTTAGCTTGAATTAAATCATCAAAATCATGGATGAATAATACATGTAAAGTAAAACAAGTGAGTCATTACAATACGTTCTCAATTCACTTTCATCTCAATTTCAAATCATCAAAACAATCAAATCTCATGTCAATTCTCATTAAAATATATTCCTTAAATCTTTTAAGAATAATGACTTTCTCAAACTCAGCCTTTTAAGCAAATATATTTTCATCTCAAATAGAAGAGTACACACACACATATTGGGAGATCCTATAACCGACATAAACCATGTGAGCTACATGGAGTCCAACGTATAACCCACGTTGGGGAGAGCCGTCCTATCCTTGCCATCGGAGTAGGACTATCGATTTCAAATCAACATAAACTAGTGATCACTATATAAATCATCCTCAGGCTCACTCCTACGGGGGAACGTAGTTATAGGGAAGTAAGGTCAATTTATACCTCCCACTCGGTGCTAAAGATTTCTCCCGGACATTGCTCAGATCATTTCAAAGACAATCCACAACAAAACAATTTCAGTAATATATAAATATACATCGGGAGTCATCATGCTTCCCATTTATCAAAATCAACCACGTTGTGGATTTCTTTCACACTCGAGTTCAAAACAACTCCATTAAGACCAAAAGGTCAAATCATTCAAAACATCTCAAATTATTTAAACTCAAGGTGTTTATAACATATGATTATCTCAAAATAAAAATCTCAAATAGGGTTCCAAAAACCCATACATCAATATCACCATAAAACCTTCCAAAGTTTCATACTTTATGACATAAGCACAAAAATAATCATTTAAACTTAAAATTTCAGCTTTATAATCATACATCTTGGTAAAGAAAATTAGCTTTGGGATTCAAATCTCATTGTGCTTATAGCACATAATTTCTCAAAGTACAATTCCAATTAGGACTCAAGGTCTCATACATCAAAATCATATTAAATTTTCTCAAGATTCATGCTTTTCATCATAAATATATATAACTTACTTTAAAATCTGGAAAATTCAGCTTTATGTACAAAAATATCATCATTCTCATTCAATTCAACTTTCAAAACATAGAGAGTATCATAATCTCATGTAAAATCATATAGGGTATAAATTCATGCTTCAAATTCATATCAAAACATGTAAAATCATGTATATTCATAAAAGAAAAATCAATTTGGGCACAAGAATGAAAGAGAGTTCTTGTTGAAAACCCCCACATACCTTGAATGATGAACTTTAGATCGATACTCGTTTTTGAGATGTTAATCGTGCCTTTGAATGATGGTTCTTGGATTTCTTGAACTAGGAACTTAAAATCTTGAATAAATTTGCAGAATTAATGGTGAACTTTGGAGGTTCTTGAAGTTGGATGTAGGAGCTTAGGGTTTTCTTTTTGAGGGAATTTGATGAAATATAGCATATAATGCTTCTAATAGGCTTTAATATAGGATTTGGATGGATTTTGGGTGAGGGGGAATGACCAAAACGCCCCTAAACCCATAAAAAAAACTGAAATTCGCGTCTGAAACAGTGTTGGCGCGCGATTTGCGCGCGGCGCGGGCCTATTCGCCCTGGCTTACAGCTCTTCACTAAAAGGGTTGTAACTTTTCGCTCGGGTATTGGATTTTTACGAAATTGATATCGTTGGAAAGATAATTCAATTATATACAATTTGATAGGTCTTAGGATGAAAAATTTCATATATATAAAGAGTTATACTCGTTTGAATGAGACCCTTGTAGAATCGAATGTCAAACTTTGGACGAATCAATTGGTCTTAGCTCAACTTTGTTCTAAGTCATTGCTATGAACATTTTTCACCTCAAAGATACTTCATAGACTAGGATAATGATCATGAAAACTATATTCACATGAGAGTCACTTGGATTAGAGTTTAGACGCGTAGAAACGATGGTTTGAATTCTAGCATGAAAATACGGGTTAATACATTATTTCCCCCTTGGGAACATTCGTCCTCGAATGTGAAAAATTAAACTCAAACACAGAGGAATATTGGTCTTTGAGATATTATGTACATCTGATATAAACTGAATCACTGAATCTCAAACATAATGAGCCACTGAACTTATCCACAAGTGCACGAATTCTTAAGAAAATAGCTATATGTCTAAGATAGGAATGAGAGTGTCAACTTATAAGTCACCATTACTTTGCACTGGACCTGATATCATGAGAAAAGATGAGAGGTTTATAAAAATAAAAACTTAGGGTATTACAATATCCTCCTCTTGGGATCGTTTGTCCCCGAATGATTTTGATTTGGTTGAAATACTAAAGAAGATCGAGATGATACACAGGATACTCACGAACTGAATCATGGCTTAATATCTGAATCTGAAATTGATGCTATTAGGGAGTAAAGAGCTTTGAGCATAATCTGAATAAAACATCTGAATAAGGAATTACAACATTGCTATCCCTATGTGACCCAAAACATCGGACCATAAATCATAAGCTAGGATAGAATTACTAGGCCTTAAGAAATGCGACTTGTTACTTTCAAGCTTAGCAACACTGATCAAATTCTTTTTCGACTAGGCTATTCCCTTAAAATATCATACTCGCTTGATTCAACTTAAAGTTTTCATATGGCATTGATGAATTCGTCTGTTAATGTCTAAAATAAACTAGTTCCCTTTATTATGGTAAGGCCTAACTCGAAACCACAAGGTGCTACATGTAACTCCACACCATAATACAAATCTGGGCCATGAATTCAACACTCTGAGCACTATCATAACTACTCACTCTAGGATGATTTTCCTCATCACTTCAACCATTAAATTCAACTTCTTACATGCCGACATGACATTCAAGCCTATTTTCATATCAACATCTACACCATTCAATTTTTTGGAAGACACACATAAACTATTCTCAACTAAACAAATCATACACAGGACTTTACCTCAATATTCTCCACTCATGGACTCACATAAAAAAACCATACAACAATCTCTCCCAACTTGGCACAACTACTTATTTCTATTTGCACAATCATTCATCATTACTTTCTTGATCTAAGGAAAGGTCACTGAAAGGTTGGAATATTGGGATTCAAAACATGAAGGGATACTAAGCATAACTTAACACCTTATTGAGGCCCGAGGAGTAGAGAATTCACGGCATGGATTCATTAAAGAGATCTAATCTGAAGACGTATCTGATATAAATCTGAATTTCACTGATCATTAAAAGTATTGCATAGGTACATGAGTCAGGAGATACATGACATAAATTTTTGGAATTTATAACTTACGGAAGGTGATTCTGACTTCTGAATGATCTGGAACTCCCCATATTAAGAAATGGAAAGATACATGATTCTCTATTATGCACGCGAATATGAACTATGATCATTGAACTGACACATAAGGCATAAGTAGATATTGGAATAACTGAAATACCTATACTAAAATAAAAATGGGTTAAGACCCATCCTCACTCTCTCGATGTTTCTACACTACACTGGAATCACTACTAAAATTGGGAAGTCTAACTTTGATCATCTCTCCCTTATCTTTGAGCCATCATTATAAACTGTGGAACCCCTTAATACGAAGCTTTCTTGGAGTAACAATGGAGGATCTGGACTTCTTTGAAGAAGAGCTTAGGAGTTCTTAAGGCATTGCTTGGGAGAAAAGTAATGAAAAAATGTCTAATGTGTTTAGAATAGGCTTAAATCCTATGTTTAGATGGATTGGGGATAGGAAAAAGACTCATTTTCCTTTAATGAAATGAAAAAAAAATAGAAGCTGAAATTTCGCCTGGCGCGATCCAGCAGGCGGCGCCCGTTCTAGAGCGGTGCACTACCCCAGGCGGCGCCTGCTAATCGTGGGGTGCTACTGGAATGAAAACCAAACCTGGTCTTAGGCTCATCCAAAAATTCCAAAACTCACCTGGAACATGCTACAACCTTGCCCCATCGGATCACAAAAAAAAATTCAAGAAACAAATGTCGGGAAGGTTACCAAAAAAATCAACAAAGATAAAGGGTTCAAAATAAAACTAAGTGTTGAAACTCTTAGCTAAAACTTCTAAGTGTTAAGCTCAACTTGACTCATTTTGAAGGCTTTAACAACGACGAAATTTATGGGGTCATACATTACACGTAAATAGTAGAAATTATCCCAAAGGACTACACCTAAAAGTGTAAAACTCTCTGCTAATGCATCCTTCGTAGTCAACTAATATCACATCCCTAAACTTACACCAGTATACCCAACATCATCAACCTATAACCCATAAGCTAATTAACAAGAACCTCATATACCACATCGCCTCATTCATACTTATCAACTCAAGGGTACAACTAACCACATAATACTTAACAAATTTTGAAAATAAGGAAGCCCCATATCACCTTGGGCACACCTCTACATCATACCTGTAACATCATACTAACTTTCGATAAATAAACTCTTACATACACTATTCAAGCCCACTAGATTACTTTCATACAACTAGCTGCACTATCTTTACATCCACCTGGATGACCATCCACCGATCAAACTTAATGTCTAGTTCTAAGAATGATTTAACAACCCACCTTACACACAATTCTCACTTAGAAACTATAGAACACAACATTAGAAAACACTAGTACACTAGAACCCCCATAAAATGACAATTGATTATAATCATATGGCCTATCTTATGCATAATATGTTAACACATCCTCCTTCTACACATCATTACTATTTACCCATCTATACACCTAAACTTCTTTCATAGCTCTATAAGTTTCAACTAAACTCCCTCTTTCCACCTCAGGAAAGCCTAAATTAACAACACTCATCCACCAAGTACTTTCATCAATAACCTATACTTTTATAACACCACAAATACCATCAATAACTCTTTCCTTACCCTAAGAAAACAACAATCCACCTTAACTAATAACTCCTCCTCTAACTTTCACTAAACTAACAAACAAGGGTATATCACTTCATTACTAATTCAATCATAACCAAAAATTTAGATATACATATTCAATAAATCGCCCTTACCACCTTTCTTGTCACTACACTTCTAAACCCACACTTGCAACTAACACAGGAACAACAAGATAAATAACAAGTTGCTAGTGAATTGAAATAGGCCTCACACGGCTTCACTAGACTTTGGTTTTGTGTTTTGATCAAGAAAGTTATATGAATAACAAAGTAACTATGCTAGTGAATCGAAATAGGACCCACACGGCTTCACTAGACTTTGGTTTGTATTTTGAACAAGAAAATAAGATGAATAACAAAGAAGCTATGCTAGTGAATCGAAAAATCCCCACACGGCTTCACTAGACTTTGATTTTTCACAAACATAATGATAATAAGATTACATAATACAAGAGATAGAAACTTGACACACAACATTCAATGATCTAAGAATACACCTTACTCTGTCTTAATTAAATAACTCATAAGAATGAGGGAATAACTTTCAACTTAAGGAACTTAACACACTAGAGAGCTCCTCTCAAGCCTTTTTGTGTAACTTTTGAAATTTCTTTTAGAAAATATAGAAGCATTACCTGGGGAAGAACTAGAGCTTGCGAATCATGTTATCTCAAAAATAATACATAGAGGGAGAAGTATAGATTAACATTGTAGATTCTGAGGAGAAATCTGAAAGCACACCTAACCTAGGCTTAGTTCACGACTTTTATGAACATGAATAAAGTACTTCAATCTTTGGAACTCAAAAGCACTGACAAGATACTTTCTAGCTCTCTTACAATCCCATAACTATCTACGGAGAATTAAGCTCAACTATTTCTGATACCTTGAAAATGAGGCAGAGTTGGCCAGAATAGAGTAAGATAAAAATCTATATTAGCTTCTTGGAGAACCTTTTTATAGCACGATCTTAGACTTGAAAGAAGGGAAATGTTTCCTAAATGACCTGTAGCCTCTCGAAGAAAATTACAAACGTCTCCGTACCATTCCGCAAGAATCTACTAGACACGACTTCATAAACACCCTAGAATATTGAACTCTGTGCTCTGATACCAAGTTTGTAACGCCCCAAAATTGGGTCCCAAGACGTCACACGGTGCTTAGGATCACAAGTGACCCCAAGCTAACCCTTCTACTGGCATAACTCAAAAGCAACTGAATAAAAATACAAATCCATACAAATCTGCAGAAATTAACTCTTTTCTGAATTTGATCGATACAAAAATAGAATTTAACAGGATTACAATTCTTCCTTTACAACCAAAATTGAAATAAAATACATCAACTTTTATCGACTGTCTATGAAGCCTCTACAAGTACTGGTTGTAGGTAGCCGGGTCATGACTCCCGACAACCCCAACTCAATACGACTGAAATAAGAAAATACAACACTATAAACTCTGCATAACTAACCCAAGCCCTTGAATCAAAAGGACTCATCACCTGCTGACCGGATACCACGAACTGACTGGATCCGAAGGTGCAACTATACATTGTACCTACATTCCAAGAAAATGTAGCCCACATACGAATATGTGGGTCAGTACCATGGAAAAATTTTGAGCATATGGGGGTGCAATGCATATATAAAATAATATCTTAATATCATCACAGTTTATAAAATTATGCATGCTGATATAGATGACTCACTTAGCTCGAATTAAATCATCAAAATCATGGATGAATAATACATGTAAAGTAAAACAAGTGATTCATTATAATACGTTCTCAATTCACTTTCATCTCAATTTCAAATCATCAAAATAATCAAATCTCATGTCAATTCTCATTAGAATATATTCCTTAAATCTTTTAAGAATAATGACTTTCTCAAACTCAGCCTTTTAAGTAAATATGTTTTCATCTCAGATAGAAGAGTACACACACACATTGGGAGATCCTATAACCGACATAAACCATGTGAGCTACATGGAGTCCAACATACAACCCACATTGGGGAGAGCCATCCTATCCTTTCCATCGGAGTAGGACTATCGATTTCAAATCCACACAAATTAGTGATCACTATATAAATCAGCCTCAGGCTCACTCCTACGGGGGTACATAGTTCTAGAAAAGTAAGGTCACTTTATACCTCCCACTCGGTGCAAAAGATTTCTCCCGGACTTAGCTCAGATCATTTCAAAGACAATCCACAACAAAATAATTTCAGTAATATATAAATATACATCGGGAGTCATCATGCTTTCCATTTATCAAAATCAACCACGTTGTGGATTTCTTTCACACTCGAGTTCAAAACAACTCCATTAAGACCAAAAGGTCAAATCATTCAAAACATCTCAAATTATTTAAACTCAAGGTGTTTATAACATATGACTTTCTCAAAATAAAAATCTCAAATAGGGTTCCAAAAAACCATACATCAATATCACCATAAAACCTTCCAAAGTTTCATACTTTATGACATAAGCACAAAAATAATCACTTAAAACATTAAATGTCAGCTTTATAATCATACATCTTGGTAAAGAAAATTAGCATTGGGATTCAAATCTCATTGTGCTTATATCACATAATTTCTCAAAGTACAATTCCAATTAGGACTCAAGGTCTCATACATCAAAATCATATTAAATTTTCTCAAGATTCATGCTTTTCATCATAAATATATATAACTTACTTTAAAATCTGGAAAATTCAGCTTTATGTACAAAAATGTCATCGTTCTTATTCAATTCAACTTTCAAAACATAGAGAGTATCATAATATCATGTAAAATCATATAGGGTATAAATTCATGCTTCAAATTCATATCAAAACATGTAAAATCATGTATATTCATAAAAGAAAAATTAATTTGGGCACAAGAACGAAAGAGAGTTCTTGTTGAAAACCCCCACATACCTTGAATGATGAACTTTAGATCGATACTCATTTTTGAGATGTTAATCGTGCCTTTGAATGATGGTTCTTGGAGTTCTTGTAGGAACTTGGAATCTTGAATAAATTTGCAGAATTAATGGTGAACTTTGGAGGTTCTTGAAGTTGGATGTAGGAGCTTAGGGTTTTCTTTTTGAGGGAATTTAATGAAATATAACATATAATGCTTCTAATAGGCTTTAATATAGGGTTTGGATGCATTTTGAATGAGGGGGAATAACCAAAACGCCCCTAAACCCATAAAAAAAAGCTGAAATTTGTGTCTGTAATAGTGTTGGCACACGTTCTGTGCGCGGCGCGGGCCTAATCGCCCTGGCTTACAGCTCTTCACTAAAAGGGTTGTAATTTTTCGCTCGGGTATTGGATTTTTATGAAATTGGTATTGTTGGAAAGCTAATTCAATTATATACAATTTGGTAGGTCTGAGGATGAAAAATTGCATGTATATAAAGAGTTATACTCGTTTGAAGTAGACCCTTGTAGAATCGAATGTCAAACTTTAGACAAATCAATTGGTCTTAGATCAACTTTGTTCTAAGTCATTTCTATGAAAATTTTTCAACTCAAAGCTACTTCATATATTAGGATAATGATCATAAAATCTATATTCACATGAGTGTCACTTGGATTAGAGTTTAGTCGCGTAGAAACGATGGTTCAAATTCTAGCATGAAAATACAGGGTATTACATGAATGTGCTAGTCTGCCAAGTGAGGTAGGTTGATATGCATGGGTTCATATGCATGGAAAATAACTAGATAAGTAACATGGACGTAACTGAATGAGAGTACATGAATGAATACACAAACTACAACTGGGATCATGTTAGCATTGGATACTGAGTTCTGAATACTAATTAACTGATATCTGAGTTTACTGATGTTGTAGTACTAATAACTGAGAGACTATTTCTGATAGTCTTGATTCTTTAAAATGAAACTAAGTTCTATACTGAGTTGGGTGACTATATCTGACAGTCCTGAATCTGTATAACTAAACTAAGTTCTATGCTGAGACTGAAATTAAATCTGTGGGAGGGAGTTATCTAACCGACATGCCCCTCTCCAAATGGATTGAGTTCCAACCAGTAACCCTAGTTGGAAGGGTGTCAATACCATTCCATGGGTAAAGACAAGCTGTGAGTTAACTCTCTCTGACAGAAAGCACTTTCGTCAACCCTCACTTGCAGGAAAACTCATGTGAGATGTATCAACTCTAGTCTGGTGGGAAGATATCTCAACCTATGCTGGATACATAGTTCTGTAACTCAGGGATTGCTACTAAGGGTCAAACCTTATGCTGGCAGAAATGCCCCATCACTGGTTTCACTCGGTGTTGATTCCTACTCCCAACTGAATAGACACTGAACTAATTTCTAAACAGTACTAGGCTTGACTTAACTATTACTGATCGTACTGTCTAACTAAACTGAACTGAGTTCACTGAGTTCTGAACTTACGACTGAATAGAGACTGGAGCTGATTACTGAATATTACTATTCGTGACACTACTGAGACTAATCTGTAACTACTGTAGCTCTAGGTAAACAGCTAGATTTTGGGTATTGAATACCCCCAGGACTCGATAATATGAAAAGTAAGATACTGTATGACTTTAGTAGCATAATAGTACTTGTTTACTAATAAAGCATTTATTTAGACATTTTTGTCAAACACTTGATATACATGAGCTTGCGCATGAATGAAATCACATAATAACATGTCATACTTGCACTAGTCAATTCACATAAGCATTTTGACAAACACTTGGGGAGCATGGGTATTTCACATATCAATAAACATGTAATACTATCATGGATACTACATCTAACGTGTGATTCAAGAGTTCAACATGATGTTCACATAATTCAATTCACAATTAACTAGTTTACATGGAATTTGTGATAAATTATGGAATTGAAAACCCATTTAACATCATATTCAAGGTTACATTCAAATCCAACATGAAATCTATAAAATCATTCAACTTGTAATTTAAAAGAGTTTCTTGAACTCCAAGGGTGGAAGAAATCCCTTGGATAAACACTTCACATTCCTTGGTACTTGAATTAATGAAGGGTGATGGTAAATTTCTTAAAGCTTGAATTGAAATTAGATCTCCTAGGGTTTTGTTCTTGAGTAATTTGAGAGAAATAATGAATGTTTTTGACCTAGGAGTGATTAATTTCATGTTTTTGGGGATGAATAGGGGTGGAAAAAAAACCCAAATACCCTCATGGACATGGAGTTTTAATGTATGAAAACGGGTCCAGTGATGCACAACCCAACGCACCGCATCAATAGGGTCGATGCGATAGCTGAAGTACCGCATCGAGTCCGTGTTGACTAACTAGAAATTAACACTGGTATCTGGGAAAAACATTTATCAATGCGATAGGTGGCGTGGCACATTGAGATCGCGTTGATCCACTGGTTTGGACTTCCAAATGTGATTCAAATGATGTTTGAAAAATCCAAAACTTGTCCGAGAACCCTTACTGATATACCTGATCATGAATCAACCTAAAAACCAACACCTTAAGGTCTTTAGGATCGGTAAATAGGATCATTAACTTGTGAGGCTAAAAATAATTCTAAGTGTAAACATTGTGCTAAAATTTCTAAGTATGGGACCCCTTATCAAGCTCTAATGGATAAGTTAAGCTTAGAATTTTGTAGGGTCTTACAGTTACCCATGTTTTAAGATTCTTCAGCTTTCAGTTTATTTCAGCTGCTTGGTGAGTCTACTTGCACTTAGCATGCATGTTTTAAGATTATGTATGAAGTCAGTTTTACTTATCGCATTCACCCCTACTTACTCAGTAAATTCTAGAAGCACTGATCTACATATATGTCCATGTGCTACATTGTCTTATATATAGGTACCAGTTGTAAACTACATATCATAATCAGACAGTTGCAGCTTCCAGCCAACAAGTGATGAGTTCTCCTATTTCGGGGACTCCAGTTAGTTGTAGTTGATATACGGTATTGTATTTATTCATATATATTAATTTATGGTAGTTGGAGGCATGTCCCAGCTATCTATAGTCAGTATAGTAGAGGCTTCATACATAGTCAGTCAGAGTCATGAAATGCAAATTCTACTTCTCTCTTCAGTTTTATTAGGATGTAAACTTTATTAGTCTTATATTTATCCAGATTAGCCCATGATTATACTTAGCTATTTTATATATTCTAAATTAGTTGCTCAAGCAGTAGGCTAGTTCATGGGTTAGCTTGGGATCACTTGTGGTTCCGAGCACCGTGTTATGACTAGGGGGTAGTCTTGGGTCATGAAAAGGACTCACTTCTCCTTTTTTTCTACAAATCCATCAAGAATTTTTTTTATTAAAGTGATTAGTCTTCCCATGGAACACTGAAATATGACAAATAGCTATTGCAGCTTGATTATCAACATAACCTCAGTATTAACTTTTTGTTCCTTATGCAAATTAGAAAATAATTTTCTCAGCCTAAGGTTTGATTTACTACTGTTGTTGCTGCAATGAATTCACCCTCTGTCATGGATTGTGCTACAATTTCCTGCAATTTGGAACACCAAGAGAAAATCCTGATCCCAGACTAAAATAGTATCTTGATGTACTTTTCATACCATCAGTGCATCCAACCAAATCACTTTTTCAGAACCATACAACTTGAAGTTCTCATACTTTTTGAATTTGACACGATATTCTATAGTACCTTTGATGTATCTATTATTTTTTTTGCTATTTGTAAATCTATTTAGTAGCACAATGCATAAACCTATATAAAAGACTTACAACAAATAGAATATCCATTTATGTAGCAGTGAGATACATCAAGCATCCAATTAAACTTCTTAAATTTCCTTCATCAACTTTATTAGTTTCATCCCCTTTGCTAAACTTATCCTTTGGATTCATCGGTGTGCTTGTTGCCTTGTAATTTTCTTATGATGTTTCTTAAGTATCTCCTCTGCATGCTTTTTTTGTCAGATAAATATTTCATCACAACCTTTCTTGATTTCCATTCCCAGAAAGTATGTCATTAGTCCTAGGTCTGTCATCTCAATGATTTGAATCATTTCTTTCTTAAATTCTTCAACCAAAAACACATTTTTTCCTTTCACCAAAAGATCATCAACATAAATGGAAACAATAAGAATATTGGTTCCCTTGTGGTTGACAAAAAGAGTAACTTCAGACAGACTTTGAATAAACCCCAAACTCAGTAAGTGATCATCAATCTTGCTATACCAAGATCTTAGGGCTTTTTTAATCCATAGAGAGTCTTTCTAAGAAAACATACTTTTTCTTCTTTTCCTTTCTTAATGAAACCCTCAGGATGATCTACATAGATTTCTTCCTACAGTACACCATTTAAAATGTTGAATGAAACCAAATATTTGGGTATATCCCTTGAAAACAAGCCTAGTCTTGTGTTTTTCTTATAGAACCATCAGAATTAAGCTTGGTTTTAAACACCCATTTTACTCCAATGACCTTTCTATCTTTTGGTATGTCAACTAAATCCAGGTGTTGTTTTTCTTGATCATTAGCATCTATTGCTCCATTGCATTTCTCATTTTTCATCTTGAAGATCTTCCTCGTGGCATGCAGGCTCACAAACTACTTTATTACTTTGTTGGTAGATATCAGAAAGTAATCTTGTACCTCTAGTTGAAGGTTCATCTACTAACTCATTTTTCCATTGATCGGATGTCTGCTCCTCTAAAGATTTGATTGAAAGTTGATTGTTACTCCAATTCCATTTTTATTCCTCATTAAATTGCATATATCATCTAACAATCATCTTCCTGATTTGTGGAGCATAGATTTTGTAGGCTTTGGAGGATGACCTATAACCCATACAAATTCAAGGGACAACCCTTTTATCAAGTTTGCCTCTTATAACCTATGGTACATGAAATAAAGAAACACAATCAAATACTTTAATAAATCTTAGAGATGGTTTGAATCCATTCTAAGCATCAAATGGAGTTTTACTCTCCAATGCTTTAGTGGGAAGTCAGTTTTGGACTACTACTGCATTAGCTGCCACAACCCAAAAAAAAATTGGCAACTCTTTTTCATAAAACATGCACCACATCATCTCCATTATATACCTTACAAAATTTGTTAAATTGTTTAGAATTAAACTCTTTTCCATTATTAAACTACTGGGATTGGATTCTGCAACCACTTTAATTTATCACCATCTTTTTGAACTTCCAAAAAATTTTGGCCACTTCTAATTTGTATTTCATGAAAAAAAAATCCAGTATAATCTTGTATAATCATCAATGAATATTACATAGTAAAGACTATCATTAAAGGAAAATGTTCTTTGAGGTCCTGCAACATCTCTGTGAATCAGTTGCAACCTTTGAGAAGCACAACATGATTCTTTAGGAAATGGATTCCTATTCTACTTACAAAATTGACTAGCTTGACAACTTGGTAGGTGATCAACTTGATTTGGTAGTCCTTTTGTCATATCCTCCTTTTTCAGAAACAATAATGCTTGTAAAGGATGGTAACCAAGTCTCTTGTGCCAAATTTGTATTACATCTGCTTTCGTGGAATAAACAAGTTGCTCCTTCTCTATTGGATCAAAGGAAAAACTCCCTCTCATCTTCACCCCCACTCTAAGATTCACATAGCCTAATTGGCCCAATTAACCCAAGTATCATATTTCATCAATCCAATACTTAAAAACCATCCCAATCCAACAAGATATCACAATTATATTATGACATTGCTCAATCTAACAAGGAGTAAGCCTAGCCTACCTCAACTATGATGAATGCTCAACAATTCTCTAAACCTTCACTTTTTCCTTTCGAGAAGCTTCTTCAAGGGAAAAATCTATCAAAAACACAATCTATATATCATTACGAGAATATCAATACCCATATTGCACCATTGTGCTTTGGGTTCAACAACGACACAAAAAACCCTCAAGTGGGACCCATTACAAAAAAAATATTTCCAATGTCAACCCAATGTTCATACACCACCAAGGAATCATAACCATCAAGAAATAGGTAAAAAATAAGCATATATGGGATAAAATCAAGCCCTCAAGCTATTTGGTGTTTTGGTCAAAAATTGAAACAATTCAAGCATAAAAATGAAGGATTCATACCTTTGCTCCATTTTTAATCACAAAAATATATGATAAACAACATTACAAATCACACCCAAGACTCAATTTGAAGTTAACACATCATTCTAGGGTTTTTAGGTCTCAAGAATAAGGGAGAAATGCCCAAAATGCGTACTTAAGGGCTATTAAATACCCTCACCAGGCCCTCAACTACGATGATCACCATCTATGGATGGCTATCACTCTATGGTAATCGTAGCCACTTACATGGAGATTGTGAAAGGGAGATCACAACCACTTGCATGGCGATCGCGCCACCTTAACACCAAAAACTTAGAAATTTTCCAAGTTTTCTAACGAGACCTCGGGATTCATTTGGAATTTGATACGAGTAAATAAATGATATGACCACACTAATTTCAATTTTATGGATATGATGGAGAATTGGAATTTTTCATCCGAGGTTGTTTTGACCAAATATGGGTCTCACACCCAACTTTTCGACCAATAGGTGGAAATGAGCTCGTATGTGCTGGGACCCAAACCAAAGGTCTACCTAGAATAAAATTAATTTTTTGAAACTGCTGGCATAGTCAAAATTCACATTTAGTAAAGAGATTGTCCTTCGACAAAAGGAAGTTATGGGGGTACTAAGGTCCAAGCTACTTTATCAGCACCTCTAGATAAGGGTGTCACTCCCTGTATCGGCGAGGGTCATAACCATATGTATGCTTTGTCTATTCGCTAGGACTCAGAGGCCTCATCGGATGTTGTTGTGGGTATATTACAAATTTTCTCCCATGATGTCTATGTGCTACTTCTTCAGGTCTACTCTATCTTATTTAACTCCTTATGTGGTTGTGAATTTTTGTTTTGAACCTAGAAATATTCTTTAACCTTTCTCAATTTTAATCTCGATTGGTGAGTCTATTATTGCCAGAAATGTTTATAAAAATTGTATGGTTTTCGTCTTTCAGCAGGATATGATGGTAGACCTTGTAGAACTTGACATAGTGGACTTTGATGTAATTTTCCATGTTATGCCACATTAGATTGTAGAACTAGACATATTACCTTTTGTATTCCTAATGAACCAGTTATTGAATGGGAGGGAAATTCTTTTGCACCTAAGGGAAATTTATATTTTATCTAAGGGACCGTAAGCTTATATCCGAAGGTTGGTTGTACCATCTTGTTCAGGAAAAAGTTCTCATCCAACGTTATTTGTACCATCTTGTTCGGGCCAAAGATTTTAATGCAAAAAGTCTTCCTTTTCAGTTGGTCCTAGTAGTTAATGAATTCCCAGAAGTCTTTCCTGATAATCTCCCAGTGATTCCCTTAGATAGGGAGATAGATTTTGGTATTGACATATTGCCTGACACTCAATTTATTTCTATTCTACCATATAGAATAGCTCCTACGAAACTGAAAGAATTGAAGAAACAGTTAGGAGTTTTTTTTTATAAAGGTTTAATTCATCCTAGTGTCTCTCCATGGGGTGCTCACATACTCTTCATGCGTAATAAAGATGGCTCCCTCTATATATGTATAAATTATCATTAGTTGAATAAATTCACTGTTAAGAATACGGACCCTCTCCCTATAATACATGATCCTTTTTAGCTGTTCCAAGGTGCTAGATGTTTATCCAAGATAAACCTTTATTCAGGTTACCATCAGTTGAAAGTTAGGGAGTCTGATATTACCAAAACTACCTTTCGAACACAGTATGGTCAATTTGAATTTTTGGTCATGTATTTTGGATTGACCAATGCACCTGTAACTTTTAGAGATATTATGAATAGGGTATTCAGACTATTTCTAGATCTTTTTGTCACAGTTTCATTGATGACATTCTAGTTTACTCCAAGGGCAAGGAGGATCATGCCAATCACCTCTAGATCATACCTCAAACCCTTAAGTACCAAGAGTTGTATGCTAAATCTTTTAAGTATGGATTCTAGCTTAGTGCACTAGCTTTTCTGGGTCATATTATTTTTTAGTAAAGGGATTAAGGTTGAACCTCAAGAGATTAAAGCAGTAAAGAAATGGTCTAGACCCACGACTCCAACCGACATTAGGAGCTATTTGGGTCTTGAGGGATACTATAGGAGATTTGTAGAGAGTTTTTCATCTATAGATGCCCCACTTACCAGATTAACCCAAAAAAAGTGAAGTTAATGTGGTATGAGGCTTGTAAAATTACTTTTGAGAGATTAAAGGACACACTGACTGCGATGCAATTTTTACCCTTCCCGAAGGTATAGAGGGACTTGTTGTATATTGTGATGTGTCCCAGGTGGGACTTAGTTGTGTACTTATGAAGTATGGTAAGGTGGTGGCTTGTGTATCTATGCAGCTTAAGGTCCAAGAAAATAATTACCTCACCCATGATTTAGAGTTGGCAGATATGGTGTTTCCACTTGTGATCTAGATTCATTATCTTTATAGAGTGTATGTTGACATTTTTACTAGTCATAAGATCTTGCAGTACAACTTTACTTAGAAAGAGTTGAATCTCAAGAAGAGATAGTGGCTTGAGCTATTGAAGGATTATGATATAAGACTGCACTATCATTTAGGTAAAGTTAATATAGTTGTTCATGTTCTTAGTAGGTTATCCATGGATGTCTTTTCTCATGTCGAGGAGAAAATGAGGAATCGGGTTAAAGATATTCATCGACTTGCTAATTTAGTAGTCCAACTCTTAAACTCCATGGATGGAGCGTGGTTCATTTAAGAAGTGGCTAAATCATCCTTATGTGATGAAGTTAAGGAAAAGAAAGACAATGATCCCATATTATTGCAGATCAAGAAAGATATTGGCCAGGAAACGATAATGATATTTAAAATTAGAGAAGATAGTATTTTAAGATATCAAGGTAGGTTGTGTGTTTCGGATGTTGATCGGTTACGAGAAAGAATTTTGACTGAAGATCATGTTTCTAGGTATGTTTTCCATCCCTGTTCCACTAAAATATATCATGATTTAAAGGAGATTTATTAGTGGAATAACATGAAGAGAGATGTTTCTAACTTTGTAGCTAAATGTTTAAATTTCCAACAAGTTAAGGTTGAGCACTTGAAGCTGGATGGTACGTCCAAGGACATAGATTTTCATATATGGAAATGGAAGATGATTAACATGAACTTTTTTACTGATCTACTTCAATCCTTATATCAGTACAATTTCATTTGGGTTATTATTAATAGAATAACCAAGTTCCCTTACTTTCTTCCTATGAAAACTAACTATTCGGAGAAGATTATACTAAATTATATACTTAGGAGATAGTTCAATTGCATATAGATCCGGTGTCCATTATATACGACTGAGGTACACAACTCTCTTATCAGTTTTGGCAGTCTTTACAGAAAGGTTTAGGTATCAAAGTGAATCTTAGTACCACTTTCCATCCTCAAATGGATGGGCAAGTGGAAAGTACCATTCAGACTTTATAGGACATGCTACAGGCATGCATGATTTACTTTAAAGGTAGTTGGATAGTCACTTTCCACTTATAGAGTTCACCTACAATAACTATTATCATTCTAGCATCCAAATAACTCATTTTGAGGACCTCTATGGTTGGAGATATAAATCACCAATTAGTTGGTATGAGGTAGGTCAAACCCATCTGCTTGGACATGATTTTGTACACTAGGCGATGGAAAAAGTAAAAGTAATTATAGAGAATCTTAGGGCCATCCAAAGTCGCCAAAAGTCCTATGCTGATGTGAGGACAAGGGAATAAGAATTTGAGGTTGATGATTGGATATTTTTGAAAGTCTCTCTAATAAAGGGAGTCATGATATTTTGGAGTAAAGAAAATCTCAGTCCTCATTACTTAGGTCCTTATTCTATTATGAGGAGGGTGAGTAGAGTTGTATATGAGTTAGATTTACCCAAAAAATAGGCTTCGGTACATCTCATCTTTTATGTGTCTATGCATAAGAAATATGTTGGAGATTATTCTCTCATTTTGCCTATTGAAGATATTGGTGTAAAGTATTCTTTTTCATATAAAGAGGTGCCTACAACAATATTGGGGCAACGAGTTTAAAAATTGAGAATAAAAAAGATAGCTTTGGTTAAGGTGTTGTGAATAAATTAAAAGATAGATGAAGATACTTGGAAATTGGAAGATGATATGCGTGCAAGGTATCCGTCACTTTTCAAATCATCGGACGACATCATGAAAGGTATTTATCCTTTCTTACTCGTTCTACTTCATGTAACTCTTTAAATCATGCTTAGCATGTTTTGAGTCATCATTTAGGGATGAATGATCACAATAGGGGTATAATGTAACACCCTAGACTTTCTAATGATTAAATAGAGCATTAAATAAGCCCATAAGATTCCTAGAATGAGGATAAACCTCTTTTGGGTGAGTTTGATTGGATTATAAGTCCTTTTAGGCATTGAAATAACTCATGAAATACGAAAGAAACCCCACGCAGTAGCCCAGCTCTGCGAGGGCGCGATAGGCTACTGCCTCGACATCACAGAGGGCCCACACTGTAAAGGAACTCATTTGTTATGGGGGTCGCATCGCGTGGCCTTCCTCTAGCGATGGGGATCGTGACGTGAGGATGCCCCTGCACAATGAGTGTCGTACCACACCCCTCCCCCTTTTTTTCTATATGAAATCATTTTTGGATATATTTTAAGGGAACTAGGGTCTTTTAACACCCCTAAGTCATTCCCAACCCTCTATGTATTTGGATATGGACTTAAGATTGATTTTTCACTTCAAAAATCATATTGTAGTCATTCTAATAAAAAGAAAAGAGAAAACCACCTAGGGTACAAGGTCTCTAAACTAGAAAGGTCAATTATACTAATTTCTCTCGATTTCAATGTATGTAGAAAGATTGTAAATACTCATGGGCTTAACTATGGTTTCTTTATGAATTCCTAATTGTATTTCCATGTACATATACGCTATGGACTTTTGAGAATATATTTAAGAGAATGACTTATGAAATTTCCTCTCCAATGATGAAATCATTTGCTTGTTATGGTATGGATTGTTTAAAAGCATGATTAAAATAAAAGTTCAAATGGTTATTTATCAATTGTGAATTTGCACTGTTATGAGTTCTAAAAAAGGCTATTTTCTTATTTGTTAAATTCTCTTTGTATTAATGAAGGATTACATGCAAGTTATAAAAGAGATGACCACCTTAAGTTTTGAGTCTTTTAGGGGCAATGTTTTCTTAAACTTGTATGTCCATTTCGAAATAAGAACTCTTGTTTGGTATTTGAATCATTATGGTGGTCAATGACATATGTTTTTGAAAGAAGGGCTATGGAGATGATATGATATGATTTACTTGAAAGTCTAGGTATACGACGCCTATTACGGAATGCCTTTGACATGAAAGTAATGATCATTCACGAGTAAAAAATCTTGTATTTTAAAATGCTAAAATTAGGCTTAAAAGGCTTTAGATGGTCATCTTAAGAAAGCACGAGTTGATTGAGTTTATGTTTTAGTATGACTTGATGTAGTAAGTATGATTATGAGATTTCCGATGTTTCATTTTACCCTCCGCTTTACATATAAATTATGCTTACAATAATATGTTATGGGCTCTCACGAGCCATTGTGGTTTGGGATGCCAATGGCTGCCAGGGCCGCGGTTCGGATCGTGACAATAAGATAGATTTAAGAATCACCTATATTCACAGGACTTAAAAAATTATTTTTTTCATCCTCTTATCTCTTGCTTTGACCCTATCTTTGATTAACTCTAATATTTTTTCTTTGATTTTCCAACTACTACAGATAACCCAAGATATCTATAATATATTAAAAGTTTGAAGGCCCTTAGAAATATTGTTTGAACTTTTTTCCCTTCATTAAAAGTCTTTGTTTTAGACTAAATCATCTTTTCACTATTTTTTCCTAATATTTAAGAGTTAAAAATTAATTAAATATATTTATGGTAAAAAAATTTCTTTTCTTATTAGAAGTCATCATAATTTCACTATATTTTCTTATTTTAAGAGTTAAAAATTAATTAATATATTTATAGTAAAATCTTTTCTTATTGGAATTCATCAAAATTAATGACAACTAATATTTTTTCCATTAGTTTAAGAATTTTAAATATAATATATTTTATTTTAAGAAGATTTAAAAAATGTAAAAATAAATATAAATCTGTTAGAATAAGAAAAATTTAAGAAAAATTAGATTTTAAAAAGTTTTAAGTATATAATAAGAGTGTATGTAATCAATGATTTTGTAAAGATTTGACTTTAAAAATAAGAAAAAATTTTGAATATATTTTTTAAAAAATAATCTTAACACAAATATAGTTCAAATTGATGTGTCACTCTTAGCTTGTGACAGCAAGGGAAAGAGGTACTATATGACAAACACAAAAGTGATAATCCATCAATCACTTGAATCTTCTGGTGGTAAAATATGTGTGTGTATATATTTATGTTTACATTATTATATTAAAGTGCGAAAGATTTTTGAAAAGTGATTTGAACTTTTAATTTTTTTATTCTTTTTTCAATAGATAAAATTATTTAATTTTAAATAATAAAATGTTACATGTGCGAGACACGTACGGTTAAACCAGTACTTTTAGGGGTCGTTTGGTAGAGTGTAAAGAACAATGCAAATATAATGTATTAGTAATGTTTGTATTAGTTATGCGTGTATTATTTCTTATACATTGTTTGATTTGATGTATAAGAAATAATATATCTTACATAATTTCTAGAAAAGAAGTGTTTGTTTATAAAAATACCCTTCTTTGACTTTGTAAATTTTTTTACAACAAAGTTCTTTTGTCATCTCAAACATAATTAGTATTGTTGAACTAGTATATTGAGATTTAGGATTAATTGCAAAACCTTCATCTTTGCGCATGAAATATTACGCGGACGGATTAACATAGTTGAAACAAAACTAAAATACAAGATGTAAAACTAAGGAATAGTCTCAAGAATTTTTTTTAATCTTTTTAAACACCCTCGAAGCAAAGCAAAAATATATTGTGGTTATTTAAATCAACTATTCATTGTTGAAAATTAAAATGGTGGGGAAAAGAAATTTTGAAATGTTTTGAGAAGATTCACTGTTGAGAATTAAAACGGCGGGAAAATAAATTGTGAAATATTTTTAGAGGGAAATTAAGGGGTATTAAGGTCATTTAATAAGTTAAGGCATGTGTTAAAAGTCTTTGTATTACTAATACATAGGAAATGGAGTGTATTACCAATACACACTTCAATACACAATAGAGTGTACAACTAATGCTTGCATTAGTTATACATAGGCAAAAAGACGGACCAAACAAGGTACTAGTAGTACACCTTAACTAATGCATGCATTATATTTTCCAATACACTCTACCAAACGACCCCTTAAATCATTTCTATGTAGTTGTCCTAGCTCCACAAAAAGTTCACTTTTGACCCGATCACTCCTCATATATACTCATATTTTCCTTGATTTGTGTGTGTCTCTCTTTGGTGTCTCTGTTTATTCTCTCTTTTCATTTTCAACAGTATCTTATTATTCTTCTCTTATATTTTTATTCTCTCTCTTTAGTACCGACAATATCTTTCTTCTTTTTCCCTAGAGGTTAGAATATCTAGAAGTCCATTACACCCATTATGATGAAAAAAATAAGAAGAAATGTTGTGAAAATTTGTTGTGTATTCTTGATAATTATCTGTACAAGAATTTATAATACAAAACTAAAAGCAGGAACAAATCCTATGCATACATTTGTCCTATTTCTATTGGCTACCTAATAACAAACTATACAAAAATGTGCAAAGATAAATACTTGAACTTATCCTAAATACCCTAAGTGTGTGTGTGCTTTACATCATGTGAATACGTACATAAGTCATGGCATACAACAAATCCTATTTACAAAGGTAATAAATGAAGGGTTATGATTTAATCCATCATAATATAAATGAACGGTGATGATGAATAAGGATATAAGTGTCCAATTCTTCTTACAAAGTCCATATTTGGAAACTAATTTCCAAAACTATCTCCTATGTCATCTTCATTTTCATTCTTTGGATTTTCTATCTTGGTCACCAACACCCCCCCTCAAGTTGGATAATGGTGAAGTAATTCCCAACTTGCCCAAAATCAAAGTGTGAGCTGGACCAGAAAGAGGCTTGGTGAACACACCAGCGATTTGGGATTCCGATGGAACATAGCTCAGATAAATAAGTCCAGCGAGGTATTATTGATGCACAAAATGACAATCAAGGTCAACGTGCTTAGTACACTTGTGAAATACTGGGTTTTTGGAAATATGTATGGCAGCTTGGCTGTCGGAATGGAGAGGCACCGACAATTAAGGAGAGACTGAGAGGTCATCGAGAAGTCAAACCATCCAAGTGATTTCAGCCACGACCCAACACATTGAGTGATACTTAGCTTCTGCAGAGGATAGAGACACCAAAGATTGCTTTTTTTATTTCCATGAAACCGGAGATTTGCCCAGAGTTATGAAGAACCCACTGATTGAGCAACGTGGATCAACACATCATCCCTAATCAGAGTCATAAAATATGATTAAATTGAAAGAAGAGGAAGAAGAAAGAAAAAGCCCTAAGCTTGGATTAAGTAAAAAATAACGAAGACACCAGAAAGCTGCTTTAAGATGGGGTTGTCACGGTTCTTGCATAAACTGACTTAGGTGTTTCACAGCGAATGAGAGGTCGGGTCGGGTATTTGTAAGAAAATTGAGTTTGCCTAAAAGCTGTCTATAAACCGTGGGATTTGATAAAAATGTACCAGTATTGAGTTGAAGCTTGGAACCTGGATCGAGGGGAGAAGAAACTAGTTTCAAATCAAGACAATCAAACTCAGACAATAAATCTAAGGTGAACCTTTTTTGACTTAAAATGATACCTTGAGATTCTCGGATAATTTCCATTCCTAAAAAATAATGAGCTTTTCCTAGATCTTTTATCTGAAATTCTGAATAGAGAAAAGATTTGAGTGTGTTAATTTTGATTGGGTCATCACCTGTTAATAAAATATCATCCACGTAAACTGCTAGGATAGATATACGACCTTATGATTTCTTGAAGAAAAGGGAATAGTCATTTAGAGAATAGGAATAACCTTTGAAATTGAGGGCTGCAGTGAGTCTGGCATACCACTTCCTTGAAGCTAGTCAAAGCTCGTATAGGTATTTCTTTAATTTGAATACATGAATAGGACTAGAAGGTTGCATACCATTCGGAAATTTCATGTATACCTCTTCCTACAAATCACCATGCAGGAAGGCATTATTCATATCTAATTGAGAAATTTTCCAATTTTTCTTGACTGCACTGTTAACAAACATCTGATTGTAGTCATTTTCACAACAGGTGAATAAGTTTCAGTTAAATCTATGCCTTCTTTTTGTATGTCTCCTCTCACGACTAATCTAGCTGTAAATCATTCAACTGACCCATCTTGATTATATTTGACTCTATAAACCCATTTTGAAGGCAAAGCCTTCTTGCCTTTTGGTAACACCACAATATCCCAAGTCTTATTGGCTTCCAAGTCTTCAAATTTCGTGGCCATTGCCTCCTGCCAACCTGGGTACAAAGCGGCTTGGGAATATGTGGTTGGATCATGAAGAAGAAGGAGTAAAACAACTAGGAGTAAGATCTGTTAAAATTACAGAATTGCAAACATAATCATCCAAATACTTAGGCACATGCGTCACCCTAGTTTATCTTCTAGGAAATGTTTCAAAACTTCCCTTACGTACATGAGAAGGTGTAGGTTCAGGATGCATTGAATCGGAAGAACAATCAGATTTTCTAAGTAAATGAGAAGAAGAGGAAATAGGAGAGTGATGTGAGAGAGAAGAAAAAGATTGTAGAGATGAAGGTGATGTTGGATCACTATCTAATAAACCAGAAGGATCAGTAGGAGTTGAATGAGGAATAGGAAATATCACAATCTGATTATTAATGGAGGAAAAAGGAAAAACATTCTCATGAAAAATTACATCCCTAGAAATGAAAATTTTCATAGTCTCAAGATTAAGTAATTTGTATCCTTTTTTTTCAAAAGGATAACCTAAAAAGACATATTTGATTGATCTTGGATCAAGCTTTGATCTATGTAATGAAATAGAAGACGCGTAGCACAAACATCCAAAGACCCTTAAATTTGAATAAGAAGGTGCATGTCCAAACAAAAGCGCATATGGAGTTTTCATTTTAAGAAGCTTGGAAGGGAATATATTAATCAGAAAAGTAGCCGTTAAGAGACATTCTCCCCAAAATTTGACAGGTAGATTAGATTGAAATAAAAGAGCCCTACAGGTTTAATCAAATGCCTATGTTTTCTCTCCACCACTCCATTTTGTTGAGGAGAGAAAACACAAGAAGTCTGGTGAATGATTCCCTAGGAAGCTAAAAATTGAGAAGTTTCATGACTGCTTCCTAATTCCAATGCATTATCATATCTAATAACTTTCACCTTTGTATTGAATTGTCTTTCAATCATAGCCAAAAAATATTTTAAAATAGTGAAAGCATTTGCCTTTGTGCTCAGGAGAAAAGTCCATGTTCCTCAGCTATAATCATCTACTATGGTGAGAAAGTACTTAAATCAATCGTGAGTGTATGACTTATAAGGACCCCAAGTATCCACATAAATTAGATAAAAAACGTGTTTAGTAGAAATAGTACTAGATGGGAAAGATAACTTAGCTTGTCGAGCTTTAGCACAAACATCACTAGGAGGTATAATAGCAGATATACAATTAGAAAAAGTGGCAGAAATATTTTTCATATTAGAAAATGGCATATGCCCCAATCTATCATGCCAAGTGCTTACAGCAATAGAAACAGAACCTGAGAACAAAGATGAATCAGAAACTAGTGCTCCAGTAGCACTTTTATTACAGATAGAGTGAGTAAATTTATTTCCTAAGCTTAAGGCGGAAGCTCTAGATTTGATGACGTTAGGATTGGTTGACTGTAAAAGATAGAGCCCTTTGCTGACTTTACCAAGAACCACTGGCCTCTTCATTGAAGGGCCCTGTAAAGTAGCACCAAAAATAGAGAATATTAGGACATAATTGAATTCGATACATAGCTTGTACACAGATAAGAGATTGTAATGAAAACTAGGTACAAACAAGACATTTTAAAGGGTAAAACCAGGTAATACATTTACAGAACTTGATTGAAATACCAGAACCTTAAGAGAATTAGGCAGGGTAACAGATATTGGCTTAGGAAGCATTTTGATATTAAATAATTGACTTAAATCAGATGTCATGTGTTCTGATATACCTGAATCTAAAATCCAAGTAGCTGAGTTTAAAGAGACACTATTATATGATTTTGAAGATAAGGATTTTGAAATACCGGTACAATTGGCAGTGACATTGTCCTCAGTCACTTGATCAACCTGTGAACCAACTTTAACACATTGAAGAAGCTGGTACAAGCTGTGAAACTGATCATGGGTCGTTGGTTTGTCACTGTTGTTAACTGGTTGTGTGACTTTATCTTCTATGGGAAAAGCTGCATTACTCTTTGGTCCATCAAAAAATCTTTTTGACTTAGTAAATTTGAAATCGGCAGGGAAACCAATTAACCTGCAACAATTCTCTATTGTGTGATTTTGTTTCTTGAAATAGGTACAAAATTGAGATCTTTTGTTTCCCTCTGAAACTACTTTCTTTTCTGAGTTGTGTTTTTTATTTCCATAGGACTGTTTACCGGCATAGAAAGCTTTTTTCCTCGGATGGTGTAAAACATGTACCTCTCTTTGTTTCTCATCTATGATAAGCAAAGAGTAGGCATAGTTCACTGAAGGCAAAGGGGAAAGCATAAGTAAGTTACTCCTTAGTCCAGCATAGTTGTCATTCAGTCCCATAATGAACTGAATGAGTCTCCGATCTTATTGAGACTTGAAATTTTTTTCTTTTCCACCGAAGGAGCTATAAACATTTAAGTTGTCCAGTTCATCCCAAAGCCTTTTGAGCTTAGTATAGTAAGCAGCAATATCCAGACCACCCTAAGCTAATTCAGTAATTTGCTTTTGCAGTTGGAAAAGTTGAGGTCCATTGCATTGGCCAAATCTCTCATCGAGTTCATTCCAGATATCCCTTGCAGTCTTAGAGTAAAGAATACTTTTAGCTATCTCTTTAGATAGTGAGTTCAAGAGCCAAGAAATCACCATGTCATTACACCTAGTCCAAGCCTTGAAAGATTTTGAAGTAGAATTAGGTTGGACAATGGTGCGATCGATGAATCCTATTTTATTTTTAGCAGACAATGCAATGAGGATTCCCCTGCGCCAACCTCTATAACCTTTTACATAAAAAAAAAAAGGGGTTCACCAAGATCATGCTAGGGGAATCAGAAGGATGAAGGTAAAAGGAATACGTGGAATCAAAAGTTCTAGTGCTTGATCCAGAATGAACAGTAGGAGTGATGATAGGTGGATTTTCAGGAGAAGATTCTGTGGTTTCTATCGTGGGATTCACCATGATTGAAGTATAGGATAGTTGAACAAAGATTGAAAGAAAAGAGAAAATCAACAAGGAAATAGGTCGTAGCCTTAAAGCTTTGATACCATGATGAAAAAAATAAGAAGAAATGTTTTGAAATTTTTTTGGGTATTCCTGATAATTATTTGTACAAGAATTTATAATACAAAACTAAAATCAGGAACCAATCCTATGCATACATTTGTCCTATTTCTATTGGCTTCCTAATAATAAACTATACAAAAATGTGCAAAGATAAATACTTGAATTTATCCTAAATCCCCTAAGTGTGTGTGTGCTTTACATCGTGTGAATATGTACAGAAGTCATTGCATACAACAACTCTTATTTACAAAGGTAATAAATGAAGGGTTGTGATTTAATCCATCATAATATAAATGGACGGTGATGATGAATAATGATATAAGTGTTCAATTCTTCTTACAAAGTCCATAGTTGGAAACCAATTTCCAAACCTATCTCATGTGTCATCTTCATTTTCATTCTTTGGATTTGATATCTTTCTCACTAACACATTATTCTCTCTTATTAGGGAATTTGAATCCCATAGAAATTTAGAGGAATAGCAGTGTGCTTTTCCCCAAATAATTAGGATTTTGGGATTTTAGTCTTTCATTTGGGAGAAATCATATGAATTGAAGCAGAACTCTGTAATAGTGTGATGTATACATCATTAAATTGAATTTATATGTAGTAGATAATCTATATACATAGTGGTTATATGTGTCAAAATGTTTTGACGGAAGATAATATATCTAACAGACGCACACATCAATAGTTGTGCAATATACTTGTATATATATATATATATATTAGTTAAATATACGTGTTTCACACGTGTATATGACGATAATAACAAGTGTATCTAAAAAATAAATTACTATCATTTATATCGAACAATATACTTGATCCGCCTTCAAAGGTTCCACTATTATGAATCAGATACACTTAAAATCATTTAAGGCTAATTCTTGACAGGAAAAAGCTTACCCTTCAAAAGATCTTCCATTTCTCGTTTTTCATACCACCCACATCAGGACAAGTAAAATCACATTTTATGTCATGCGTCTTTTCATCCAACACTAATAATTATAAATTGTGAAACAAATATATGAACAAATTCTTTTTTTAAAAAAAAAATAATATGTTGAAATATCAATTATCGACACTTAAAACATAAATCGAACGATGCAAATTATTCCTAGAGTCTATCTCTAAGAACCTGACGGAAGATCAAAATCGGTTATAAATTTGATTTGCTAATTCATGAAATCTCTAATTCCCATTCTTTTTAATCTTCTAGTCAGCTAATGACTTCGTTTAATAATTGTTTGACACTATAATTTATTTGTTATCTTGACAAATCACAATTCTCACTTTATTTTTCTCTCCATAATTTTTTATGTTAGTATGATTCCGACAAAAGACTACTAACTTGAATTACGCCTTAATAAGAAATAGAGCTAACATGAATAAGAAATAAAATTTAGAAAAAAAATACCTTAAATTCACTCATAATCGGCATGAAGTGTCGTTCACACGCTTCACATAAATCATTCTGCATCTGCACTAACATTTTAAAAGTCAATAATGATTTATTTATAGAGGCAAATACAAATAACTTTAAAATATGAAAAAAAAATCATCTTGAAAGTTAAAGGTTCTTTAATTTTATCAAACCCAATTTAACTAACAACAAAAAAAAAACCTTATTTTGAAGACAAATTTATTATTAATTTTTTTTAGAAAAGAGGCAACATAAAAACCCAGAGAAAAAAACTCATATTTTCAAAAAAAAAAATGTGGGAAAGGTAAAATATAATTTGGAGAAGTATATGTCAAGACTATATATTTAATTAAAATAAAATGGGATTCTTTCCATATATTTTGAGACTGTTAATTTTTTTTCCATATATTTAGGACTCATATATATTTTAGGATTGATATATTTTACACAATTAAAGATTCTTAATTTCTTTCCATATATTTATTGTATCAAGATTCTTTCCATATATTTTAGGAGTCCTTAATTGAATAATATAATAATTGAAGGAAAAAAAATAAAAAGACGATATTATCTATTGCATATTGTTTTAATGAAGGGAAAAAAGTTCAAATAACTTTTCTAAGGGTTTTTATACTTTTAATATATACTAGTTTAGTGAACGTGCTCTGCACGTGTATCTCACGTTAATTAATAAAATTATACATATTTTATTGTCATGTTTTAGCCTATAATTAATACTATACATCCATTATGGTTATAGGAATAATTTATAGATCATGTTTATGTGTTCAATCAAATTTAACTTGTTGAGTTGGATCGCAACATCTAAAGCTCACTTTATTTAGGTAAATATCAAAAATGAGTTATAAATATGGGTTGTAGGTTCTAAATAACCAATCAATCAATCAATATATATATATATATATATATATATATATATATATAAAAGAGAATATTAGTCCATCCTATGTGGCATGCCTAAGAATCAAGAAAAGCTATTTATCTTTTTTGTAGTTTTTTTTGAACTTTTTCTTCATTTTTTTTAGTTATCAATCAATTTGTTTAATAATCAAAATAAATGGATCAATTGCTACTCCTACATTTATTTGTATCCTTTAATATAAAAGTTTAATATTTTTTTATTTTCATTACTCTCATGACCTTTGATGATCATAACTCCTTTTATGATATCATTTCATATTCCATATTGTTTTCCTGTAAATAGAAGCATTATAAGCCTTCTTCCCCCATCAACAAAATTAACAATATTTCATTCACTATATATTGTTTGAACTTACATATATTCGTTTAAAAAAATTCATTTGTGTACCTTCAAAAATATCCTCCTTATTTTTTTCTTTTGGGTATGTTGTTTTTTCTTCTTTTATGTATTATTCTTTTGGCATTTTAATTGATTTGATTTACACTAAATTTAGTGTTATTATTATCCTATACTATTTGTAGCTTCTAAGCAAGAACATGTATGATTTAAATCTATTTTCTTACAGTTCCTATTCATAATGTATTAATTTTTGTGATGTATTATTTTTTATAAGGATAAGAAGAAGATCAAATAGTGAACGGATGAAATGAAGATGAAGTGATGATTATGTGAAGATTTGAGGAGTAGGACATAAGAACCTCTTGACATGAATGTCATTTGTAGAATTATATACATGTATATATATATATATACATATATATTCGTTTTATCTGAATAGTTCAAATTACTACACACAATTTATTCACTTTGTTTATCGTTATACTAAAAATAAATATAAAGGAGAAACAGAGATAAAATCAAGTAACACCTTTTTTTGACATTTTTTCTCATTTCTTTCAATTAGTTTATTTTACAAAATCATGTCCTTAATTCATACATTCAATTACAAAAATTCTAATCTGATTTTTTTTTTGGTTTAATATAGCTTTTTATTAATATTGAAGAAACAACTTTTTTTAACATCACATGACCCGGTCCAACCCGGGTCTCTTAACGCAATACAAAAAACAAAAACCTACAACTAAACACTTAGTGTAAGTAGGGTTTCTAAAAAGAAATCATCTTTCCCCTCTAAGATGATGCTCATCTTCCTTTGTAGCTCAATTTTCTTCCTTGCTCTTCCTTCACTTATCTTCCTTTTTGATGATTCATCTTTCGATCTTTACGTTCTTGGACTGTATTGAGCTGATTAATCCAAATTATCTCCATATATATGTAATAATTTAGAGTAATTTGTATCTTTCTGTACTTGCTGCTCTTGTACTGTGACATCATCTCTAATTCTGAGCAGATTTGCAGTGAAAGAGTCTAGATTTACCCATAGAGGCTCGACTCCTTTCTGAAGGCTTTGATGGACCCAACTATTTGAGGTATTATTCTCTTTTTGTTCTTTCTTTGTGCTGTTATGACGTGTGAACTTTCTACCTTATCTTGGTCTTTATTTGCCGTTTATCCTCTATCTGGTTTTAATTGTTAAGTAGGGACTTTGACACTTATCACTATTTACAATTTCTTTACCTCTTTGATGTAACTGATGAACATTAGTGTAACGACTGGCCTTGAATCTATAGCTAAATTAGCAAGAAAATCTGCTAGCTTGTTACCTTCTCCGTATATATGCTGATAAATTACTTTCTTTTCCTACAAATGCTGTTTAATTTCAAAAATTATACTTGATATGCTCCAAGGACTTTGCCATCTTCCTGTTAGACTCTTCTGCATTAGAAGTGAATCTATTTGAAAGATGATTTTGTCAAATTGAGTATTCTTGCAATATTTAGCTGCTTGAAGTATTGCATTTTCTTCTGCTTGCAAGCTGTCTACATATGTATGTGTATCTACATGAGCATATATCAGCTCCCCTGTATGATCTCTCAGACAGTATGCATAAGAACTCTTTTCCTCTGCTTCTCTGAAGGCTTCATCTGTATTATATTTAACCCACCCCTATTCAGGAATTTCCCATTGCACTGTTATGACTCTCATTTTGCACTTAATTCTGTCCAATTCCTCTAATATCAGAGGCCATTCCATAGAAAAATAATAGTTTGGCTTCCTGACCTTTAGTAATAATCTGACATTCCTTGTTATGTTGTGAATGAGTTTCAGAGCAGATGTGTTTTTGTAATCATTCTTCATCGTGTTTCTCCTTTTCCAAATCTCCCAGAATATAAAACTAGGTAGAGCCTGAAAATATGGTAGTTCTCTCTTTTTATCTCTTGCTTTCCACCATGCATTATAGTGTTTCTGAAGGTTAATACATTTATTCCTGCAAAATAAGAAAAATAGGACCATGTCCTGTTAGCATAAAAAAACTCCTGAAAATATGGGTTATTGTCTCTACTGCAGGATCATCACAACACCAATATTTTGATGGTCCTTGCATGACCCACCTTCTTATATGATTATTCACTAGAATTCTGCTCTTCCACAACCTCCACATAAAGAAAGCAATCTTAAATGGTACTCCTTTTACCCATATACACTTGTATGTATCACTGATTTACCATTTGTCTCTAATGTAGTGCCAAGCTGATCTTACTGTAAATATTCCTTGAGCTTCCAAAGTCCAAACTGGTACATCATTTCCTACTGATGTTGGAAGTCTAACTTTATCCATGATATGTTCAACCATATCTAGTTTGAACAATCTTATAAGTGTTTGCTCATCCCATCATCCATCCTTTACCAACTGTTTAACTTGTTTATCTTGATCACTAATCTGACTTTTACCTTCTATTAAAGAATATAATTCACCTTGACCAGTCCAATTATCTAGCCAAATATTTGCATTACCACTCCTCATCTGCCATAGAATAAGATGCTCCACTAAATCTCTTGTTGACAACATTTTCTTCCACACTTGTGACCCACTAGTTCTTGTTCTCTACATAACCATTGAAGGATGGTCCCTTCTACAATATTTATTATACATGTACTCACTCTATATGGACTTTGTAGTCCTGAATTTTCACCATAATTTGCAGAAAAGTGCCATGGAAATATCTGCAAGCTTTCTAAACCCTAGTCCCCCTTCATCCTTAGGTAAACATACCTCCTGCCATCTCACCCAATGTCTACATCTTTCACCTATTCTGTTTCTCCAAGAAAACTGAGCGAAAACCTTTTGTAATGTGTTCAAAACATTAAGGGGGGATTCATTACAGAAAGGCAAAGAATTGGTATACTTTGTAGTACATGTTGAATCAACACTGTTCTCCCACCATAAGATAACAATTTCCCTTTCCAACCCTGCAATTTATTTGCTATCTTATTCATCAATTGTTGATAGTAATCCTTCTTCTTCCTCATGTAGAAAATTGGGCAACCCAATTAATTAAAAGGAAACTCTCCTCTTAGTATACCTGTAGTTACTTCTGCCATCACCATGGTTCCATTTGACACTCTTTTATTCATATATAATGCACTTTTCCCTTTGTTGATTTTCTGTCCTAAAACAACTTCATATCCTTCTAAAGTTGAGGATACCATCTGTAATGTTCTCATTTTATCTTAGCATAAGATGATCATATCATCAGCAAAAGCTAAATGATTTAGTTTAGGACTTCCTCTTGGCATCCCAAACAATCTGAAATCCTAAGTTAGCATAAGCTTCTTCAATTTTACTGATAAAACTTCAGTAGCAATAATGAATAAAGTAGGGATAAAGTATCACCTTTCTTCAATCCTCTTGACGACTTGAAAAAACCCTTAGGATGCCTATTTAATAGTATGGAATACAAATTATTTTCCAATAACCTGAACACCATATCAATTAACCTTTTAGAACAGCCCTTCTTCCTCAATACCTTTGTCAAGAATAACCATCCAACCCTATTATAAGCCTTCATCATATCAAGTTTCAAGACCATATTAGGAGACTTTCCTCTTTTTCTAATTTCTGAGACAATTTCTTGCGCATTCTCTGCAATACTTCTATTTTGTACAAAGCCTGCCTATTTTGGTGATATTAGTTGAGGAAGTAGATTCTTTATCCTCTCATGAACTATTCTTGACAAAATCTTATTATAAAAATTGCTCAATGAAATGGGTCTCAAATCTGAAAAAGCTTTCACCACCAACATTTTTGGTAATAATACCAAATTGGTATGTGTGATAAATCTTGGTAGAGTATGACCACAGAAGAATGATACCACCATATTCTGAATATCCATTTTAATGATGTCCCATGAATCTTGATAAAAAGCACCATTCATCCCATCCGGTCCCTCAGCATTGTTCCTATTTAGGCCCATTATAGCAGATTTGACCTCCTCTTCTGATGGAATTTTCATTATTTCATTGTTCTGCTCTTCAGTTACAACAGTAGGCACTTCTTCAATCATTGAAAAGTCTTTTGTATCTCCTTCTTTGGTGAACTTTTTTTGAAAAAAAGTTACAGTTGATTCTGCAATCTCACTTGCTTCTTCCACCCAATCTCCTTCTTTATTTTGTAATCTTTTAATCTTGAGCATGTTCTTTCTTCCTTGTACTATAGTGTGAAAAAATTTAGTATTACTTTCACCATCTTTAAACCACTCATAACCAGCCTTCTGTCTCCAATAATTTTCCTCCCTTTTCAACTGAATATTTAACTCTGCATGAGCTTTAAACAACTGCTCTCTGTTAACACCACTTGGAATTTCTTCAAATTGTTTCTCTTTTACCTTGATAATATCTTCCAGAGTTACAATTTCCTGAAATATATTACCAAAAGTGTTCTTGCTTCTGCTTGTTAACGCAGACTTAGTGTTTTTAAGTTTCTAATGAAACACTAAGAAAGGATCTCCTGTCATCTCTATTTTCTAGCTATCCCTGATTATATTCAGACAATACTCATCCTTTAACCATAGATTTAGGAATCTAAAAGAATTGATTATCTTCTCATTTTCCACTCTGCATTGTAAGAATAAAGGATCATGATCAGTCCCACTCCTTGAAATATGTTCAACCTCCATTATCTGAAATATACTCTGTAACCTGTCATTAACAAAAATTCTATCAAGCTTTTTGAATATGCAACCCTCATCAATTCTCCCATTCCACCAGGTGAATTTATTCCCTTTAAATTGAGGCTCTTCCATATTACACATACTAATACACTGATTAAACTCTTGATTTTCATTAATTGTAATTGGTAGGCCCCCCAATTTTTTCTCTTCATGCCTTATCACATTGAAATCTCCCCCTATTATCCATGGACTTTGATAAGTATCAGCCATATCTACTAAAGAATCCCATAATACTTGCCTTTCATTAGCACTACACTTAGTATATACCAGAGTCCCTATCACTGACAGATCATCACTTTGTAAGTTTATTGATAACTGTTGCTCTTTATCCTTCAAAACTATCACTACTACATCTTCATGAATGAATGTCCAAATTTTCCCTGAAATATTCACTAAAGAATATTTCAAACCTAATCTCCTCCTGTACTCTTCTATTTGAATTTTATCCTGAAAGGGTTCCATTATCCCTATGAAATAGAATTTAAATCTCCTGTGCATTCTGATTAATCTAGTGAAGTCCTGTTAAGTATTTAAAGACCTTATGTTCCATATGAGTGCATTCATAATGATTTAGGCTTGGCTGATTGACTCCTTGTATTCATTGTTGCTGAACTTGTACTGTTATTCCATTTCTTTGACCTCTTCTGTTTAGTATTCAAGGCTATAACTTGCTTTGGAGATAAATCAACATCTTTAGCTATTTGATCTATATTATCATCCAGTACATTCTCATCCAAGTCTTTTTTATCCTTGTTACATGCTTCAACCAGACTTTGTGATTTTATCTCCAAGAGTGAAATCCCTTCCAGCACCATCAACTCCATGTCCTCTGCATTATATAGTTGCATCTGCATACCATCTACACCTTGTTGTTCCTCTTGATTGCAACTCTGGTGATTTACTGCACCTGTGCTGTCCTTCTGCACTGCTTCTGTTATGACCTATTCCTTTTGTTCCCCTATGTTATGTGTTATTTCCCTTGTTTGATGCTTCTCTGTTACTTGTTGCCCATCTTTTTTTTCTTCTGTGCTACTACCAAATGTTTGATTGACCCATTATTTTGTGTTGAATTTGTCCTTATTTGCATTTTCTATAGTCTTGTCTGCCTTAATTCTTTCAGTAGACTATATAACCATATCAGCGTGTTCCTCTAAAGCTCCAAATGAATTGGATACATCCGCCTCCTTATGCCGGATTTCCTCTACTTCACCAAGTATATGTCCATGTTTATCTCTTCTATACTTATTTTTCCTCCTCATCCAGTGTTAATTATTAGTGTTTCCTTTTGTTGTATCCTGGTTATGTTGATTATTATCAATGACATCTGCTTTTCCTTCCATCTTCTTCTTATTCTCTTTTTGCTTCTCAAATAATTCTGGATGAGCGGTCCAGCAAATATCAGCACCATGACCTTGTAAACAACACTCTTTACAATATTTGGGCATATAGTCATACTGAATCTGGACCCATTTTAACTTGATCTCCCCTGTTGCATCATTCTCCTCATTTATTTTAATTCTTTATGGTAACTCTACAACTAAATCTACCTCCACTTTAACTCGTGCACAACTTGGTCTTGTGTGATTCTTTGTTGCTAGGTCTACAGTGAATGAATTCCCTACTGCTGAAGCAATGGAAAAAAATTTCATCTTTTGCAATTGTAGTTTCCACGTCAGGCTCAAACACTCAGTTAACTTCTATCCTATGTAACGCCCCAATTTTTTGAACTGAAACACTATATGGTGTTTATGACCCCGAAGGACCACAAGCTAACCCATGAATGATATTTGTACCTGTATACTGCATAAAAGACTAAAAAAATGCGGAAACATGAACTGAAAGTCCATAAGGTTCAATACTAATACATAACTGAAAATATGGTATAAGAATACCAAAACAAATCTGAAATAACTGTCTGGACATACTATAGTCTGGAAGCCTCTAAACTGTCTGAATAAGGAGTTGATGGAACATGTCCCCAACTAACTCAAACTACTGAAATAAACTGAAAACTGAAATAGTGATGAAATCATCATGTCCTCAAAAGACGAGGACTCACTTCTAACTCTGACTACTGAGACTGGAATCTACTACTGATGCTTTGTAGATCGTGCTTGTAAACCTATGGTATAAGACACCATAGCGCAAATGTGTCAGTTCTTTGAATGTACTGGTATGAAAGTGATGTAGGCTAAATGCATGGGGTTCATATGCATGAACAATAAAAACGGACTGACTAATATGAACGTGAGAATACATACATGGCTACGTAACTGTAACTGAGACCATGATAGGACTGAATATTGAGTTCTGGCCACTTAGGTTACTAATAACATGGATTTACTTATATCTGAGTACATGAATACTGGGATACTTAATAACTGAGTTTACTGATCCTAATATCTGAGTTACAGATAAGTGAGGAACTGATATTGTATTGTTGAATACTGAAGGACTGAAACTATACTATTGATACATGAATAATTATTTTTGAAAGTTCAGATTATGAAGAACTAATCTGGTTGACTGTATCTGACAGTCCTGAAGCTGAAGACTGATTACATGAGTTCTGATAGCTGATATATTTGATAACATGAGTTCTGAGAACTGATATATCTAATAACTTGAGTGACTGTATCTAACAGTCTTGAATTTGATGGAACTAGCTGAGTTCCATATTGAATATGACAGTCCTAAAATATGAAGAACTATCTAAGTTCTTTTACTGAGACTAAGAATGAAACTGAGACTATGGGAAATAGTTATCTAACCGACACGCCCCATATATACTATTATAGCTTAGCTAGGGTCCAATCTCTGCGCTGAATGAAAGGGTGTCAATACCGCGCCACCGGTAAGGACAAGGTGTGAGTGACCCTTAGCTGGAAGGTTACACTAATGAGAATGGTGGGACCCTAATCTAACAGGTTAAGCTACCTCATCAACCGTAATCTAAAAGGTTAAGATGTCTCAACCTATGCTGGCTACGTAGTTCTGGAACACAAGGATGACTGCTAAGAATCACACCCTAATATGACAGGTGAGTTCCCATCCTTGGGTTTGCTCGGTGCTGACAGGTCAGTTTTGCCCGAAACAGCGTTGAAACGCCGTTTTAAAGAGATTTTTGGGTTTCTTTCCACCCTATTTAGCACCCAATCACTTTAAATCAAAGCACATAACTCCTCATTCATCCATAACATCAAAATTAGGGTTTCTTTCAAGATCAAAACCCAAGAACAAGATTCAAACCCTTCTTCAAGAATCTAAGATATTCAAGTTCTTCAAACTCAAGAACAACTTATTTTATCCCAAAGGGACAAGAACCCTAGTCAAAAAAATCAAGAAACAAGTCTAAGAATTTCTTCAAGAAAACATCAAGATTTGTGTTTCCCAATCCAAGAACAATAAAAAAAGTTATATTTCTTTCAAGATTTGGGTTTTATTACTCCATGATTTATCTCAATATCTAAGAAAACTAGTTGATTGGGGATTCAATTTCAAGAAAGTTCCACCGTTAATCTTCAAGAATCTTCCATCTAAGGTATGCATAGTGTTCATCCATGGATTCCTTTCATCCATGAAGCTCAAGAATCAAGTTTTAAATTATGTATTGTGAATATTTTATTGTGGGTTAATTGTAACCATGTGGTTGTTGTTGTATGACTCCCAAGTTGGAATCTTTGTGTGATTTTATGAGAACATGTTAGCATATAAGTTGAAATCCATAAATTTGGTGGTTTAAGATTGTTGAATTGATGATTATACCTATGCCCAAAATGGTGCATGTAAGGTCTTTTACAAAATACCTAAGAAACTAGAAATCATGCAATATAGCTAAATTGTGACTAAGTAAAGGATTCATGAAATGCCCCTATGTTCCAATGACTTCCATATTGGTAATGTGTCTTGTAAATGTTGTTGGACTGCTCATGAACTAGTCTTATAAGATTATACCATGCTTACTTGCAAATCCTACTTATGTACAAGATGTATGATAAGCATGTACTCTATGAAATCCCCCAAGTTATGATATTATGGATTGTTGATGTTGGTCATGTATTTAAGAAATTCATGTTGTTAATTTCCTTCCATCGAGTCCTGGAGGTACTTGTACCTGAAAAATATAGTTGTGTGCCTAGAGCCTTGTCATGTTATCACGATACTCTCAGTCAAGACATGATCTATAGAAATCAGTCAGTCATGTGACTCAGGAAAAATTTAGTAATCTTAGTAATCTCAGTGCTCAGTAACCTCAGCAACCTCAGTATTCACAGTAAATCTCAACAACTTCAGTACTCTCAGCCCAGTCCAATTTAGCTAATCAGTTCAGTTTAGTCAATCAGTTCAGTTCAGTGTTTTTCAGATGGGAGTAGGATTCAACACCGAGCGAACCCAAGGATGGGAACTCACCTGTCAGATTAGGGTGTGATTCTTAGTAGTCATCCTTGTGTTCCAGAACTACGTAGCCAGTGTAGGTTGAGACATCTTAACATGTCATATTAGGGTTGATGAGGTGGCTTAACCTGTCAGATTAGGGTCCCACCATTCTCATTAGAGTAACCTGCCAGATAAGGGTCACTCACAACTTGTCCTTACCGGTGGCGCGGTATTGACACCCTTCTATTCAGGGAAGAGATTGGACCCCATCTAAGCTATAATAGCATATTTGGGGCATGTAGATTAGATAACTACTTCCCACAGTCTCAGTTTCAGTCTCAGTCTAAGTAAAAGAACAAAGATAGTTCTTCAGATTTCAGCACTGTCAGATACAGTCACTTATGTTATCAGATATATCAATTCTCAAAACTCATGTTATCAAATATATCAGCTATCAGAATTAATGTAATCAGTCTTTAGCTTCAGGGCTGTCAGCACAGTCAACCAGATCAGTTTTTTATAATCCGAACTATCAGAAATAAGTATTCATGTATCAGTAATATAGTTTCAGTCCTTCAGTATTTAGCAATACAGTATCAGTTCCTCACTTATTCGTGACTCAGATATCAGGATTAGTAAACTCAGTTATTCGGTATCCCAGTATTCACATACTCTTATATCAGTAAATCCATGTTATTAGTAACCTCAGTAGACAGAACTCAGTATTTAGTCCTATCATGGTCTCGGTTACAATTATGTAGCCATGTATGTATTCTCACGTTCATGTTAGTTAGTCAGTTATTATTGTTCATTCATATAAACCCCATATATTTACCCTACCTCACTTATATACCAGTACATTCAAAGTACTGACGTATTTGCGCTATGGTGTCTTATACCATAGGTTTAGAAGAACGAGCTCCAGAGCATCAGTAATAGATTCCAGTCTTAGTAGTTAGAGTTAGAAGTGAGTCCTCATCTTTTGAGGACATGATGATTTCATTACTGTTTTAGTTTTTAATTTATTTCAGTAGTTTGAGTTAGTTGGGGATATGTCCCATCAACTCCTTATTCGGACAGTTTAGAGGCTTTCAGACTATAGTATGTCTAGACAGTTATTTCATATTTAATTTGGTATTGTTATACCATATTTTCAGTTATGTATTAGTATTGAGCCTTATGTCCTTTCAATTCATGTTTCCATATTTTTTTAGTCTTTTATGCAGTATACAGGTACAAATATCAGTCATGGGTTAACTTGTGGTCCTTCGGGGTCATGAGAACCATGTAGTGTTTTGGTTCAGTCCCGAATTATCATTTCCACTTATGCCTCCATACAGTTAAAACCCCATGAGAATAATTATCCTACTCATGATCTTGAGTTAGCAGCCGTAGTATTTTTCTTAAAGATTTGGAGACATTATCTATATGGAGTTTATGTAGATATCTTCACGGATCATAAGAGTCTCCAGTATGTCTTTTCTCAGAAAGATTTCAATCTTCGTCAAAGAAAGTGGTTAGATCTTTTGAAAGATTATAAAATGAGTGTCCTTTACCATCTGGGCAAGGCCAACATTATGGCCGACGCTCTCAGTAGACTCTCCATGGGTAGTGTTTCTTACGTTGAGGATAACAAGAAGAAGATAGATCAGGAAATCCATCAGCTCTCCAGACTAGGTTTTCACTTAGTCGATTCTTCGGAGGGTGGTACATGTGTTCATAGTAGTTCAGAGTCATATCTAGTTTTCAAGGTGAAAGAAAATCAAGACAGGGATCCTAGCCTTGTCAATCTAAAAGAGTCAGTTCAGAATCAGAGAGTAGAGGTTTTCTCCCAAGGGGGAGATGAGGTTCTTCATTGTCAGGGTCGTCTGTGCGTTCCAGGTGTAGATGACTTAAAGTAGTGGATTCTTGTAGAAGTGCATGGTGCGCGATACTCTATTCATCCAGGGGCTACTAAGATGTACCGCGACCTGCGGGAAATCTATTGGTGTAGTGGGATGAAGAGAGATGTTCCAGAGTTTATGGCTAAGTGCTCTACATGTCAGCAAGTTAAGATAGAGCATCATAAGCCTAGTGGACCCATACAAGAATTCACCATTCCTTATTAGAAGTGGGAAGAAGTGAACATGGACTTCATGATGGGTTTGCCTCAAAATCATCATCAGCACGATTCATTTTGGGTTATTGTAGACAGGATGACCAAGTCAGCTCATTTCCTTCCAATTCATACCTCTTATTCAGCCGAGGATTATGCCAAACTCTATATCAGGGAGTTGGTCAGATTATACAGTGTTCCATTATCTACTATTTCAGAAAGAGGTACCCAGTTCACCTCTCAATTCTGGAAAGCATTCCAAAAGGGTTTTGGTACCCAAGTCCATCTCAGTACAGCCTTTCATCCTCAGACAGATGGTAAAGCAGAAAGGACCATTCATACTCTTGAAGATATGCTAAGGGCGTGTGCAATTGATTTCAAGGGAAGTTGGTATAACCACTTGCCTTTGATTGAGTTTGCATACAACAATAGCTATCATTCTAGTATTAAAATGGCTCAATTCGAAGCTCTCTATGGCAGGAGGTGTAGATCTCCAATTGGTTGGTTTGAAGTTGGTAAGGCCTTAGTCATAGGTCCTGACTTGGTTTTCGATGCCTTATAGAAAGTTCAGTTGATAAGAGAGAGACTCTGGGATGCTCAGAGCCAATAAAAGTCTTATGCTGATGTTCGTAGAAAGGATATCAAGTCTATGGTCGATGACTATGTCTATCTCAAGATCTCTCCCATGAAGGGAGTGAAGAGGTTCGTGAATAAAGAGAAACTGAGTCCCCGCTATGTCGGTCCCTTCAGGATTCTCAGTCGTTTAGGCAAGGTAGCTTATGAGCTCAAATTTCCTTCAGATTTAGCCTCAGTTCATCTGGTCTTCCATGTATCCTTGCTCAAGAAGTGCATAGGTGACCTAGCAGTTGTAGTCCCTATTCAGAGCGTTGATGTTCAGAACAGTATCTCTTATGAAGAGATTCTAGTTGAAATCTTAGACTATCAGACTCATCGATTGAGGAACAAAGAGGTCCCTCTAGTTAAGGTTCTTTGGCGAAATCAGTCCGTCGAGGGAGATACTTGGGAAGCAGAAGCAGATATACGTACAAAGTATCCTTACCTCTTATCCGCTGATTCAGATCAAGCTCAAGGTAATAGTTCGCCTTAAGATTATTCAGTTTCATATTCATGATTCCCATTATAAACATGGTATCTACTACCATTTTATACTCTATCATGCATTCATGTATTAGTTTAGTTATAAAATCATGCACCAGCTATGCATTCTCGTCTTGAGAAACTCAGATTATTAGAATACTCAGTTAGCCATGCATCAGATGTGCATGAGTTCAGTATATTTAGCATGTCAGTCATGAATTCATGTCTCAATCACTCATGTTCAGTTCGTGTTCATTTATTATTTTCCCTCTTTGTCAGTCTTATTCGAGGACGAATGTTCTAAAGGTGGAGATATTGTAATACCCGTGCTTATTCCTAGCTAGAAATCATCTCAAAGATGCTAGTACTTACTTTGAAATACAAATTTATTTTTGTACCCATGGTATTTCTGAGATTTGTACTTCTATCACATGGGAAATTCAGTTATCTTTCTAATGATACCAATTTTGTCCAAATCCAACACCAGATGAGGAAGTTATGGATGTTTTACTCAGAATTGACCGAAATGCCCAGGTGCAACGTCCAAGTTGACGGACCACCAAACAAGTGATGGACCACCACTTTACCTTCACAGCCAAGGCAGTAGGGCCACGTTCTAGATAAATATTGATGGACGAGTTGATGGACCATCAGATTTTTTACGGACCGTCATCCAGGCCATCAAATCTTATCCAGTGAACCCCATTTTTGGTCCACATATGACGATCAAAATGACGGACCGTTAAGTTCTTGACAGACCGTCAGTCGGGTCATCACATGCCACGTTCAGTTTACTTCCCGACCATTTTAACAGGGATCTGAATTCAGCCATTTTGCTCATTATTATTTCACAAACAAAAACTAGGGTTTCTCTCTAAATTTAATCTCCAAGGACAAGACCCAATCTTCTTCAAAAATCAAAGAATTTCAAATCTTTCAAGTTCATAAACATCAAGAACCTTGAGTCAGGTATGCGTAGTGTTCATCTATGGATCCACTTCATTCATAAAGCTCAAGAATCATGTTTTAACTATTATTTTGTGATTTTCTTGTTGTTATATGAGCATGTACATGTTGATGATTGTTGGTTAAGTTTCAAGATGATATCTAAAGGTGTTTTTATGAAGTATATATGTTTGTTTGTTAAAACCCATGATCCTTATGTGGTTTAATACGGTGAAATTCATGAACACACTTAGGCTAAAAGAATGTATGGAAAGTGTTTGATAATATGCCTAGATGATAGAATTCATGTCCCAAGATTTAATAGTTCTTAAATGACAAGTCCATGCTCTATGCTTTACGATTCCCCATGAATTCCATATGAGTGATATGCGTTGTTGTTGTGATATGGATTGACCATGATATCGAAGCTATTCTAGTATATACATGTTGTATGAATTTCCCTTCAATGTATAGGATGTTGAGAACTATGCTTAGTGTGAAATCCCCTACTCATGATATAGTAAATTGTGGACTCTATTCTTAGGATCAAGTCAGTCATGTGTGTCAGTTTCCTTCCATTGAGTCCTGGGGGTACTTGTACCCGAAAAATATAGTTGTGTACCTAGAGCTATGTCATGTTATCACGATAATCTCAGTTAAGCCATGATCTATAGAACTCAATCGGGCATGTAACTTAGGAAACCTTAGAAATATCATGATCTTAATTAATTCTCAAATAGTAGCACTAATCCATCAGTCAATGGAAGTCAGTTACTAAATCTATGTACCGTCGGTTAAATCACGTCCAGTCTCTTCAGATGGGAGTAGAATTTAGCACCGAGTGAGCCCAAGGATGGGAACTCACCTGTTAGTTTAGGGTGTGATTCTTAGTAATCATCCTTGTGTTCCAGAACTACCTAGCCAGCGTAGGTTGAGACATCTTAACCTGTCAAATTAGGGTTCATGAGGTGGCTTAATCCGTTAGTTTAGGGTTCCCCCCATTCTCATTTTGAGTACCTTCCAGATAAGGGTCACTAATAGCTGTCCTTACCAGTGGTACGGTATTGACACCCTTTCAGTCGGGGCAAAGATTGGACCCCAACTTAGCTATATACGTTATTGGGGCATGTCGGTCAAACAACTACCTCCCACAGTTTCAGTCCCAGTCTCAGTAAAAGAACTCAGATAGTTCTTCATATTTTGGCATATCAGGACTGTCAGATACTATCAATTCAGTTATAGAATGGAACACAAATAGTTCTATTAGATTCAGGACTGTCAAACACATTCATCTATGTTATCAGAATTTTAGTATTGGTCTTGCTAGATATCAGTAGATCATGTATTAGAGTCCAGATCTAGATATCACAAAATCACGATCTCAGTTACTACATATACATATTTTCACTCTTACGTTCATATCAGTTAGTCAGTTAGCATAGTTCATGCATGTAAACCATTTTTGCATTTATCCTACCTCACTCGTATACTCAGTACTCCCAGTTGTACTGACGCATTTGCGCTATGGTGCTTTCTTTCACGTAACACCATAGTTTCACAGATACGAGCTCTAGATCAGCAGTAGCAGTAGCATTCTAGTCGCTGAGTTGCAGTGAGTCCTCATCCATTCGAGGACGATATTATTTATTTCAGTTCAATTTTTCTAGATGGAGTTAGTTGGAGACATGTTCCTTCAATTCCTTATTCAGACAGTATTTAGCAGCTTTCATATTTAGCTCAGATTTGATTCAGATTTCAGTTGTTTTGGGTATTCGTTACCCCATATTGATGTTATGATTTGTCAGATACTCTATGCAGTTGAACCTTATGGCCTATTGTTCATGTTTTCCACATTATTACGTCATATATTGCAGTACACAGGTATAGATATCATTCATGGGTTGGCTTGTGGTCCTTCGGGGTCATAAGCACCATGTAGCACTCTGGTTCAGAAAAATCGAGGCGTTACAAACTTGTTGATATTTTGTCTTTTGATGAAATATTTAGAATCATTTTCTTGGAAAAATTGTATGTTTTCAAGCAACGAAAGTGGTATTTAATGAGTCTTTTTAGTGTTTTAGGGAAAGGAATGAACCACAGAAGAAACTTAGAAAAAGTAACAATAAAAGAAATTTGACGGTCAAAATGGTAGACCATCATACTTTCGACGGACCACCAGTTGGACCGTCAGGCGTTATACAAAAACCACTCTTCTAAAGGACTCAGTGAAGGACCAAATGGTGGACCGTCAGACTTCTGACGGACCACCAGGTGTACCGTCAGCCCTTATCCAAAAACCACTCTTCAGAAGGACTCAGTGATAGACAAAATGGTTGACCGTCATACTTTTGATAGACCACCAGTTGGACCGTTAGGCCTTATACAGAAACCACTCTTTTGAAGGACTCCGTGACAGACCAAATGGTGAACCGTCAAACTTTCGACGGACCACCACTTTGGCCGTCAACTTGGACGTTATTTTTCTGATTTAAAATTTTTAAATTCCTTTTTATCATGGAATATATAAATACTAAATTTTAGGGTTAGTGGAGTCACTTTTATCTTTTATAAGTTTATCATCTATTGAAACTCTCTGTAACCTAGTACCTTGGGATTGAAACATATTTTTGGGAAGTTAATCATTCAATTCTTTATTGAAAATTCAAGAACTGATTCTTGAGATTTTTGTAAGTGAATTCTAAATCTATTTATGAATAATAAAGAATTATTTCTTTTTCTTCTATGGAATTTTGTGGATAGTTCCCATAACTAGGGTTATGGGATCCTTAATGTGAAATGCAACTATGGGTTGTGAATCAAATTGAGTTCCATGAATAACTGATATTGTATAAACCTTTCTTCAATTTAATGGCTTTTCTTGGTTGCAAACTTGAAAAGTGAGCCCAAGAACATCACTTGTCTGAAAGGAAAGTGTTTTTTGGGAAAACAAAGTGTTTACATGAATTATAAGGACTTTAACCTTTGGAATAATGGCAAATGCCCCAACAGGATTAATTTACATAAGAAAAAGGTTGAAAGAACAATGTATCCTTTGAGTTTGAGAGAATTAGAGGATAATATATCCTCCTCTTAGGTTGAGAGACTAAGGGATAAAGAATAGGATTCAACTCTTCTTGAAATTGAATTTGCTAAATAGAACTCTTAAGTGATTCACAACCCTAAGTGTTCTAGCATTTTGGTAACCAAAACCCTGGTTTGTTTAATCGCATTAAATTACTAATTACAAAGAGAATCATTCGCTGGAATACTCTTTTTACAATTAATTACTTTATAAGTTACAAATAAAAAACCCCCTTATTCAGGAACCTCTGATCAACAGTCCAGTAACAATTACAATACTTAGTGAGCACACTATTCCATGTGGGATTCGAAACCCAACCTAGTTGGGTTCTATATTTGGCAGCAACCACTTACACTTTCTAACAAAAGTTGTAATTTGGGCGTATCAAATTTAAGCGTCGTTTCCGAGGCCACAGAAATGCCCGAAGGTATGACTTTACCCATCACTATGTATGTACCACCTGATTATGTTCCCCAGGGTACTTTGGCAGGGTCAGGTTCTACACAATTTGCTGGTGGAGTGGAGTTTGCAGAATACAGGTTCAACCCAGAAAATTTTGTCAAGGTGGTGAAGAATCAAAAGCGGTTTCAAAAATAGTTAGAAAAGTGGGCTGGAGATTTCGAACCTTTTGTGGATGAAATTGTGGCCGAAGCATTCAGGCCATTTCAAACTATTCAAGTTAGGATGGATAACATGGAATCCTGCATTAACAAAAGGCTAGATTCGTTGTCTCTCCCTGATCTTGCCAAGATCATGGCTCAATTTGAGCAGACAAAGGATGACATAGCAGAGTTAAAGGGGAAACAATCATAGCCGCCTGCATTTGACCTGACTTTAGCGGTAAATGATGATGATGAGGGCATTCTAGATCTGATGGGTAGACCCATGAAGGACAAAGACAAGTAGCAAATAGATTATAAAGTAGCAAGGAAAGAAGAAAAAAGGAGGAAGAGAGAAGCAATATGACCTGAGGAGTTACACCAACATAACCTGAAAAGAGCTACAAAGAAGTCAAAGAAAGAAGTTGAAATGAAGCAAAGAGAAGCAAAAAATGAAGCAGTAGGAGTCTCTACTAGTGTTACCCCAGCAAGGTGGCGAAGTGCAGGTTCAACTCGGAAGACGATCCCTCAAAGTGTGGAGGGTGAGGTTATGAGTAATCCTACCACCATAGGGGCCAACATTGCACCGGGTGAGGACGCAGGGACCTTACCCCAATTGATAGATACCTCAGAGGAATAGGAGGCAAAGTAAATATCCCAATCCAACCATGTACGGTAAATTATTGCTTTGAGGACAATGCATATCTTTCTGTGTGGGGGTGGGTGTATTTACATCATGGTTGGATGTTGTTGTCAATATTATTGGTATTCCTCCTGGAATATGTATGCACAAAATTCATCTAGAGGAGGATTGTGTACCTACTATTGAGCATCAGCGTCGCCTGAACCCACCTATGTAAGAGGTGGTAAAGAAAGAAATCATCAAGTGCTTAGATACAGGGGTGGTATATCCTATATCAGATAGTCAGTGGGTGAGTCCTATGCAATGTGTTCCTAAAAATAGGGCATGATAGTGGTATCCAATAAGAAGAATGAATTAATCCCACTCAGGCCTATTACTGGGTGAAGGGTGTGTATGGATTACCGAAAGATCAACTCGTGGACGTTAAAGGATCACTTTCCAATGCCTTTAATGGATCGAATGCTTAATTGATTGGCAGAAAAGGGATGGAATTGCTTTTTGGATGGTTATTCTGGATATAACCAGATTTGTATTGCTCTCGAAGATCAGGAGAAGACCACTTTTACATTCCCGTATGGAACTTTTGTATTCAAGCGGAAGCCGTTTGGGTTATGTAATGCACCTGCTACCTTCTAACAGTGCATGATGTCTATTTTCTCAGATATGGTTGAAGACACCTTGGAGGTGTTTATGGATGATTTTTCGGTTGTAGGAGATTCATTTGAGTTATGTTTGGCAAACCTGAGTATGGCCTTGCAACGATGTATGGAATTCAATCTTTTACTTAATTGGGAGAAGTGCCATTTTATGGTTAAGAAGGGCATTGTTCTCAAGCATAAAATTTCAGCAAAAGGAATTGAAGTTGATCGAGCCAAGGTTAAAGTCATTGAGAGACTACCACCTCCAGTTTCTGTGAAGGGGGTTCACAGTTTTCTCGGCCATGATGGTTTTTATGGTAGGTTTATTAAAGACTTCTCCAAGATTGTAAGCCCACTCTGAAAACTTTTTGAGAAGGAAGCAAAGTTTTCCTTTGATGTAGATTTCTTGAAGGAATTTGAATGCCTTAAAGGGAAACTGGTGGAAGCCCCTATCATTGTATCACCGGATTGGTCCAAGCCGTTTGAGATCATATGTGATGCAAGTGGTGTTGCCCTTGGAGCTACTTTGGGTCAAAACAGGGAAAAATTGTTTCATCCAATCTATTATGCCAGGAAAGCTCTGAATGGAGCTCAAAAGAACTACACTGTCATCGAGCAGGAACTCCTTGCTGTAGTGTATGCTTTTGAGAAATTTAGAGGTTATCTTCTTGGAAACAAGGTGGTGGTCCACACTGACCATGAAGACTTGAGATATTTGATGGCTAAAAAAGACGCGAAGCCAAGGTTGATTAGATGGGTGTTACTACTCTAAGAATTTGACTTTGAAGTCAAAGATAGAAAGGGTTACAAAAACAAAGTGGCAAATTATCTGTCTAGGATGGAAGGTGAGCGAGCAGTCAGAGATGAGATGGAGATAAATGATGCATTTTCGGATGAGGAAATCTTAGCTGTTTCTCTAGAGAAACTACCTTGGTACACTGATTTTGCGAATTATGTGGTGAGCGAGGTGATTCCAGAAAATCTTCTTTTCATCAAAGAAAGAAATTTCTTCATGATGTGACACACTACTTTTGGGATGAGCCATATTTTTTTCGGTGATGTGCTGATAATATAATAAGGAGATGTGTTCCATAGGTAGATGTATTAAACATATTGGAATCATGTTATGCATCCCCAGTTGGGGGTCACCATGCAGGTGATTGAACTGCGAGAAAGGTGTTGCAGAGTGGCTACTATTAGCCATCATTATTCAAGGATTCTCACGAGTTTGTGCTGAAATGTGACCAATGTCAGAGGCAGGGGTCTATCTCCAAGAGGCATGAAGTGCCTTTAACCAAGATGCTCGAAGTGGAATTGTTTAAAGTATGGGACATCGATTTCATGGGCCCTTTTGTAAGCTCGTATGGAATGAAGTACATTTTAGTTGCTGTGGATTATGTATCCAAATGGGTTGAAGATGTTGCCTTTCTTGATAATGAAGGGAGGAGAGTTGTTACATTTCTTAAGAAGAACAACTTCCCTTGCTTTGGAGTGCCATGAACTATTATAAGCGATGGAGGATCCCATTTTTGCAACAAAGTGTTCCGGGCAGCTTTAGTGAAATATGGTGTGAAACAGCATAGAGTAGTAACTCCATATCACCCACAAACTAGTGGGCAAGTGGAGGTGTCAAATCGGGAGATTAAAACCATCCTAGCCAAAACAGTGAATGCTAATACGCAAGATTTGGCTTGAAAGCTAGATGATGCTTTGTGGGTGTATCGGACTGCTTTTAAAACTCCAATGGGCATGTCACCGTATCATCTAGTCTATGGAAAAGCATTCTAGTTACTAGTTGAGCTGGAACACAAGGCTTTGTGTGCTCTAAAAAGGTTAAATCTAAATTGGAAGGAGGCAGCAGAGCTAAGATTAGGGAAACTGAATGAGATGGATGAATTCCATCTCGGGGCTTACGAAAGAGCATACCTTTACAAAAAGAAGATAAAAAAGTATCACGATCGAAGAGTTGAAAGCAGAGACTTCCGAAAAGGTGATTTAGTACTTCTGTTCAATTCCAGGCTCAAATTGTTTCTAGGTAAACTAAAGTCCAAGTGGTCAGGACCGTTTAAAGTTAGTCAAGTCTACTCATCTGGAGTAGTCTAGCTTGAAAATAAAGACGACAGCGTCTTCAAAGTGAACGGGCAACGAATCAAACTTTATATTGGTCCAAAATACTCAATAAGAAGTATTGATGTCTTTTATATCGATGAAGTCTGAGTAATAAAGATAACTGAGTCGTGTTGCGATGATAAATCAGGCGCTAGTGGGAGGCAACCCACAACATGTTGTTGTAACCATAGTTAGAGTGTATTTCATGTTTTTATGAAATTTTGATGTGTTTGTGAAGTGTGCAGGACCAGAAATGCAGTAAAAAGGGAAAAGAGGGATACAAGTGAGCTACCAGAACAAGGTAACGGACGACTTGGTGGACCACCAGTCCTCTGACGGACCACCACTTTCAACCATCAAGAACTAGCAAGAAGAACTAGCAAGAAAGTTCATTAACTGGATAAGCCACGACGGCCTAAGTGGCGGGCCGTCATAAACCTGGTGGGCAGTCATAAAAGCTTTCAAAAGTAAGATCAGTGATCTACATTCTAGTAAGAAGTGACGGTCAGACTGGTGTACTGTCACATTCTTAGTGGACCGTCCTACTTATCATCACACCGAAATAGAAACACCCAAACTCTTGTGATGAGTGACGTTCAGAATGGTTGTCCGCCATACTGACGACGTACCATTAAAATTAGCGTCACTTTAACCCTAATCCAAAATCAGGTCGGGTTAAATCGGTGCTCTTTACAAGTACTCTGTATTTGACCCAAAGTGAGATTTTAAGGATAAAATTGAGTGGGTACATTCATTATAACCGTTCCATGACCTTTAGCTGTTCCACCTCCTTAAGATTTGAAGAACCTGAAAGGAGTTATCCCATCTGAGACTCCCTATCTTCTCCATTTTTTACCTTATTTAAACTAGTTCACTTCTTCCCTCTCTTCATCACAAACAAAGAGAAATGCAAGAGCTTGAATTTGTAAGTTTGCTTTGTCTCTGAAGTTTCAAGCACGTAGCGTACCTGCATAATCTAGGTATATTAAAGCCCTTCTCTTCTAGTTGTCCATATTAAGTGTATAAGAAAGATTTGTTTTCTTGGTTTGTTCTTATTGTGTTGAGTTTGAATGACTTGAGTTGGACTTCAATGTGCCAATTTGTGTGAAATATGATTAACATAAGTTGTAAAAGTAAAAGAATGTGCTTAAAATATGAGTTTAGTGCTATGTTGATAGTTGGAAATTGATCTAATAGGCAATTGCTCAACAAAAGGGTCAAACCCAAAATTATGGCTGAAGACGAAGGTACGACGGTTGAATTGGTGGACCGTCAACTTTATGATGGACCACCAACTTGAACATCACAAAGCATTCTGAGATGAAATATTCTAGATAAGAAGTGACGGTTAAATTGGTGGATCATCAACTTTATGACGGACCGCCAACTTGACCATCACAAAGCTCTTTGAGATAACACTTTCTTGATAAGGCCTGACGGTCCAACTGGAGGTCCGTCAAAAGTATGAAGGTCTACCATTTTGATCGTCAAATTCCTTTTATTGTTACTTTTTCTAAGTTTCTTCTGTGGTTCATTCCTTTCCCTGAAACACTAAAAAGATTCATTAAATACCACTTTGGTTGCTTGAAAACATACAATTTTCCCAAGAAGATGATGCTAAATATTCCATCAAAAGCCGGAACATCAACACCCTCAACTTAGATAATTACTTGTCCTCAAGCAACTCAACACCTAATTGCGAACATGAACAATACAATTACCGGCAACCAACCACTAAACATTTTGATGCAACTATTCACTCATCATTTCACTCATATGAATTTAACACATCAAGGTCTACAACCAGCATTGATCATAATTCAGCACACAAACATGGATGTTACATCCTACAGAGAACAACAAAACTCAGTGAAACTCCATTTGCCCTCACAACAATAAAATCCACCACTCATCACATGAGTGGACGTAATCTAAACTCTCACACTCATCAAAGAAGTAACAAGTATAGTCCAAAATACCAATAGTCTTTCCCTAGCCATACGACACCTACTTAAGGTCAAACAGGTCTTTTCACAGCTTGTGATGAGGCTTCAGGTCAGGTAAGGATATGTTTTTGGATAAAGTGACTCATTAAGACTTAAATCTCCTTAGCTTAGCATTGTTGTAGCCCAGATCAACTCATTTACTACTTCCAATAACAGGCTATTCTTCAGACATAAAACCCTCTTTTTTTAAGTGAAAAAGATAAGCATCATCCACCCTCAACTTATGTTGATTCATTCAGTCAAGGTGCACAATATCTTTGAACTGATCAGGGCTAAAAGATTTTAGATTAAAATTTACACTCACTTTCCATTTGGAATTTGTACCTTGACAAAAGTCACCCTCAACTTAGGTGTTTTGCCTAAGTAAAAGTGCACAATACCCAAATATTAGGCAAGGGACAGAGTAGGATGCTAAAGCCCTACAGAGAGTAAATAAACATTATTGTAATTGAAAAAGTGTCTTAAAGGCACAAGACGGGTTCAAATGAGATAAAAATCCTTTTAGTGGGGTTATCTATTTAGGCTAAGTGGGCTAAAAGTTCAAGGAGGCCTGTTATCCTATCCTATTGAATCTACTAGAAGACCATATCAATGACTCGGGCAAGTTCTAGGCATTAGACTATACAAGAACTGAAATTAAATCCTCACACCCACAGGCAACTGAGCTAAACTTCCTCTGCAACTCTTAGAATGTTCATCACATGATTCATGCACCTCTTACAGAATAATGCCAAATGCAGATTTACTGAAGGTTATGTACACATGTTTGCATGAATAAAGTAAATAATTACATACACATTCTCATAGTCTTATGCCAACATCATTCCTTATCCATATTTACAACGAAGTACTGAAACAAAAATATTTTATAGATAATCATTAAACACAGATATTTACATCACAAGCTGCAGAATTTGAAATAAAATAATAAAAACACCCCAAACATACCACTTCTACTAGATAGTACATGATTGGATTTAGCCTCAATTTTCTGAATCGGAACAATACACGGTTCCCATGACCCCAAAGTACCATAAGCTAACCCATGACTGATATCTGTACCTATATACTGCATAAAAGACTAAAAAATGTGAAAACATAAACTGAAAGGACATAAGGTTCAATACTAATAAATAACTGAAAATATGGTATAAGAATACAAAAATAAATTTGAAATAACTGTCTGGACATACTATAGTCTAAAAGCCTCTAAACTGTCTGAATAAGGAGTTCATGGGACATGTCCCCAACTAAATCCAACTACTGAAATAAACTGAGTTCTGGCTACTGAGGTTACTAATAATATAGATTTACTGATATCTGTGTATGTGAATATTGGGATACTAAATAACTGAGTTTACTGATCCTGATATCTGAGTCACGGATAAGTGAGGAACTAATATTGTATGTTGAATACTGAAGGACTGAAACTATATTACTGATACATGAATAATTATTTCTAACAGTTCGGATTATGAAGAACTAATCTGGTTGACTGTATCTGACAGGCCTGAAGCTGAAGACTAATTACATGAGTTTTGATAGACGATATATTTGATAACATGAGTTTTGATAAGTAATATATCTAATTACATCAGTGACTGTATCTAACAGTCCTGAATTTGATGGAACTAGCTGAGTTTCATATTGAATCTGAGTTGACTGTATCTGACAGTCCTAAAATCTGAAGAACTATCTGAGTTATTTTACTAAGACTGAGACTAAAACTGATACTGCGGGAAGTAGTTATCTAACTAACATACCCCATATATGCTATTATATCTTAGCTGGGGTCCAATCTCTACCCTAACCGGAAGGGTGTCAATATCGCGCCACTGGTAAGGACAAGTTGTGAGTGACCCTTATCTGGAAGGTTACTCTAATAAGAATAGTGGGACCCTTATCTGGCAGGTTAATACACCTCATCAACCCTAATATAATAGGTTAAGATATCTCAACCTACCCTGTCTACGTAGTTCTAGAACACAAGGATGACTGCTAAGAATCACACCCTAATCTGACAGGTGAGTTCCCATCCTTGGGTTCGCTCGGTGCTGAATTCTACTCCCATATGAATGACATTAAATTGAATAACTGAGCTGAACTAATTGACTAAATTGAACTGATTAGATGAACTGGACTGGACTGAGTTAACTGAACTTATACTAGTGGTATTGTTTAACGGAACTAAACTGAGTTTACTGAGTTTCTTTTGAATGACGCAATGTACTGAGTTCTAAGGACTTACTGAGAGTACTGAAGTTGCTGAGATTGAATGTGAATACTGAGGTTGCTGAGGTTACTGAGCACTGAGATTACTGAGATTACTGAATTTTCCTGAGTCACATGACTGACTGATTTCTATAGATCATGGCTTGACTGAGAGTATCGTGATAACATGACATGGCTCTAGATGCACAACTATATTTTTTGGGTACAAGTACCCCCAAGATTCGATGGAAGGAAACTAACAACATGACTTTCTTGAATACATGACCAACCTCAACAATCCATAATATCATAACTTGGGGGATTTTATAGAGTACATGGTTATCATACATCTTGTACATTAGTAGAATTTGCAAGTAAGCATAGAATAATCTCATAAGACTAGTTCATGAGAAGACCAACAACATTTACAAGACACATTACCAACATGGAAGTCATTGGAACATAGGGGCATATCATGAATCCTCCACTTAGTCACAATTTAGCTATATTGCATGATTTCTAGTTTCTTAGGCATTTTATCAAATACCTTACATGCACCATTTTGGGCATAGGTATAATCATCAATTCAACAATATTAAACCACCAAATTTATGGATTTCAACTTATATGCTAACATGTTCTCATAAAATCACACAAAGATTCCAACTTAGGAATCATACAACAACAACCACATGGTTACAATTAACCCACAACAAAATATTCACAATACATGATTTAAAACTTGATTCTTGAGCTCCATGGATGAAAGGAATCAATGGATGAACACTTTGTATACCTTAGATGGAATATTCTGAAAGATTAACGGTTGAACTTTCTTGAAATTGAATCCCCAATCGACTTTTTTTCTTGGAGCTTGACATAAATCATGAAGTAATAAAACCCAAATCTTGAAGTTTGATCTTGAAAGAAATATAACTTTTTTTTATTGTTCTTGGATTGGGAAACACAAATCTTGATGTTTTCTTGATGATTCTTGAAGAAATGTTTAGACTTGTGTCTTGATTTTTTTGACTAGGGTTCTTGTCCCTTTGAGAGAAAATAAGTTGTTCTTGAGTTTTAAGAACTTGAATATCTTAGATTCTTTAAGAAGGGTTTGAATCTTGTTCTTGGGTTTTAATCTTGAAAAAACCCCTAATTTTGATGTTATGGATGAATGAGGAGTTATGTGCTTTGATTTGAGGTGATTGGGTGTTAAATAGGGTGGAAAAGGACCCAAAAATCTCTTTAAAACGATGTTTCAGCGCTGTTTCGGGAAAATCTGACGGTCTGAGTGACGGACCGTCCCTCTGGTGACTAACCGTCACTCCAAATGTCATTTTTGGTCCAGAAAACGGCCTCAATATTTCAGTTGTGATGGCCAAAGTGACGGTCCATCGCTGACTTGACGGTCCATCATTTTGTCCGTCGCTCCTAGACAGCTCGGGCAGCTCTCAGTAAAATGACCATAACTTTTTACTCTGATGCCGGATTTTGGTAAAATGTATATCATTGGAAATATTATTCAATTATCTATCCGTTGGTGGGTCATGAGCTCAAAAATTCTTTGTATAATGGGAAATATACTCGTTTGAAGTTGACTATAGCAATGTCCTTTTCAAGAATTCAATCGGTAAGGGATGTTTTGATTCGTCTAATAGCTAGGACATATTTAAGGAATTAGTATACATCAAACTTGATCATAAAACTACCAAATCACTATGATTTATTTATCATGAGCTTGATGCATGGTTCTACTATCGGTTGGGATTCTCGGGATAATACAATATCACCCCTTGAGAACATTTGTCCTTGAATGAGACTGGGAGGGGAGAAAAGACAACTGACGTGAATACTAAGCATGATGAACTAAGACATGATTTTGTGATTGACATGAATGAAGAGTTGAATATAACATACTGAACATGCATATTTAATGCATGACTGATAAGCTGAATTTGTGCATATTTGATTCATGGATAATTGACTCATGAATACATGACTGAACGTCCTGATGAACTAAATTACTTGTAGTGAGAATGCATGTCTGATGCATGATTTCATGAATTAACTAATATATGTATGCATGACTAAATATGCAAGGGTAATTAGTACCAAATTTGTAATGGGGATCTGAGCATTAACCGAATACCTAGCTTGTAATGGTGATTTGAATAGGGAACTGACTAAGTTCAAGAAAACTATTACATAAGCTAAAAAGTACTGATGACCCCATGATTATGCTAGAAGTATGCATGGACAGGAATTTGAGAACATGACTGAGGCTGAAACATGATACGTAAGCTGAATTTCTATGAACTGAACTAAGTCTTGAATACATGGTGTAGAACTGAGGTTGGAGCTTGAGGTTCAACTTATGAGTATCCCTACTCAAAACTGTATTCATTACGTAAGAAAAGAATGGGACACTTATGTTATGAAATTTTGGGGAATCATAGCATATCTCCCCCTTAGGACACTAGGTCCCTCTAGGAAATACTATCTTGGCTAAGCTACTAAGGGAAACTGAGGTGATGCGCAAGGCACCTAGGAACTAAATCATGGAACTAAATCATGACTGATTATTTGAGATCTGAAACTTAAGGCCTGATAAATGATCTAAGATGAAGCAACTAAACTTCATGCACTACAACTAAGACAATTGAAAGATTTATGAGGTGCTGAGCACGACTACATGAATATACTAACTTATCTATTTAACTGAATAATTAATAGTTGAATGGATGGTGGAATCCCTATAATTGTAGCAGTAGATTGGTCCATGCAGTTTGAGATCATGTGTGACACAAGTGGTGTTTCCCTTGGAGCTGCTTTGGGGCAAAAGAAGGACAAAGGCAAGCAGCAAATGGATGAAAAAACAGCAAGGAGAGAAGAAAAAAGGAGGAAGAGAGAAGCAATGTTACCTAAGGAGTTAGACCAACATAACCTAAAAAAGCTACAAAGAAGTCAAAGAAAGAATAAAAAAGAAAGCAAAGAGAAGCAGAAAACGAAGCGGCAGGAGTCTCTACTAGTGCTGCCCCAGCAAGAGGGCAAAGTGTAGGTTCATCTCGGGAGATGAATTCTCAAAGTGTGGAAGGTGAGGTTATGAGTACTCTTACCACAAGAGGGGACAACATTGCACTGGGTGAGGATGCAAGAACCTCACCCCACCTGACAGATACCTCAGAGGAATAGGAGGTGAAGTAAATATCCCAATCCAACCATATACGATAAATTATTGCTTTGAGGACAACGCATATCTTTCTATGTGTGGGTGGGTGTATTTACATCATGGTTGGATGTTGTTTCCGATATGCTAAATCCAATCATGTACTATCTAGTAGAACCGGCATGTTTAGGGTATTTTTATTATTGCATTTCAAATTTTGTAGCTTCTGATGTAACTATCTGTGTTTAATGATTATCTATAAAATATTTTTGTTTCAGTACTTCGTTGTAAATATGGATATGGAATGATATTTTCATGAGACTATGAGCATGTGTATGTAATTATTTACTTTATTCATGGAAACATGTGTACATAACCTTCAGTAAATATGCATTTGGCATTATTCTATAAGAGGTGCATGAATCATGTGATGAACATTCTAAGAGTTGCAGAAGAAGTTTAGCTCAGTTGCCTGTGGGTGTGAGGATTTAATTTTAGTTCTTTTATAGTCTAATGCCTAGAACTTCCCCGAGTCATTGATATGGTCTTCTAGTAAATTCAATAGGATAGGATAACAGGCCTCCTTGTACTTTTAGCCCACTTAGCCTAAATAGATAACCCCACCAAAAATATTTTTATCTCATTTGAACCCATCTTGTGCCTTTAAGACCCTTTTTCAATTCCAATAACGTTCATTTACTCTCCGTAGGGCATTAGCATCCTACTCTGGTCCTGGCCCAATATTTGGGTATTGTGCACTTTTACTTAGGCAAAACACCTAAGTTGAGGGTGACTTTTGTCAAGGTACAAATGCCAAATGGAAAGTGAGTGTAAATTTTAATCTAAATGCCTTTAGCCCTGATCAGTTCAAAGATATTGTGCACTTTGACTGAATGAATCAACATAAGTTGAGGGTGGCTGTTGCTTGTCTTTTTCACTTTAAAAAAAAGAGTTTTATGTCTGAAGAAGAGCCTGTTATTGGAAGTAGTAAATGAGCTGATCTGGGCTACAGAAATGCCAAGGCAAGGAGAGTTAAGTCTTAATGAGTTATTTTATCCAAAATCATATCCTTACCTGACCTGAAGCCTCATCACAAGTAGTGAAAATACCTGTTTGACCCTAGCTAGTTGACCTTGAGGAGGTGTCGTATGGCTAGGGCAAGCCTATGGGTATTTTGGACTATGCTTGTAACTTTTTTTATGAGTGTGAGAGTTCAGATTACGTCCACATCATGTGATGAGTGGTGGATTTCATTGTTGCCAGGGCAACTGGAGTTTCACTGAGTTTTGCTGTTCTCTGTGGGATGTAAAATCCATGTTTGTGTGCTGAATTATGATTGATGTCGGGTGTCGACCCTGATGTGTTAAATTCATGTGAGTGAAATGATGAGTGAATAGTTGTATCAAAATGTTCAGTGGTTGGTTGCAGGTCATTGTATTGTTCATGTTCGCAATTAGGTGTTGAGTTGCTTGAGGACCAGCAATTATCTTAAGTTGAGGGTGTTGATGTTTTGGCTTTTGACGAAATATTTAGCATCATCTTATTGGGAAAATTGTATGTTTTCAAGCAACCAAAGTGGTATTTAATGAGTCATTTTAGTGTTTCAGGGAAAGGAATGAACCACAGAAAAAACTTGGAAAAAGTAACAATAAAGGGAATTTGACGGTCAAAATGGTAGACCGTCATACTTTTGATGGACCACCAATTGGACCGTCAGGCCTTATCTAGAAACCACTCTTCTAAAGGACTCCGTGATGGACCAAATGGTAGACCATCATACTTTTGACGGACCACCAGGTGTACCGTCAACCCTTATCCAGAAACCACTCTTCGGAAGGACTCAGTGACGGATAAAATGGTTCAACGTCATACTTTCAATGGACCACCAGTTGGACCATCAGGACTTATCCAGAAACCACTTTTCTAAAGGACTCAGTGACGAACCAAATGGTCGACCGTCAGACTTTCGACAGACCACCACTTTGGCCATCAACTTGGATGCAGTTTTTTTTATTTTAAAATTTTAAATTCCTTTTTACCTGGGAACATATAAATACCATATTTTAGGGTTAGTGGAGTCACTTTTATCTTTTACAAGTTTATCATCTATTGAAACTCTCTGTAACCTAGTACCTTGGGATTGAAACATATTTTGGGGAAGTTAATCATTCAATTCTTTATTGATGATTCAAGAATTTTTTCTTGCGATTTTTGTAAGTGAATTCTAAATCTATTTATGAATAATACAAGAATTATTTCTTTTACTTCTATGGAATTTTGTGGCTAGTTCCCATAACTAGGGTTATAGGATTCTTAATGTGAAAAGCATCTATGGGTTGTGAATCAAATTGAGTTCCATGAATAACTAATATTGTATAAACCTTTCTTCAATTTAATGGCTTTTATTGGTTGCAAACTTGAAAAGTGGGCCCAAGAACATCACTTGTCTGAAAGAAAAGTGTTTGTTGGGAAACGAAAGTGTTTACATGAATTCTAAGGACTTTAACCTTTGGAATAATGGAAAATGACCTAATAGGATTAGCTTACATGAGAAAAATGTTGAAAGAACAATGTATCCTTTGAGTTTGAGAGAATTAAAAGATAATCTATCCACTTAGGTTGAGAGACTAAAGGATAAAGAATAGGATTCAACCCTTCTTGAAATTTAATTTACTAAATGGAACTCTTAAGTGATTCACAACCCTAATTATGCTAGAATTTTTGTAACTATAGACTTGGTTTGTTTAATCTTATTAAATTACTAATTACAAAGAGAATCATTCACTGGAATACTCTTGTTACAATTAATTACTTTATAAGTTACAAATCAAAAAACCCCTTATTCAGGAACCTCTGATCAATAGTCCAGTAATGATTACAATACTTAGTGAGCACAGTATTCCCTGTGGGATTCGACACCTAACCTAGTTGGTTTCTATATTTGACAACGACCACTTATACTTTCTAATGAGAGTTGTAATTTGGGCATATCAAATTTTGGCGTCATTGCCGGGGAATACGGTTGTCAACTAAGTTTGTGATTGTTAATTGACCCTTTGGTCAAAGATTCCCAAATTTTTTTTTTATTTATTATTTTTGTTATGTGCAGGTTGAGTGTCTTGTATGCCAAGTACGCGGAGATCAGGTCAACCATTATTACCTATTCATCAAGAACCGCAGCTCATTGGTAGAATGGACGGTCACCGAGACTCGAAAAGAATAGCTTCTCAGCAGGAGCAGACTAGATTAGCAGCCTTGGCAGCCGCGCAAGTAAATCAGCAGAATGCAAACAATGATGGTCGGGAAGTAAACCCAGATGATGATGAGAACCTGGGTGATGATAAGTTATTAACCCCAAGACGTGCAGATGATGTAGCCGCACCAGCAAATAGGAATATCAACAGAAATCGCCAGGAGAGAATGAGACCTAAACGCTGAGTTGTCCAGTTTTCTCTAGATGATGATGATGATGACCTGGATGGGGCTGGTGCTACAGGGGCTATTATTCCTCCACCCCTAGCACCTGGAGCTAATTTTAATTTCACTAGTACCATGATCCAGTTATTGCATCTTAAGGGACTATTCGGTGGACTTGCAGGTGATGACCCAAATCTGCATTTGATTAACTTTATCTCGACATGCAAATTGTTCGACAATCCAGGAGTAGGACAAAATGCTATTCGGTTGCGATTATTCCTATTGTCTCTTTATGGAGAAGAAAATTTATGGTTGAATGGGCTAACCCCCAATTCTATTAAAAATTGGAGGCAATTGAAAGATGTTTTCTTAGAAGGGTTCTTTCCGTCGTCCAAAAGGGCACAGTTAAGAGATGAAATCAATAATTTTAGGCAGTTTTGAACTGAAGCTCTCTATGAAACCTGGGAGAGGTTCAAAAAGAAGCTCACAAAGTGCCCGAATCATCAGATGACCAACATCCACCTAAAGGAGATATTATATAAGGCCTTGAATTCATTGACTAAGCTAGTGGCGGATAATGCTGTGGGTAGGTCATTCATGGACCTCACTTTTTCTAACGCGTATGAGATACTGGATTGTATGACAAAATAGAATAGAGCTTGGAGTACCAGGGATTCTGAGGTAGCAAGCTCTACTGTATCTATTGGCATGACTGCAGAACAGGGGCAAAGGGAAGAAGAACGTGACCAAGACATGGCTCACATGAAGACACAGATGGACCTTCTTACTAAGCATTTATTATCAGGAAAGATAGAGGAGGTTAAACTTGTTGCATCACAGGGTAGAGCTGACTCCGCTTCTGAGGAGGAAGCCAATTATTTGAACAATCAGGGGGGTTTCTGAGGCAGTGGCCAAGGAAACCAAGGTTGGAACTACTATGATAAATTTGGATACAAGGACCGAGACCAAGAAAATTGGAAAAACAAAAATGATAGGGGTGAGTTGTATATGCCTCCTGGAAATCATGAGGCTACTGCAACTAGCTCTGGGAATATGTCCATGAAAATATGATGGCTAAATTATTGAAAGGGGTGGAAGCAACCAATACTGGAGTAGCAGAGATGAAAAATGATTTATCCCCAATGAATCAATTGGTTGACTCACACTTTACTTCAATAAAACAGTTGGAGTAGCAAACACATGTATCAATAATGATACCTTAGCTCTAATACCAAGTTTGTAACGCCTTGATTTTTCTTAACCAGAGTGCTACAGGGTTCTTATGACCCCGAAGGACCACAAGCCAACCCATTACTGATATCTATACCTGTGTACTGCAATATATAACATAATAATGTGGAAAACATGAACAATAGGCCATAAGGTTAAACTACATAGAATATCTGACAAATCATAACATCCATATGGGGTAATGAATACCCAAAATAACTGAAATCTGAATCAAATCTGAGCTAAATCTGAAAGCCTCTAAATTCTATCTGAATAAGGAGTTGAAGGAACATGTCTCCAACTATCTCCGTCTAGGAAAACTGAACTAAAATAATAAATAAAATAAATAATATCATCCTCGAATGGATGAGGACTCACTGCAACTCTACGACTGGAATGTTACTGATACTGCTGATCTGGAGCTCGTATTTGTGAACCTATGGTGTAACATAAAAGAAAGCACCATAGTGCAAATACGTCAGTACAACTGGGAGTACTGAGTATACGAGTGAGGTAGGATAAATGCAAAAAGGGTTTACATGCATGAACGATGCTAACTAACTGATATGAACTTAAGAGTGCAAATATGCATACGTAGTAACAGAGATCATGATTTTGTCATATCTAGATATGGACACTAATACATGATCTAATGATATATAGCATGACTAATACTAAAATTCTAATAACATAGATGACTATGTTTGACAGTCCTGAATCTAATGGAACAATCTGTGTTCTGTTCTGTAACTTAATTGACTGTATCTAACAGTCCTGATATATTGAAATCTGAAGAACTATCTAAGTTCTTTTACTGAGACTGGTACTAAAACTGTGGGAGGTAATTAATTGACCGACATGCCCCAATAACGCATATAGCTAAGTTGGGGTCCAATCTCTGCCTCGACTGGAAGGGTGTTAATACCGCGCCACTGATAAGGATAGTTGTGAGTGACCCTTATCTGGCAGGTACTCAAAATGAGAATGGTGGGAACCCTAAACTGACAGATTAAGCCACCCCATCAACCCTAAACTGACAGTTTAAGATGTCTCAACCTACGCTGGCTACGTAGTTCTGGAACACAAGGATGATTACTAAGAATCACACTCTAAACTGACAGGTGAGTTCCCATCCTTGGGTTCACTCGGTGCTAACTTCTACTCCCATATGAAGAGACTGAACATGATTTAACTAATGGTACATGGACTAAATAACTGACTTCCGTTGACTGACGGATTAAAGCTACTATTTGAGAATTAACTGAGATCATGAGATTTCTGAGGTTTTCTGAGTCACATGCCCGACTGAGTTCTATAGATCATGGATTGACTAAGATTATCGTGATAACATAACATGGATATAGGTACACAGCTATATTTTTCTGGTACAAGTACCCCCAGGACTCAATGGAAGAAAACTGACACACATGACTGACTTGATCGTAAGAGTAGTGTCCACAATTTACCATATCATGAGTAGGGGATTTCACACTAAGCATAGTTCTCAACATCTTATACATGGAAGGTAAATTCATACAACATGTATATACTTTCATAGCTTTGATATCATGGTCAATCCATATCACAACAACAACGCATATCACTCACATGGAATTCATAGGAAATCGTAAAGCATAGAGCATGGACTTTTCATTTAAGCACAATTAAATCTTGGGACATGAATTCTATCATCTAGGTATATTATCAAACACTTTTCATGCATTCTTTTAGCCTATGTGTGTTCATGAATTTCTCCATATTAAACCACATAAGGATTATGGGTTTCAACTAACAAACACATATACTTCATGAAAACACCTTTATATATCATCTTGAAACTTAACCAACAATCATCAACATGTACATGCTAATATCACAACAAGACAATCATAAAATAATATTTAAAACATGGTTCTTGAGCTCTATGAATGAAATGGATCCATAGATGAACACTATGCATACCTGACTCAAGGTTCTTGATGTTTTTGAACTTGAAAGATTTGAAATCCTTTGATTTTTGAAGAATATTGGGTCTTATCCTTAGAGATTAAATTTAGAGAGAAACCCTAGTTTTTTCTTGTGAAATAATAATGAGCAAAATTGCTGAATTCGGACTAATCTGGGTATATATAGACGAGTGGTAAGTGACAAAAATATCCCTGTTAAAACAGCCTGGAAGTAAACTGAACGTGGCATGTGACGACCCAACTGACGGTTCGTCAGGAACTTGACGGTCCGTCATTTCGACCGTCATACATGGACCAAAAATGGGTATCAATACTGATACCTTGTCTCTGATACCAAGTTTGTAATGTACCTAGGCAAGGTATCTTATGAGATCAAATTGCCTTTAGATTTAGCCTTAGTTCATCCAGTCTTCCATGTATCCTTTCTCAAAAAGTGCGTAGGTAACCTAGCAGTTGTAGTCCCTATTCAAAGCGTTGATGTTCAGAACTATCTCTCTTATGAAGAGATTCCAATTGAAATCTTAGACTATCAGACTCGTTGATTGAGGAACAAAGAGGTCCCTCTAGTTAAGCTTCTTTGGTGAAATTAGTCCATCGAGGGAGTTACTTGGGAAGCAGAAGCAGATATGCGTACCAAGTATCCTTACCTCTTGTCCGCCGATTCAGATCAAGCTCAAGGTAATAGTTTGCCTTAAGCTTATTCAGTTTTATATTCATGATTCCCATTATAAACGTGGTATCTACTACTATTTCATACTCTGTCATGCATTCATGTATCAGTTCAGTTATAAAATCATGCATCAGCTATGCATTCTCATTTTGAGAAACTCAGTTTATCAGAACACTCAGTTAGTCATGCATAAGATGTGCATGAGTTCAGTATATTTAGCATGTCAGTCATGAATTCATGTCTCAGTCACTCATGTTCAGGTTATGTTCATTTATTATTTTCCCTCTAATTCAGTCTCATTTGAGGAAAAATTATCTCAAGGGGGAGATATTGTAATACCCGTGCTTATTCCTAGCTAAAAATCATCTCAAGGATGCTAGTACTTACTTTAAAATATAAATCTATTTTTGTACCCGTGGTATTTTTTATATTTCTACTTTCTATCACGTGGTAAATTGAGTTAGCTTTCTAACGATACCAATTTTGTCCAAATCCGACACCAGACGAGGAAGTTATGGATGTTTTACTTAGAATTGACCGAAACTCCCAGGTGCGGCGTCCAAGTTGACGAACCGCCAAACAAGTGATGGACCACCACTTTGACCGTCACATCTAAGGCAGTAGGTCCACGTTCTAGATAAGGATTGACTGACGAGTTGACGGACGATTTGATGGACCGTCAGATTTTTGATGGACCGTTATCCAGGCCATCAACTCTTATCCAGTGAACCCCATTTTTGGTCCACGTATGACGGTCAAAATGATGGACCATCAAGTTCCTGACAGACCATCAGTCGGGTCGTCACATGCCACGTTCAGTTTACTTCCAGGCTGTTTTAACAGGGATATTTTTGTCACTTACCACTCGCCTATATATACCCAGATTAGTCCGAATTCAGCCATTTCACTTATTATTATTTCACAAACAAAAACTAGGGTTTCTCTCTAAATTTAATCTCCAAGGACAAGTCCCAATCTTCTTCAAAAATCAGAGGATTTCAAATCCTACAAGTTCAAAAACATCAAGAACCTTGAGTCAGGTATGTGTAGTGTTCATCTATGGATCCATTTCGTTAATAGAGCTCAAGAACCATGTTTTAAAAATTATTTTAGATTGTCTTGTTGTGATATGAGCATGTACTTGTTGATGATTGTTGGTTAAGTTTCAAGATAATATCTAAAGGTGTTTTCATGAAGTATATGTATTTGTTAGTTGAAACCCATGATCCTTATGTGGTTTAATATGGTGAAATTCATGAACACACTTAGGCTAAAAGAATGAATGCAAAATGTTTGATAATATGCCTAGTTGATAGAATTCATGTCCCACGATTTAATAGTGCATAAATGACAAGTCCATGCTCTATGCTTTACGATTTCCCATGAATTCCATGTGAGTGATATGCGTTGTTGTTGGGATATGGATTAACTATAATATCGAAAGTATATACATGTTGTATGAATTTCCCTTCCATATATAAGATGTTGAGAACTATGCTTAGTGTGAAATCCCCTACTCATGATATGGTAAATTATGGACTCTACTCTTACGATCAAGTCTTTCATGTGTGTTAGTTTCCTTCCATTGAGTTTTGGGGGCTCTTGTACTTGAAAAATATAGTTGTGTACCTAGATCCATGTCATGTTATCACAATAATCTCAGTCAAGCCATGATCTATAGAACTCAGTCGGGTATGTGACTCAGCAAACCTTAGAAATATCATGATCTTAGTTAATTCTCAAATAGTAGCACTAATCCGTCAGTCAACGGAAGTTAGTTACTCAGTCCATGTACCATCAGTTAAATCACATTCAGTCTCTTCAGATGGGAGTAAAAGTTAGCACCGACTGAACCCAAGGATTGGAACTCACCTGTCAGTTTAAGGTGTGATTCTTAGTAATCATCCTTGTGTTCCAAAACTACGTAGCTAGCGTAGGTTGAGACATATTAAACTATCAGATTAGGGTTGATAAGGTGGCTTAATCCGTTAGTTTAGGGTTCCCACCGCTCTCATTTTGAGTACCTACCAGATAAGGGTCACTCATAGCTGTCCTTACCAGTGGCACGATATTGACACCCTTCTAGTCGGGGCAGAGATTAGACCCCAACTTAGCTCTATGTGTTATTGGGGGATGTCGGTCAAACAACTACCTCCCACAGTTTCAGTCCTAGTCTCAGTAAAATAACTCAGATAGTTCTTCAGATTTTAGTATATCAGGACTGCCAGATACAATCAATTCAGTTACAAAATGGAACACAGATAGTTCCATTAGATTCAGGATTGTTAGACACAGTCATCTATGTTATCAGAATTTTAGTATTGGTCATGATCAATATAAGTATATCATGAATTAGTGTCCAGATCTAGATATCACAAAATCACGTTCTCAGTTACTACTTATGTATGTTTGCACTCTTACATTCATATTAGTTAGTCAGTTAGAATCATTCATGCATGTAAACCCTTTTTACATTTATCCTACCTCACTCGTATACTCAGTACTCCCATTTGTACTGACGCATTTGCGCTATGGTGCTTTCTTTTATGTTACACCATAGGTTCACAGATACGAGCTCCAGATCAGCTGTAGCAGTAGCATTCCAGTTGCAGAGTTGCAGTGAGTCCTCATCCATTCGAGGATGATATTATTTATTTTATTTATTATTTCAGTTTAGTTTTGCTAGTCAGAGTTAGTTGGAGACATGTTCCTTCAACTCCTTCTTAGACAGTATTTAGAGGCTTTCAGATTTAGCTCAGATTTGATTCAGATTTCAGTTGTTTTGGGTATTCATTACCCCGTATGGATGTTATGATTTGTCAGATATTCTATGCAATTGAACCTTAATGTCCAATTGTCTATAACTCTCAAGCCTTTCATATTCATAACCCTCAATTAGTTAATTTACAAGAAGACAATTTATCTTTTACTCTTTTTATTTTTTATTTTTTATTTTTTTATATTCTCTATAATTTATGTGATTGATTTGTATTAAATTAAATCTATAGATAATAATATTAACGAAGAAATATAGAAAAAGTGATGTAGCACTTTTCTAGAACCTCCATTTTTATTTATTCCTTTTCTCATTTTTTGACAATTTCTTCTTCATTTATCTATTTATTTTATTTTTCTTAATTCAAAAATTAATTATTCAATTAATCAATTTTCACCTTCCACTATGATTACCTTCTTTATTAGAGATTTTAATATATATTCGTGTATTTTACCACCTTCAATCTTTAATCTTAATTAATTTTTCTAATGTGTAGTAATAGTGTGCTAAAAATGAGAGATAAAAAGACAAACTATTCTATATATATCTCACTGTACCGAATTCTGCATACATGAATAAATCATTTTAGTTGTTGTAGTTTCACTATTTCAACAAAATTTGCTTTCATTATGTATTCCTGTCTCCCTCTTCTTTCCATGTATCTTTGATTCTTTGTCTTTAATTTAAAATTTTAATATATATTTGAAAGTTTCAAATGATAACAACTTATGGCGATAGGTTTTAAATCTTTGATGACTTTTGGTTTGTATTTAGACTTAAAAACATTACTCTAAGTTATCATGTAGAGTTTCAAAAAAAAAGTTCATCGTGAAATTTAATTTCATGAATGATTGTCTTTACTCAGTGTCTAACTCTAAGTTATCAGTGTCTTTCTTTATTTTGATTTGGGAGGATTTTCTCCATTGATTTCTTTCTCTCTCTTCTCTATCTCTCTTCTGCTGCTGAAACCCTAGATCTTCTTCGCCGGCTCAGTCCAAAAACTCCGTTGACCCGGATCCGATTTACTCAAATGAAGCTTTTTCACCCTATAAAGGGAAAAATTCAGTGAACATCATCATCATCATCATCATCATCTCAAAGATGAATGCAAAGATCTTTGAAATTTGGTGATAGGAGCACTATTCTGGCTACACTATTCCGGTGACACTATTCCAATGACACTATTCTGGTGACCAATTTCTACCGCAAATTACCGAAATCCAGCTACTCAACCAAGTATATGGACACAACCTAGCTTCAATCGGGTGCACTCGATCCATCTTTTCTAGTTGTGTGTAGCTTTCTTGATTTTTAGGGTCTGCTACTGGTAGTGTTCTGCACTATTCTTGTTGTGATTCCTGTTTTGTAGCGTCTTGGCTGATTATCTTCTTGTGGGTGTCGAATTTCTTGTTGATTGGTTACTTTGTAATAGTGTTTTACTTGTGAATCTCTTTATTGTTCTTAGTAGTTTTGAAGTGTGTTGCCTTGTATGATTACTGTTACTTGATTTACTAGCATATCCATTAATTGTGGTAGTATTAGTTCCCGCTATTGACTATTGTTTATCAAAATTTACATTATATTAATAGTTTTTTAGCTCTCTATCTATTATAGATTGTTGTCTGTGTCCCTAGCTCCTTTATTGACTTCATTTTAACTAGTGTGCCCTTTTACCTTATCTTGATCCCCTTTGTTATCTTTCTTCCCTTTTTATTTTCATCCCCCTCCCCTTTATTGCATAGTGGCTATGATTGGGGATGGTAGACTGGGGTCATGTCATAGGTCGGGGTCGGGGTCAGGTTCGGGATATGTTGGGTCTGGGACAAGTTTTGGGGAGGTTGGGTCTGGGTCAGGTCTAGGATTGAGTTTGGGGTTAGGGTATAGGGGTAGTAAGGTTAGGCGAGATAAGAGAGCTTCTAGGTTGCGAGTTGGGTATTGGAACATCGGTACCATACAGGGTAAGTCTATAGAGCTGGTGAAGATTCTTAGAAAGAGGAGAGTTAGTGTAGCATGTGTCCAGGAAACTAAATGGGTAGGCACTAAAGTGAGAGATGTGGATGGATATAAGTTGTGGTACTCGGGTAGCGTGAGACATAGAAATGGGGTAGGTATCTTAGTAGATGAATATCTTAGGGAGCAGGTGGTAGAGATAAAGAGAGTTAGTGATAGACTGATGTCTATTAAGATGATCATGGGAGGGTCTACGGTGAGCGTTATTAGTGCCTACGCCCCTCAAGTAGGTTTGGACGAAGAGGAGAAGAAGGAATTCTGGGAGGTTTTAGATGAGGTGGTGAGAAGCATCTCGAGCAATGAGAAACTTTTCGTGGGAGGGGATTTCAATGGGCATATTGGGTCTTTATCGAGAGGGAATAATGATGTGCATGGTGGTTTCGGTTTTGGTGAGTGGAATGAAGAAGGAACTTCTCTGTTGGATTTTTATAGGGCTTTTGGGTTGTGGATAGCAAATTTGATCTTTCCGAAGAAGGAGGATCACCTTATTACGTTTCAGAGTTCAGTGGCCAAGACTCAGATAGACTTTTCGCTTTTTAGAAAAGGGGATAGAGAGCTATGTAAAGACTGTAAAGTCATACCTAGTGAGAATCTCTCGACTCAACATAGGTTGTTGGTGATGGACTTGGTTATCAATAAGGGAAAAAAGAAGAGAAGTGGAGAAGCGCGGCCTAGGATTAAGTGGGGTAGCTTGACTTTGGCTAGTGATTTGGAGATGGAAGAGAAGTTGAAGAGTAGGGGGCTTGGGAGAGTAGAGAGAGTATGGATAATATGTGGGAGACGACTGCTAGTTGCATTAGGGAGACCGCTAGAGAGGTGTTGGGTGTCTCGAGAGGTCAATCTGGCAAACATCGAGGAGACTGGTGGTGGAATGAGGAGGTCAAGAGAAAGGTGGAGTCTAAGAAGGTGGCTTATACTAAGTTGGTTGGGAGCAAGGATGATGAGGAAAGGCAGAAGAATAAGAAGAAGTATAAGGTAGCTAGAAGAAAGGCTAAATTAGCGGTTACGACGGCTAAGCCAGTAGCTTTTGAGAGTTTATATGCGGCTTTAGAGGAGAAAGACAAAGATAAAAATTGTATAGGATGGCCAGGGAGAGGAGGGATCATGACCTTGACCAAGTTAAGTGCATCAAAGAAGAGGATGGTATAATGTTAGTTGAGGATGCCCTCATTAGGGAGAGGTGGCAGTCCTATTTTTATAAACTTTTGAACGACGAGGGGGACAAAGGTTTTGTGTTAGGATACTTGAAGATATCTGAGGAGGGTCACGATTATAGTTATTGTAGGTGTATCGAGGTTGAGGAGGTCAAGGGAGTTATTCACAGGATGAGGCGGGGTAAGGCGACGGGGCCAGGCCAGATGAGATTCCAATAGATTTTTGGAAGAGCACTAGCGGGGCAGGTCTGGAGTGGTTAACAAAGTTGTTTAACATTATTTTTAGAGCTGCTAAGATGCCTGAAGCGTAGGGGTGGAGCACGATGATTCCAGTGTATAAGAACAAGGGAGACATTCAGAGTTGTAACAACTATAGAGGTACTAAGTTGTTGAGTTATACTATGAAAGTTTGGGAAAGGGTGGTAGAGTTGAGGATGAGGAGGATCGTGACGATCTCTGAGAATCAGTTCGGTTTTACGCCTGTTCACTCGACCATTGAGGCCATTCACCTTGTGATGAGATTTGTGGTGCAGTTTTGAGAGAGAAAGAAGAATTTGCACATAGTGTTTATTGATCTAGATAAGGCATATGACAGAGTTTTCAGGGAGATTTTGTGGAGGTGCTTGGAGGCTAGAGGGGTGCCCGTGGTGTACACTAGGTCGATTCAGGATATGTATGATGGTGTGAAGACTCGTGTGAGGACGGTAGGTAGAGATTTTGAGCACTTCACAGTTTTGATAAGGTTGTACCAGGGATCGACTCTTAGCCCATTTCTATTTGCCTTGGTGATGGATGTTTTGACGTGACATATTCAAGAGGAGGTTCCTTGGTGTATGTTATTTGCAGATGACGTGATTCTGATCGATGAGACTCGAGGTGGAGTTAATGATAAGTTGGAGATTTGGAGACAGACACTTGAGTCTAAAGGTTTTCAGTTAAGTAGAACCAAGACGGAGTACTTGGAGTGTAAGTTCAGTGATATGTCGCAAGAAAATGGAGTGGTTGTGAAGCTAAACTCTCAGGCCATCCAGAAGAGGGAGAGTTTCAAGTATCTGGGGTCTAAAATTCAGGGTAATGGTGAGATTGACGAGGATATCATGCATCGTATTGGGGCAGGGTGGTTGAAGTGGAGGCTCGCTTCGGGAGTCCTTTGTGATAAGAAGGTTCCCCCAAAGCTTAAAGGTAAGTTCTACAAAGTGGTAGTCCGGACGGTTATGTTGTATGGAGCGAAGTGTTGGCCAGTTAAGAACTCCCACATCCAAAAGGTGAAGGTAGCAGAGATGTGAATGTTGTGATGGATGTGTGGACTTACCATAAAAGATAGGGTTAGGAATGAGATTATTCGGGAGAAGGTGGGAGTTGCCTCGGTGGAAGATAAGTTGCGAGAAGTGAGGCTACGTTGGTTCGGGCATATGATGAGGAGGGGCATTGATGCTCCAGTGTGTAGGCGTGAGACTCTGGCTATGGATGGGTTTAGGGGGGCTAGAGGTAGACCGAAGTAATACTGGAGGGAGGTAATTAGGCATGATATGGAACAATTACAGCTTACAGAGGACATGACCCTTGATAGAAAGGTGTGGAGGACGCGGATTAGTGTAGAAAGTTAGGGGGTGGGAGCGCGGCGGTAGTAATAGGGGAGTGCTTCTTTGGGTCTGGAGTTTCTGGTTCGTAGTGTTGGGGCAGTAGTTTTTGGGGCGAGTGGTGTTGGCTTTTTTGCATCCCATACTAGTTTATTATGCACTTATCTTTTGTGTTTGTTATAATGTTAGTTTGTTTTGTGTACCATACTAGTTTGTATCCACTTACTTTTTGTCTTTGTTATACTGTTATTGGTCCTAAGTTGGGGGTCTATCGGAAACAACCTCTCTACTTCTCTTGAGGTAGTGGTATGGTCTGCATACACTTTACCCTCCCTAGACCCCACTAGGTGGGAATACACTGGGTATGTTGTTGTTGTTGTTGTTGTTAAATTATTGTCTTTACTAATAAAGAATCGTGCCTTGCAAATTGGATAAATTTTTATAACTTATTTTGAATTTTGATTTTATTATCTTATAGCTTCATGAAAATAGTTTTTTGTCGGTGTGTGCCAAAGAATAGAACTAACATCCCACTATTTTAATTTTCGTTGTTAAAAATATTATATCATAAATTTGAAATGTTAATTTATAATCACGTGAAGCACGATCAAATTAACTAGTCTAGTAGTATGTCTGATTAATAACAATATATTAAAAAAAAAAATTGAGCATCTCAAATAATTAATAAAAATATACCGATTGGTTAAGTAACACAGAAGAATACAAAAAGCATCTCACATATTGAAATGCAATATCAAACATTTTAGAAATGATGATTTGCATAAAACATGCACGTTAAAAAGTTTACTTGGTGTTACTATTGCTTTACCCCTACCTCTTTTAGGTTACGTAGATTTAATCCTAATGAAAGACACATATGTATGTGTAAAAGTAAAATATCACAATGAATTTTTGTTTATAGAATTTTAAAAAATAAATATGTGTACATTCTACATACCATGAATATATTATTTTGGTTGTAATCTAAAATAAATTCTAACACTAAACAACAAAAAAAAAAAAAGAGAAAAAAGACAATGACATGATACATTCTCATAAGCTTCATACAATACCTTTATAAGAAATATGAGAAGAATTAAATCATAAAAGTGATTTACTTTTAATTTTTTTTAATACATGCTTAATTTTAACAAATCGCAAATAAAGAAGCGTAAATGGAAAACCTCAGCCACAAGAACACAGTTATAGTAATGTTTGTTCCCAATATAATCAAATTCACATGCCTCTCTTGTTGCTATGCAACATATTTATAAATGAAGCAACTGAAACATCATTAGTTACACAAAATTTTGGACAAAATAAAAAAATAAAATTTAATTATCATTATTAGTGGATAAATACATTTACTGTATGAGTACCAACATAAGCAGTTTCAAACATTCCTCGTATATCTACTTTGAGCGAACAAATATGAAAATAGAAGGAAAAAATGGATGATAATAAAAACAACAGACATTAATTGATTATAAACTATAATAAAATAATATGATAATTGAGATATCACTCTTTACACGAAAAACTTCTTAAAGTCGACCAACATTCATCTACCACCTATAAACTACAGTAAAATAATAGGACCATAGAAATATCAAAAAAATACAATTAAACCTAATCTTTACACAAAAAAAATCTCATAGCCGATCAACATTCATCTACCACTTGTAAACTATTATCAAACAATACTATAGTAGAAATATCAAATCAATACAATTAAACCTAATCTTTATAAAAAAGAAAATTCTCCTCAAAGTCGACCGACTTTCATGTACTATTTGTAAACTACAACAACACAATACAATAATAGAGATATCAAAACAACAATTAAATCTAATATTTACACAAAGTTTCTTCAAAACTGACCAACATTCATCGACCACATGTAAACTATGACATGATAGAGATATCAAAATAATACAATTAAACCTAACCTTTGCACCAAAATTTTCTCAAAGTCTATCAACATTCATTTACCACCTGTATTAAGCAGAAAAAATAACAAATAAAAAGAAATTATGACAATACAATTAAGTCTAACATTTACATAAAAAAAAAAATCAAAGTCCTACGATATATATATATATATATATAAGAGAGAGAGAGAATATTATTCCATCCTATATGGCATGCATAAGAATCAAGAAAAGCTATTTATCTTTTTTGTGATTTTTTTGAACTTTTTCTTCATTTTTTTCATTTATCAATCAATTTGTTTAATAATAAAAATAAATGGATCAATTACTACTCCTACATTTATTTATATCCTTTCATATAAAAGTTTAATGTTTTTTATTTTTATTACTCTCATGACCGTTGACGATCATAACTCCTTTTATGTTATCATTTTATATTCCATATTATTTTCCCGTAAATAGAAGCATTATAAACTTCTTCCCCCATAAACAAAATTAACAATATTTCATTCACTATATATTTTTTGAACTTACTTATATTCTTTTAAAAAAAATTCATTTTTGTACCTTCAAAAATATCCTCCTTATTTTTTTCTTTTGGGTATGTTGTTTTTTCTTCTTCATGTATTATTCTTTTGGTATTTTAATTGATTTGATTTACACTAAATTTGGTGTTATTATTATCCTATATTATTTGTAACTTCTAAGCAAGAATATGTATGATTTAAATATATTTTCTTACAATTCCTATTCATAATGTATTAATTTTTGTGATGTATTATTTTTTATCGGGATAAGAGGAAGATCAAATAGTGAACGGATGAAATGAAGATGAAGTGATGACTATGTGAAGATTTAAGGAGTAGGACATAAGAACCGCATTATATATATATATATATATATATATATATATATATATTTGTTTTATCTGAATAGTTCAAATTACTACACACATTTTGTAAACTTTGTTTGTCGTTATACTAAAAATAAATATAAAGGATAAGCATATATAAAATAATGTAACACCTTTTTTTGTTATTTTTTCTCATTTCTTTCAATTAGTTTATTTTACAAAATCATGTCCTTAATTCATACATTCAATTACAAAAATTCTAATCTTAAATATTAGTAATGTCTAGTTGTCCATAACTCTCAAGCCATTCATATTCATAACCCTCAATTAGTTAAAGTACAAGAAGACAATTTATCCTTTTCTCTTTTTATTTTTTATTTTTAATTTTTTTTATCTTTCTCTATAATTTATATGATTGATTTGTATTAAATTAAATCTATAGATAATAATAATAACGAAGAAATATAGAAAAGGTGATGTAGCACTTTTCTAGAACCTCCATTTTCATTTATTCCTTTTCTAATTTTTTGACAATTTCTTCTTCATTTATCTATTTATTTTATTTTTCATAATTAGAAAATTAATTATTCAATTAATCAATTTTCACCTCGCACTATGATTACCTTCTTTATTCTTAGAGATTTTAATATGTATTCATGTATTCTACCACCTTCAATCTTCAATCTTAATTAATTTTACTAATGTATAGTAATAATGTGCTAAAAAATGAGAGATAAAAAGACAAACTATTCTATATATATATCTCACACTACCGAATTATGCATACATGAATAAATTATTTTAGTTGTTGTAGTTGCACTATTTCAACAAAATTCGCTTTCATTATGTATTCCTGTCTCCCTCTCCTTTCCATGTATCTTTGATTTTTTCTTTAATTTAAAATTTTAATATATATTTGAAAGTTTCAAATGATAACAGCGTAAGAAGACAATCTCAAAAATAGTTTGTGGTGAAGATAAGGTATGGCGATAGGTTTCAAATCTTTGATGACTTTTGTTTGGTATTTAGACTTAAAAAGATTACTCTAAGTTATCATGTTGACCTTAAAAAATAAAAAAGTTCATGGTGAAATTTAATTCCATGAATGATTGTCTTTACTAATAAAGAATCGTGCCTTGCAAATTGGATAAATTTTTATAACTTATTTTGAATTTTGATTTTATTATCTTATAGCTTCATGAAAATAATTTTTTGTCGGTGTGTGCCAAAGAATAAAAATAACATCCCACTATTTTAATTTTCATTGTTAAAAATATTATATCATAAATTTGATAAGTTAATTTATAATCGCGCGAAGTGCGATCAAATTCACTAGTCTAGTAGTATGTCTGATTAATAAGAATATATTAAGAAAAAAAATTTGGACATCTCAAATAATTAATAAAAATATACCGATTGGTTAAGTAACACAGAAGAATACAAAAGGCATCTCACATATTTAAATGCAAGATCAAACATTTTAGGAATGATGATTTGCATAAAACACGCACGTTAAAAAGTTTACTTGGTGTTACTATTGCTTTACCACTAGTCCACTACCTCTTTTAGGTCACGTAGATTTAATCCTCTCTGATACCAATTGTAGGGGGTGTGGATAAGTTTAATAGATCTATTGTAGCTATGGATCTATTTTTATTTGTGCGTGGATATTTCTTAACTTCTCTAAATATTTTTATTTTATTTATGTTCATATCTTGGGGGATGATTAAATGGTATTTGATTAAATGTTTTACTGTAGTATTCTTTAGTTTTTTCTCTTAGTCTTTGATATTCTTCTATATTATTTTTGAGGTATTCTAAATATTCTATATCTTTTGTTCTAAAATATTCGATTAAATTCTCTTTCATAAGCATTTCTTCTAATCTTATTTCTTCCATATCTTGTCTCCAATATTTTAAATACTCATAGTTTATCATTTTATTCTAAAGTAGTTTCTTGTTTACTAATTTTCGTGTAATATTCTATTCTAATTGTACTATACTTTATATCTGAATTAAGGTTATTAATGCTATTAATTATCTCTCTTCTTCTCTTAATGAGTTTTTTATGTTATATAAACTATTAGCTGTACTTTTTTCTAAATTTTCTAAGGTTTCTTTTATCCATATTAATTTTTCTTTTAGATTTTCCATTATTTCTTTGATTCGGTTTCTATAATTAATTTCTTCATATAGGTCACTTTGGTTTTCTCTAATTTTTCTAATATATTCTAACATTTTAGTCAGAATAATATCCATCTGTGTAATTATCTAGGTATAGTTGTTCTATCCAATTTATAATTTCAATTTCATAGTCTAATACTTTTTCTAATATTATTCTCTTAATATCTATAATTTCTATATTTCTAAGTATATATAAGATTAATATTTTAGGATTATCTGTCATTTATAATTGGTTAAATACTTTATTATAATATTTTTTAGTTTTTTATTTTAATCTCATTAATTCTTCTATATTTTATTGAGAAATTGTATATATTTTATATCCATTTTCCAATATTCTAAATATATGTAATTTATCATAGTTGATGTGTGGGTTTGGTATGTAAGTATTTATAAGAGTAGTTAGGTAAGTGTGGTATATAATTAATTCTAGTCATAAAATATCTATCAAATATTTTTTCCAACATGATTTTTCTTATATCTACTATTTCTATATCCTTAAGTACAAATAAAACAAGTATTTTAAATTTATCTACCATTTTGTCAGATAAATAAGTATTCATTTTTCATATGATGCTTTTCTCAAAATATTCCCTTCAATCATACACATAACAAAATATGATCATTTTAGATTACTATATACTAGATTATCCTTAAATAACATGTTCTTCGTTCATTATTAGCATGGTAATCTAGATACTTTTCCCTTAAACAACGCCTCTACTCTGGTTACTCCCCTATCACGGCTTTCTTGCCTCACCGGTTTCACCTTTAGGATGGCATAGTTCTTAGGGATTTTTTCTCCTTTTCCACTTTTCTAATAAACTTCTTAACATGTTATTTTTCGAATAATTCTACTATAAAGTAACTAATATGAACTTATTTTATCATATCATGATTGTTAGGAATTTATGAATTTAGTTGTTCATAATCATAAATAAATATACCTGTTTTGGTAGGTTTGATAATTCTAAGCTTTGTTCCTCCATAGATTTTTCTATTGAAATATATTTGTTTTTTAATAAATATTTAAAAAGTTTGTTGAGAAAGAAGAGTGTTTGCTTCAACGCATGAAGACTTGTTTTTGTTCTACCTCCGATGCCTTCTATTTATAATCTGAAACCTTACAAAAGTTTCTCTAATTTTACATGTTTCTTAAAACTTTACAAAAAGTCCTAACCTAATTTACTATACAAAAAGTCTAAAAAGACAAAAACTATTAATGTTTTAGACTAATAATAGTCAAACTATACAATAGTTTCTAATAATTTATGTAAAGAAAATTGTGAAAGTTTGTTACATGTCTCTTTCACAATTTAATAGCTTGTCTTCCATTATTGCTCCGTTCTTATCTTCTTTTTGTCATTTCTACTGCTTTTTTATCTTCTTTTCAGTTGGCATGCTTATCTTCTTGGTTGCTTTTTTTTCTTTTATTCTAGTTGTACGTCTAGGACAATATTATCTTCTCCATTACATCTCGAACATTGATGGTCTGGATATTTGTGTCCAATTATCTTGCAATATCTTGTTAATAATCCATCTGAAATAAATCCTCTCTTAATTGCCCTTGCAATAGATTGTTTTTCTGGATTAAGTAATGTCATTATCCATTGTCTAACATCTTCCATATCTGCTTGTCGTAGTTCTTTTGAATTTGAATAAATCATCTGATGGTCTCTTGAATAATAGCTCCATATTGGGTATCCATTGGTATAATTGTTTGCTAGTTCTTGAATAATTGTAGCTAGTCCAATAAGTCGTTTGTTTGCATAAAAATTAGGTATCTCGATTTTAGGTATCTCTGGCTGCTGCACAATATCTTCTGGTATAATCATATCTTTAGTTAATCCTATTTTTACAACTTGTATAACTGGTTTGATCTCGTCGTATAATATCTCTGCTGGTGCAGTATAACACTTTATATAAAATAGATTTCCTTTGGTTATTCTTTTATAGGTGGTGAATATTTTATGTAATTCTTCCATAGCTTTTAGTTCTTCTTCGTCTTAGGTATATATGGTATTTAATAATCCATAGTCAAAATAAGTTTTTATTAAGCTTGGGTTGGTTTTGGGTAGTGCGATTAGCTTGTTGTAACCTTGTAATTTTTGGGTTATATAGTTTGTGTTTGGTTCTTTGATATCTATTGCTCTGGGGTTAAGGTTTAGAAAAGTTTGTACTCGATAAATATTTTCTATGTATTTTTGGGCTGTATAGTTATAAACTTTTTTTATCTTGGTTCAGACTATCTCGATATGTGGTAATTTGTGGGGGTATATTCAAGAGGTCTTTTTGTATTTTTGGTGTAAATGGTTTTTCAAATGTCTTATTTAAGTTCATATTCTGGTATCTTTGTCCAATAACTCCTTTGCTTGTACCTGCAATTGTAGATTGATAAATGTTATGGGTTTTACGGAGTGTCCCAACGTCTCCTTCTAGCTCTGAAATTTTAATGTCTTCCAATCGACATAGCTCTGCACACTGTTGAGTTAGCTGATTTGTAGCTACAGACTTCAGTTTATCTTCATTAGTCTTTAGATTTTCTATTTCATTACCCATACTGTCCACTTTCATTGAAAGCATAGTTAGGGTTTTGAATATCTTTTCTAAAGCATCATCTTCTATTATATCAGTCTGTGTAGCTTTGTCTTAATATGTAATCTGCAACAATATTTTTGTTAGTACTAATTACTTCAATTGTAAATGTAAAATTTAATATATTTAATACTAGTCTCCGAATCTCTTTTGTTGTAACTGAATTTTGTATTTTCTTTGTTAGCCACCAACGTACCTGTGTATTATCTGTTCGTACAATAAACTTGTTATATACAATATATGACTCAAATGCTAATAAACATTTATATAATGAACATAATTCTTTCCTATTTATTTTCCATTTTATTTTTGTTTAATTAAACATTCCTGAATAATATCTACAATGATGTTCTATTTTTTCATTTTCATACCTATATTTAAGTACTCCTCCATAACTACATTCACTAGCATCTTCTTCTACTATATATATAAATTTTCTATTTTCGTCTGAAAATTGTAATTTTGGTAATTCTTTACAAAGTGTTTTTATTTTCTGAACTTGTTTTTTATCTTCTTCGTTATAGTTATATTCTACATCCTTTTTAAATTTTTTCTATAAAGGCTTTAGATTTTCTGCTAATTTTGGTATATATTCCCTTACTTGGTTTACTAATCCCAAAAATGATTGTAATTTCTTTTTTGTATTTAATTCTTCTTTCGAATTTATTATTTTTGTACTATATGTTGTTGCATTTTTACTCCACTTTTATCTATTTGTATTCCTAAAAATTCTATCTGTTTTTTCATAATTTCAACTTTCTTTTCACTTAAACTTATTCCCAATTTTTCTATTATATCCGTAAATTGTTTTAATAATTTTAAATGTTCTTCTTTGGTTTTTGTATATAATAGTATATCATCTATATATACTATACAATTAGGCAATTGTTTAAAATAACTATCCATAAAATGTTGATATCTACCTGATGCATTTTTATATCCAAATGGTAGTACATTTCATTCATAAAATCCTTGTGGTACTGTAAATGCGGTTAATTCCTTAGATTCTTCTTCTAACTTAAATGATAAAATCCTGATTTACAATCAAATTTACTAAAGTAATTATATCCTTGTATTTGTCTTATTTTTAGTATCTTATTTGGTATTGGGTAATTATATGTCACAGTTTTTGCATTTAGATTTCTATAATCAATAATCATTCTACTTTTTCCTCTGTTTTGTTCACTATGTTTATTTACTATAAATTCTGGACTATTGTGTTTACTATTACTTTTTTGTATATATTGTTTTTCTAATATTTCATCTATGTGCATTTTAAATTCTTTTAGATTGTCAAAATTATATGTTAATGGTTTTTGAGTTATTATGCTATTTTTATCTATTAATTTGATTTTTATAGTGGTTTTATATTTTTCCCATCCTTTTAATGGATCTTCACTATATAATTGTTCTAATTTTTTCTTAATTATTTCTATCTTATTTATTGAAAATATAGTTATTTCGTTTTTATTTAATGAAAATACGACTAGTTCTATTGTATCTTCAGTATTTCTTATATTTTCTAATTTTTGTATAATTTTTTCACTTCCTTCTATCCAATCAGTTTTCTTTCTTATTTTATTAGTAACTCTTTTTGCTCTTACTTTCTGCTTACATGGTGTTGTAAACCACCAATCCGTTCTAGTTATTATATGTGGGTATAATTTATCTAAAAACGGCATTCCTAAAAGTATATCTTTTGATGTTAGCTCATAATTATAGATTTCTTCTATTGTTAATATTTTATCCCATACTTGTGTTTTTACATTCTTAGCTTTATAAGTAATAAAGCTTCCTTCGTTATTAAATCCTTTAACTATTATTGGTGTTTTTAATTTATCCCATTTACTTTTTGGTAAACAATTATATCTGCATAAATTAGCTTCTGCTCCTGTATCTATCATAGACGTATAATATCTACTGTAATATCTTTCTACTACTATCTTCATTAATACTTATATTTTCATATCATGTTAAAGCTCTTCTTAAGAATAATTTCTCTCTATTATATGTTATAGATAATTGTGTATGCTCTATATTATATGGTTTTACTTGCTCTAGCCATTTTATTTCTAATATTATGTCTGCTTTTTGCATTTCTTCCTTTATTTCAAATTCTATTTTTATTTTTCTAACTCCTATTATTATTATTTTTTCTGCTATATTTTTAGTGTTTATTAAGCTTCTTGGTAGATCTGGGCATATATTATTGTCAGATTCTATTTCCTCATTTTTTACTAGATATCTTGCTATATAATTTCCTTCTTGTCCTGTATTTAAGAGTATTAAATATTCTTTTTCATTTATTGTTCCTGTTATGTAATATTGGTTTAAATTAGTTGTTGAACTTGTTTCATAACTTGTTCTTTTTGATGAACTTGATGATTCCGGTTTTTCATAAGCTATTCTTTTTGTTGTACTTATTATTCTATCATTTATTATTTTTAAATTTTCTTCTATATCTATGTCTCTATAACTATAATCATTATTATCAATTGTTTTTACAAATTGTTCGAAAGGACTTTCTATTTGTATTTTGTTAATTTTATTTTTTCCCGTTATTGTATTTGTATTTTCTATTTTTATTTCTGATATTTGTTTATTTTTTGGGTTTTTAGGTAATTTACAATCTCTAGCTAAATGTCCTAATTTTCCGCAATTAGAACAAGTACATTCCTTTATAGATTTCTTTTTCTTATATGGTCTTTTATGTTTATAATTTTTTACATAATATCTTTTTCTTGGTTTCTTATACTTATATTTTGATTTTTTGTATTTCTTATATTTCTTATGCCTTTTTCTTTTCTTATAATATCTTTCTTCGCATCCAAATTGAGGTGTTATTTTATCTTTGCAACATGCTAAATTTCTTATTAATGTTTTTTCCATTTTTATTTCTTCTCTATATTTTTCACATAGGTTTCTATACCATTGTTGTAAAAATTTTATTCTTGCTCCTAGAGTATCTACTATTTTTGGTTCATTCCAACTTTTTATTATTTTTGAACTAAATGGTTCAGGTAATTTATTAAAATATAATTTTCTTATTTCTTTACTTTCTTCTGTATTATATGTTCCTTTATAATAATATTCTTTAAATGCGCAAGTATATCCATTTATGTAGCACATATTACATATTGCTAATTTTAACATTAAATTCCTATTTGTATCTTTCTCTTCATTTTGTTCTTCTTTTGTTATTGTCATGCTACTAAATTCGTCTTTTATAGTTATTTCATATTTTTTTAATAATTCTATAGGTGTTAATTTAGTTGTAGTTGTTGATGATGCTTCTTCTGTAGGTTTCTTAGTTCTTAATACCCTTTTACTATTTTCAGTTAGATTTGAAAATCATAATTTCACTGTTCCTATTAGTGTTCTTTCTATATATTCTGGTGCATCTGTTACATTTATATTATTATCTAATAATTGTTTTGTCATATATCCTATCCATAATTGTATTATTTTTTCTGTATCTATTACACAATATAAGTCTAAAAAGTTATAATTTTTACTAACTATTTGTTTTGGTGTCCATTTGTCATATTCATCCTTTAGATTATATCTTTAAAACTTATTCTTATAATATGTAGGTTTTCTTATTTCTGATGTTCTAGGTATTATATTTTCATCTTCTTTTTTATCAAGAGTATTTATTTCTGTGTTTCTATTTTCTAAGTTTTCTTCATTAATTACTTCTTGTTTTACATTGATTTCTAGATTTTTTGTATTTGTTAAGATTTCTGTATATGTTTCACTATCTTCTGAATCATAATTATCTGTTTCTTCAACAACTATTGTATTTATTTCTAATTCCCTAGTTTCTATTTCTTTATTGTTTATTTCTACTTTTTCTTTAAATTGATTTATCTCGTTTAATAATTTTTGTTCTTTATCTTTTTCTTTCTGTCTTTTTTCATACAGATCTTTTAGCATTTGTAGTTCTTTTTCTAATTCAGCAATCCTACTATTTTTAGTTTCTTCTATTTTTCGTATTTCTTTCGTAGTTTGTTTTTTTATTTTTTCTATTTATTTCTTCATTTTCTTTTTCTATTCTTACCATAACTGTCAATTTATCTTCTAATTTTAATTCTTCTTTTTCTAACATTAAATATAAATGTTCACCTATTTTCTTATACCTTCTTCCTAGATTAGAAAATACTATTTTTATTTTTAATCCTTCATGATTTTCATATATTTTTTCATCTATTATAAATTCTTCTTTGTTCATTTTTTATTTAATTGTTAATAGATCATGTTGGTATGTATATTCTAGACTATCTATTGTTGATTCTAAATTTGATATATTTTCTTTTTGTGCATTTATTGAATTTTTACTAACTCCGGCAATTACGTTATACTGTAGTCTTTCTATCTTTATTTTTAATTCTTTACGTTTTTCAGATATTATTTGCTTTAATTCTTTATATTTTGGTAATTTTTGTACGTTATTCATCTAAATAATATTTTGGGGAATATCGAAATGTAGTTTTATCAAATAATAAATTAATCAAATATATCCAAATATATACTACTTCCGTAACTTTAAACAACATATGCTCTGATACCAATTGTAGGGGGTGCGGATAAGTTGAGTAAATATAGTGTAACGCCCAGAAAAATGGGTCCCGGAGCGTCACACGGTGCTTGAGGCTACGAGTAGCTCTAAGCTAACCCTTTGAGCCATTTTCATTCAGTTCAATACAAATCAACGGGGGTTCCATAAATAACCCTCAAATATCAATAAAGTAATCATCATCCAAGGATAAAAATATTTCAAAAAGATAACAAAATACGACTTATTAGTCAACTCCAACATCTATACTAGTCTGACAAGCCTCTAAGAAAATCAATAAAACCAGCGAGCCATTGAGACATGCCCCAACTGACTCATACTCAGTTATCAAATGTAAACAATTCCGTGAAACCAACATCAGACATCACGTCCTCGGAACATGAGGACTCACCACAACAAAGAATATAGAACAGCGTGCCCGAAGAATCACTGTCGAACCTGGAACTGAGCACCTGAACCTACATTCCGAGAAAATGCAGCCCACATCCGAAGATGTGGGTCAGTACCATGGAAAGGAACCGAGTATATGGAGGTGTATGCAGTTGTATAAACATCATCATCATAAATATTTATAAGAAATATGCAGGATGTATGAAAGACACACATAGCCCGAAGAAAATCATCATAATCATGAGAGGATGAAATAAGTATAATAACACATGTGAGTCATCATATAATTTGTCAATCACTTTCAGTTCATCAAGAATATCAATTCTCATAATGTAAATATCATTTAAATATTTTGAAAGAATAACTTTCACAATTCCACTTTCAAATCACTTCACCATTCACCATAGACACAAGGAAACACACACACACTGGGAGATCCTATAACCGACATAAACCATGTGAGCTACATGGAGTCCAATGTACAACCCACGTTGGGGAGAGCTGTCCTATCCTTGCCATCGGAGTAGGACTATCGATATCAAATCCACACAAACTAGTGATCACTATATAAATCAGCCTCAGGCTCACTCCTACGGGGGCACGCAGTTCTAGGGAAGTAAGGTCGCTTTATACCTCCCACTTGGTGCTAAAGATTTCTCCCGGACTTAGCTCAGATAATTTCAAAGACAATCCACAACAAAACAATTTCAGTAATATATAAATATACATCGGGAGCCATCATGCTTCCCATCTATAAAAAAACAACCACGTTGTGGATTTCATTCACACTCGAGTTCAAAACAACTCCATTAAGACCAAAAGGTCAAATCATTCAAAATATCTCAAATATTCAACATCAACGTGCTTATAACACACACTTTCTCAAAAAAATATAATTTCCAATAGGGATTCACGACCCAAATATAAAAATCATGATAAATATCGTTCAAGATTCATGCTTTATATCACCACACATGTAAATTCATCTTTCAAATTCATAAACATCAAGATTTCATAATAATCATCATAAGATATGGGTTCATGCTTTAAATTCATAAAAAATCAAATAAAAATCATGCCTTTGTAAAGAAAATTACTTTTGGGCACAAGAACGAAAGAGAGTTCTTGTTGAAAAACCCCACATACCTTGAATGATGAACTTTAGATCGATACTCGTTTTTGAGATGTTAATCGTGCCTTTGAATGATAGTTCTTGGAGTTCTTGAACTATGAACTTTGAATCTTGAATAAATTTGCAGAATTAATGGTGAACTTTGGAAGTTCTTGAAGTTGGATGTAGGATCTTAGAGTTTTCTTTTTGAGGGAATTTGATGAAATATAACATATAATGCTTCTAATAGGCTTTAATATAGGGTATGGACGGATTTTGGGTGAGGGAGAATGACCAAAATGCCCCTAAAAATCAAATAATTCTCGAATCTGTCCTTTGGTGGACGATTTTGATAGTCTGAAGTAGATCAACCATAACGTTTTACTCCGATATCCAAATTGGATGCAACCAATTTCATTAGAGAGAGGACTCTCATATATTTCCGTTGATATATAGTATCTCACCCAGATCATTGTGTACGAGGAGTTATGATCGTTTGAAGTTGACCCAAAAATTTACTTTTGGTAGGCTTAAGTAAATCAACCATAACTTTTTGTTCGGATAGAAAAATTGGATGAAACTAATTTCATCGGAAAGAGGACTCACAGAGTTTTCTGTTGATATATAGTATATTATCCAGATCATTATGTATAAGGATTTATTATCATTTAAAGTTGGAGCAAAAATATGCCAGGCCTCAGTACTTTTTCCTGCACGTTTTACTTTTCACTACTATTCACGGTTCGATCGGAATGTTCATAAATCGTCGCTCGGGTGTCCATTTTGGATGATCCACATATAGTTGGAAATCTTATTCGATACTCTACGCAATGGTGGGTCATAAACTAAGAAATTCCTCACGGAAAATTTATAATTCATTCTAGAAGATAGAACCCAACACGTTTACGCCCAAAATTTCAATAAAAAATTTCCCGGGGTATTACATCAGCCCCCCCTTGGAAACATTCATCCTCGACTAATGCTAGACATACCAAGATTAGATAGGGAATGGAGCATACAGCTGAAAGTATTCGTTAGACTCATCACCACATCGTTTCTCACTCCGAATGCAACATAGAATGCATAAATTCAAGGAACTACAGCTGAACACATAATAAATGACAGCTGAACTGCTGCAACTTTTATCAAAAGTGCATCATTTAGGAAAGAATGGTACCTTCAGCTTGATCGGAGTTCACGGAAAATAGGTGCGAGTACTTGGATAGCATATCTGCCTCAGCTTTCCAAGTTGCACCCTCAACAGATTGGTTTCGCCACAACACCTTGACCAAGGGAACTTCTTTGTTCCTTAGTCTTCGGACACTGAAATCAAGAATCTCAAAAAGAATCTCATCAAAAGAAAGATTTTCTTGAATGTCAGCACTCACAGAGAAATCCACTACCACAACATCACTAATATGCTTTCTAAGCATGGAGACATGGAATATTGGATGAACAAAGGACAACTCAGAAGGAAACTTGACCTCATAAGATACCTTACCAACACGACTAAGAATTTTGTAAGGACCAACCTAATGGGGACTAAGCTTCCGCTTCTTTCCAAATCTCTTTATCCTGCTCATGGGTGAAATTTTCAGATACACTAGGTCACCAACTTCAAACTTAAGGTCTCTCCTTCTAACATCCGCATATGACTTCTGACGACTCTGCGCAGTTTTCAACCTTTTCCTAATCAACTTAACTTTTTCCATAGCCTCAAATACTGAATCAGGACCACTCACAGCCGCTTCACCCACCTCGAACCAACATATGGGTAATCTATACTTCCTCCTATATAAGGCTTCAAACGGAGCCATGCCAATACTAGAGTGGAAACTGTTATTGTAAGCAAACTCTGTCAACGGTAAGTGATCATCCCAACTTCCCTTAAAGTCAAGTGCACAAGCTCTCAACATATCCTCTAAGGTCTGGATGGTCCGCTCAGCCTGACCATCGGTCCGCGGATGAAAATCAGAACTCAAAAGCACTTGGGTACCAAGACCCTTCTGAAAAGCTTTCCAAAATTGCAAAGTGAACTGAGTACCCCTATCCGAAATGATAGACAAGGGAACTCCATACAGTTTGACTAGCTCTCGAATATACAATCTAGCGTAATCCTCAGCAGTATATGAAGTATGAACAGACAAGAAATGAGCAAAATTAGTCAATCTATCAACCACAACCCAAATGGAATCATGATGGCGTCAGGGAGGAGGTAAACCAATCACGAAGTCCATATTTATCTCTTCCCACTTCTAGGTGGGAATACTAAACTCTTGCATCATACCACCAGGTCTTTGGTGTTCAAACTTAACCTGTTGGCATGTTGCACACTTAGCTACAAACACTGCTATATCTTTCTTCATGCCACTCCACCAATAGATTTCCCGCAAGTCTCGGTACATCTTGGTGGCACCAGGATGAATAAAATATCGCGCCCCATGCACTTCAGCCATAATCCTCTGACTCAGATCATCAACATTCGGGACACACAATCTACCCTGCAATCTCAACACACCATCTTCCCCTTGGGAGAAAACCTCTACTTTTTGGTCCTTGACTGACTCCTTCAGTCTGACCAAACTAGCATCTAAGTATTGCTTTTCCTTCACTTCCGAAACCAAGGAGGATTCGGAACTACTCTGAACCCCTATACTACCTTTAGTAGAGTCTAAGAACCTAACCCCCAATCTAGCCAAACGATGTACATCGCGAGCCAACACTTTCTTACCTTCTACCATATGTGAAACACTACCCATGGACACTCTACTTAGGGAATCTTCCATAACATTGGCCTTGCTCGGATAGTACAACACACTCATATCATAGTCCTTTAACAATTCTAATCATCGTCTCTGCCTAAGATTCAATTCTCTCTGGGTAAACACATACTGCACACTCTTATGATTAGTGAAAACATCAACATGGACACCATATAAATAGTGTCTCCAGATTTTTAAAGCAAACACAACAGCAGCCAACTCAAGGTCATGGGTGGGGTAATTTTTCTCATGAGGTTTCAACTGTCTAGAAGCATAAGCTATCACCTTACCCTTCTGCATCAATACACAACCCAAACCAACTCTCGAAGTATCACAGTACACCACAAAACCATCAACACCATCAGGAAGAGTCAAAACAGGGGCTGAAGTGAGTCGAGTCTTCAACTCCTGAAAACTCTTCTCAAAAGATTCGGACCACAAGAACTTCACTTTCTTTTGGGTCAACCGAGTCATAGGAGACGCTGTAGAGGAGAAACCCACAACAAAACGTCGGTAATAGCTAGCTAAACCTAAGAAACTTCAGATATCAGTCGGAGAAATAGGTCTAGGCCAATTTCTAACAGCTTCGGTCTTTTGGGGATCAACTCTAATACCCTCGGAAGAAATGATATGACCCAGAAAAGCAACTGACCTTAGCCAAAACTCATACTTACTGAACTTGGCAAACAACTTGTGATCTCTAGGGGTTTGCAATATAGTTCGGAGATGATCAGAATGTTCATCCTCACTACGGGAGTACACCAGTATATCATCGATGAACACTATGACAAACATATCCAGATATGGTCTGAACACTCGATTCATGAGGTCCATGAAAGCTGCTGGGGCATTAGTTAACCCGAAAGACATAACAAGAAACTCAAAATAGCCATAACGAGTTCGGAAAATAGTTTTCGGGATGTCATACTCCCTAACTTTAAGTTTATGATAGCCGGAACGAAGGTCTATCTTTGAGAAATAACTTGCGACTTGCAATTGGTCAAACAAATCATCTATTCTCAGAAGGGGGTACTTATTTTTTACGGTGACTTTATTCAGTTGGCGGTAATCAATGCACATATGCAAAGAGCCATCTTTCTTTCTCACAAACAACACAGGAGCACCCCAAGGAGAAACACTAGGCCTTATGAAACCCTTATCTAGTAGATCTTTGAGTTTCTGTTTCAACTCCTTAAGTTCTGTAGGGGCCATACGGTAAGGAGAAATAGAAATGGGCTGAGTATCGGGAAGAAGATCAATCCTAAACTCTATCTCTCTATCAGGTGGTATCCCTGGGAGATCATTTGGAAAGACATCAAAAAACTCATTGACGACGTTAACAGACTGGAGAGTTGGAGTCTCAGACTTAGTGTCTTTGACTCTAACCAAATGGTAAATACACCCCTTGGAAATAAGCTTTCTAGATTTGAGGTACGAGATAAAATGACTTTTGGGTGACACAGAATTCCCAGACCACTCAAACATGGATGCACCCAAAAACTGAAACTTGACCATTCGGGTCCAACAATCAATAGAGGCATAAGAAGAATACAACCAACCCATACCCAGAATCACATTAAAATCTACCATGTCTAACTCAATCAGATCAGCCAACAAGACTCTATGAAGAACGGTAACAGGACACTTTTTATACACTTTCTGGGCAACAATCGAATCACCCACTAGGGTAGAAACTAGGATAGGCTCAGGAATAATCTCAGGACTCATTTCAAAATTCACAACAATCAAAGGTGTAACATATGAGAAACTGGATCCAGGATCCAACAAAGCATACACATCAAACTAAATTATACGAAGCATATTAGTAACAACATCGGGAGATTCCTCATGTTCCTAGCGGGACGGTAAAGCATAGAATCTATTCTGGCGCTACCCGCCAACATTGCTAAAAAAGGCGCCCTGAGATGGGGCTGGGCGAGTCGCTGGAACTGGAGCACTAACAGTCTGAGTCTGGGTCTGAGGGAGATAGTCACGACACCCTTGTCCATACTGTGGACAATCTCTAACTCTGTGACCCATGTCACCACACCGGAAACAACCCCTCTTCTCACCCCAACACTCACCCAAATGAGCCCTACCATACTTAGGACACAGGGGATAATTAGGCTTACTGCTAGCACTTTACTGGGACCTGGATGCATATGACTTGCTACCTTGCTCCTGCCTACCTCTAGGAACGGAAGCACTAGAAGATGATGGTGCTGGCATAGACGAACGATTCTGATACTGAGGGAGACTCCCTCCCTGCGATCTAGTCTGACCCTGTCCGTGCTGCTCGAACCTAGCTCTCTTATTCCCTCTCATTCTATCTCTCTCCTTAATCTTGTCTACCTCAATCTGTTGGGCATGAGTCATCAGCCTAAAAAGATTCATCTCACTATTCAGCATAGCAGACCTACACTCCTTAACCACATAACTAGACACTCCAGTCACAAACTTACTCATACTAGCCCGATTATCATCCACTAAGTCAGGAGCATACTTGGCCAACTAATTGAACTTTAGACAGTACTCCTTAACAGTCATAGAGCCCTTTCACAGGTTCATAAACTCTTCCACCTTCGCCTCCCTTATCTCCAAAAGGAAAAACTTATCCAGGAATGTGTCCTGGAACTCTTGCCAAGTCGTAGGGACAGCTCCCTCACCTCTACCTTTCCTCCAAGAAACAACCTAGTCATAAGCAAGGTCTTTCAACCTATACGCAGCCAACTCCACACTATGTTCCTCAGATACATGCATTTCTTGAGCAATCTTCTGCACCTCCTCTAAAAATAACCGTGGATCCTCATCAGACTTGGACCTATAGAATTTCGGCGGATTCATCCGCATGAAGTCACGGATCCTGGTAGCAGCTGAATCACCTCCCTGCTGCTGTGGAGCCAGGGCTGGGTTGGCCTGAATATTTGTAGTAACAGCTTGGGCCAGCGCCTAAAAGGCTGCCTAAAATTCAGCATGAGACACGTTTTCATTCAATGGGTCAGCGAGTTGAGGTTGCTGACCATCATTATTTCTTCTCGCTCGACGTGGAGGCATATTTCTGAAAGAGGAGAGAAAGTATCAATAGAAGAGAAAGACACTTTAAGCACGATAGACTTATGAAAGAAAGAATCACACTTTTTCCTAAAACGTCTTGTAGCCTCTTGCTCATAGATATGGCACGCTACACACCGATGATCAAAACTCTACTTAAGGCGGCTTGTCAGACTCCCTAGGACACCTTAAAACCTTAGGCGTTGATACCAAGTTTGTAACGCCCCAAAAAATGGGTCCCGGAGCGTCACACGGTGCTTGAGGCTACGAGTAGCCCCAAGCTAACCCTTTGAGCTATTTTTATTCAGTTCAACACAAATCAACGGGGTTTCCATAAATAACCCTCAAATATCAACAGAGTAATCATCATCCAAGAATAAAATATTTCAAAAAGATAACAAAATACGACATATTAGTCAACTCCCAACATCTATACTAGTCTGACAAGCCTCTAAGAAAATCAATAAAACCAACGAGCCATTGAGACATGCCCCAACTGACTCATACTCAGTTATCAAATATAAACAATTCCATGAAACCAACATCAGACATCATGTCCTCGGAACATGAGGACTCACCACAACAGAGGATATAGAACAGCGTGCCTGAAGAATCACTGTCGAACATGGAACTAAGCACCTGAACCTACATTCCGAGAAAATGCAGCCCACATTCGAAGATGTGGGTCAGTACCATGGAAAGAAACCAAGTATATGGGGGTGTATGCAGTTGTATAAACATCATCATCATAAATATTTATAAAAAATATGCAGGATGTATGAAAGACTCACATAGCTCGAAGAAAATCATCATAATCATAAGTGGATGAAATAAGTATAATAACACATGTGAGTCATCATATATTTTGTCAATCACTTTCAGTTCATCAAGAGTATCAATTCTCATAATGTAAATATCATTTAAATCTTTCGAAAGAATAACTTTCACAATTCCACTTTCCAATCACTTCACCATTCACCATAGACATAAAGAAACACACACACATTGAGAGATCCTATAACCGACATAAACCATGTGAGCTACATGGATTCCAACGTACAACCCACGTTGGGGAGAGCCGTCCTATCTTTGCCATCAGAGTAGGACTATCGATATCAAATCCACACAAACTAGTGATCACTATATAAATCAGCCTCAGGCTCACTCCTATGGGAGCACGTAGTTCTAAGAAAGTAAGGTCGCTTTATACCTCCCACTCGGTGCTAAATATTTCTCCCGGACTTAGCTCAGATCATTTCAAAGACAATCCACAACAAAACAATTTCAGTAATATATAAATATACATCGGGAGCCATAATGCTTCCTATTTATCAAAATCAACCACATTGTGGATTTCTTTCTTACTCGAGTTCAAAACAACTCCATTAACACCAAAAGATCAAATAATTCAAAATATCTCAAATATTCAACATCAACGTGCTTATAACACATACTTTCTCAAAAAAACACAATTTCCAATAGGGATTCACGACCCAAATATAAAAATCATGATAAATATCGGTCAAGATTCATGGTTTATATCACCACACATGTAAATTCATCTTTCAAAATCATAAACATCAAGATTTCATAATAATCATCATAAGATATGGGTTCATGATTCAAATTCATAAAAAATCAAATAAAAATCATGCCTTTGTAAAGAAAATTACTTTTGGGCACAAGAACAAAAGAGAGTTCTTGTTGAAAAACCCCACATACCTTGAATGATGAACTTTAGATCGATACTAATTTTTGAGATGTTAATCGTGCCTTTGAATGATGGTTCTTAGAGTTCTTGAACTAGGAACTTGGAATCTTGAATAAATTTGCAGAATTAATGGTGAACTTTGGAGGTTCTTGAAGTTGGATGTAGGAGCTTAGAGTTTTCTTTTTGAGGGAATTTGATGAAATATAACATATAATGCTTCTAATAGGCTTTAATATAGGGTTTGGACGGATTTTGGGTGAGGGGGAATGACCAAAACGCCCCTAAAAATTAAATAATTCTCGAATCTGTCCTTTGGTGGACGGTTTTGATAGTTTGAAGTAGATCAACCATAATGTTTTACTCCGATATCCAAATTGGATGAAACTAATTTCATTAGAGAGAGGACTCTCATATCTTTTTGTTGATATATAGTATCTCACCCAGATCATTGTGTACAAGGAGTTATGATCATTTGAATTTGACCCAAAAATTCACTTTTGATAGGATTATGTAGATCAAGCATAACTTTTTGTTCGGATAGAAAAATTGGATGAAACCAATTTCATCGGAAAGAGGACTCGCAGAGCTTTCCGTTGATATATAGTATATTACCCAGATCATTATGTACATGGAGTTATGATCATTTTAAGTTGGAGAAAAAATACGCCAGGCCTCAGTACTCTTTCCTACACGTTTTACTGTTCACTACTATTCACTGTTCGATTGGAATGTTCATAACTCGTTGCTCGGGTATCCATTTTGGATGATCCACATATCGTTGGAAATCTTATTCGATACTCTACGCAATGGTGGGTGATAATCTAAGACATTCCGCACGAAAAATTTATAATTCATTCTAGAAGATAGAACCCAACACGTTTACGCACAAAATTTCATCAAAAAATTTCCCGGGGTATTACATATAGATCTAATTATGGATCTATTTTTATTTGTGCGTGGATATTTGTTAACTTCTCTAAATATTTTTATTTTTTGTTTATTTATTTTATTATTGTTCATATCTTGGGGGGTGATTGGTTGGTATTTGATTAAATGCTTTACTATAATATTCTTTAGTTTATTCTCTTAGTCTTTGTAATTCTTGTATATTGTTTTGGAGGTATTCTAAAAGGGTTCATTAGGGTTTAGGGTTTAGGGTTTAGGGTTTAGGGTTTAGGGTTTAGGGTTCAGGGTTCAGGGTTCATTTCATAAGTATCTATTAAATTTCTATTAATGTTCTGAAATATTCTATTAAATTTTCTTTCATAAGTATTTTTGTTAGTCTTATTTCTTCCATATCTTGTCTCCAATATTTTAAATACTCATAATTTATCATTTTATCCTGTAGTAATTGTAGATTTACAAATTTCTGTATAATAATTTATCCTAATTGTACTATAATGTATATCTAATTCTAGATTTTTAATGTTATTTATTATCTTGTGTTGTTCTTCTTGTAGCGAGTTTTTTAAATTATATAAACTATCACATGTACTTTTTCCTAAATTTTCTAGCGTTTCTTCTTCCCATATTAATTTTTCTTTTAGATTCTCTATTATTTTTCTAATTCGGTTTCTATAATTAATTTCTTCATTTAGATTATCTTGGTTTTCTCTAGTTTTTCTAATATATTCTAACATTTCTTGATTTGAATAATATCCATATGGGTAATTATCCAGGTATAACTGTTCTATCCAATTTATTATTTCAATTTCATAGTCTAATACTTTTTCTAATATTATTCTCTTAATATCTATAATTTCTATATATCTAAGTATATATAAGTTTAATATTTTAAGATTATCTGTCATTTAAAATTGTTTAAATACATTATTATAATATATTTTAGTTGTTTGTTTTAATCTCATTAATTCTTCAATATTTTCACTAAGAAATTGTATACATTTTATATCTTTAGTCCTCATATATTCGTCTAAATTTGTTTTCATTTGTTTTTCTGTTGATTATATTTTTCATATCCATTTTCCAAAATTTTAAATATATATAATTTATCATGGTTGATATGTAGGTTTGGTATGTAAGTATTTGTAAGAATAATTAGGTAGGTGAGGTATATAATTAATTCTAGTCATAAATTTTTTATCTAACACTAAACAACAAAAAAAAAAGAGAAAAAATGACAATGACATGATAAATTCTCATAAGATTCATACAATACCTTTATAAGAAATACGAGCAGAATTAAATCATAAAAGTGATTTACTTTTAAATTTTTTTAAATACATGCTTAATTTTAACAAATCACAAATAAAGAAACGTAAATGGAAAACCTCAGCCACGAGAACACACTTATAGTAACTTTTGTTTCCAATATAATCAAATTCACATGCCTCTCTTGTTGCTATGCAACATATTTATAAATCATGCAACTGAAACATCATTAGTTACACAAAATTTTGGACAAAATAAAAAAATAAAAATTTATTATCATTATTAGTGGATAAATACATTTACTGTATGAGTAGAAACATAAGCAGTTTCAAACATTCCTCATATATCTACTTTGAGCGAACAAATATGAAAATAGAAGGAAAAATGGATGATAATAAAAACAACAGACATTAATTGATTATAAACTACAATCAAATAATATGATAATTGAGATATCAATCTTTACACAAAAAACTTCTTAAAATCGACCAACATTCATCTACCACCTATAAACTACAACAAAATAATAGGACAATAGAAATATCAAAAAAATACAATTAAAACTAATCTTTACACAAAAAAAATTCTCAGAGCCGACCGATAATCATCTACCACTTGTAAACTATTATCATACAATACTATAATAGAAATATCAAATCAATACAATTAAACCGAACCTTTATAAAAAGAAAATTCTCCTCAAAGTCGACCGACTTTGATGTACTATTTGTAAACTACAACAACACAATACAATAATAGAGATATCAAAACAACAATTAAATCTAATATTTATACAAAGTTTCTTCAAAGCTGACCGACATTCATCGACCACATGTAAACTATGACATGATAGAGATGTCAAAATAATACAATTAAACCTAACCTTTACACAAAATTTTTCTCAAAATCAATCAACATTCATCTACCACCTGTATTAAGTAGAAAAAGCTACAAATAGCAATAAATTATGCCAATACAATTAAGTCTAACATTTACATAAAAAAAATAATCAAAGTCCTACGAAACATACAAAATAATAGGATAATAGAGATATCAACATAATAAATAATATAATTAAACCTAAATTTTATAGAAAAAAATTCTCAAAGCCGACCAACATTCATCTATCACATGTAAATTGCAACAAAATAATACCATAATAAATATCAAAATAATATAATTTAATTTAAATAAAATTTTTAGATAAAAATTTCTCCAAAGCCAACCAACATTCATATATCACCGTAAATTATAATAAAATAATATAATAATAGAGATATCAATACAATATAATTAAACTAAACTTTACACAAAAGTTGCCTCAAAACTGACCAACATGCATCTACCACCTGTACTAAGCATAAAAAATAATAAATAGTAAGATATTCCCAAGTTCATGAGCAGGGTATGAATTAATGGTATATGCGCAACATAATGCACTTCGACCATATTTTTTAAAGGAAAAAAAAGCTACGATATAGACCATAAAAAGAGAAAAAAAAATCCTACCTATATTTATTCTCTAATATTAAAAATAGACATCTAATTTCTTTGTACACTTTTATTTTATCAGGGTTCTTCTCGTACAATATAATTATCTTATGAGGATTTTCCCAAACTTATATTTCAATAGTCCCCTCTAATTCTTGATTCGACTTCAAAAGTCTACTATAATCCTATATAACTATAATACCAACAAATAATATTTCAATATAACCAAATAACATAGATCAAAACAAAGTCACAATTAAATAAAGAAAGATAATCTTTGATTCTTTTGACTACTTAATTTGGCGGCAACATGCTTATTTCTTATAATTTTCAATCAGAAATATCCAACTGAAAAAGAAATACGAGAAATTATCAAAAGGAGAAAATTCATTGCTAATTGTTAAGGAATAAAAAATAACAACAGTGAAAATTTAAAAAATTTAAAAAGACAACTGAATCAATATGAAAATAAGAAGAAAAACTAAAGTAAAGGGTATGTCACCTGCAAATTTTGATCCAAAATATAACTTAAATAGAATAGATATGATTGAAAGTGTTAAATATTATGATTTTTACCTAAATTAAACAGGACAACTCCTTTTATATGTGATACTTAAGGAAAAAAAAATTAAAAGCTAGTCTTGTAAATTTCTTTAGGTATAAAAAATATGACACTTAAGGAAAACAATTTAAAAGTTATTAAAATTGATTTTCGACATACATCTGACAAAGAAAAAGGAAGTTTTTGTATAACATTTTCGGATCCAAAATCATAATACAATTTTAGTGTTTATACCCCTTTTCCCACGTTTTTTTTTGGTAAGAAAAAGTGAACAAAACTTTTTTGATTTGCAAAAGTTTTTTTTTTTAGACATATTAAAGACAATTTTTTTTTACCATAAACTTAGGAATTTAACCATAATAAGAAAACCTTCTCTATTTAATTTTTAATATATTTATTATAGTTAATATTTAATATCATAAAAATAATAGAAAAAATATAGAAAGACGATTTTGTCTAAAGCAAAGACTTTTAATGAAGGGCAAAAAGTTCGATTCACTTTTCTAAGGGCCTTCACACTTTTAATATATTATAGATATAGATATACTAATCTAGGATACGTGCGTTGCACGTGTGCCTGACATCAAGCATTTAAGTTATATACAAAAAGACAAAAACCTCTTTCATAAGAGACTATACCTAATAAAACATTTATTCATCCTAGTAAGCACTTGCCGAATTTGAAATTTAGTCTCCAAATCATATTGGTAAATTCCTAAGCTGCAAACCAATATACATTGTGGTACCAAAATAATTAGAGTCCCTCCATTCTTAATTGGATGTCGCGAATTCTTTACTTCAATGCAACAAAAAGAGTTCTATAAACTTTATATATGAGAAATAATAATTAATCTTAAACTCCTAAATTTTAGAATTTTATACACTTCAAATAAGGAAAATTTTGATAGATAAAATTCTAGTTAATTTTAAAATTTTAAATACTAACAAAATAGTTTGAATTATAATTTTGTCCAATATAAAATATACTTTTAAATGGAAAAAAAGCATTGTGAGATCTATGAACTATATGATTGAAGTTTTTCAAGTTCCAATTGAACTTGATGCCTCTTGTCTATTTCAAGAACTTTTTGATTACGTATGTAACTTATCTATTCTTAAAAGTGTTTGAGTTGATTGTATCTATATTTATGGTTTAGTTTCAACTTTGATTCAGAGGAGGGAGATGATATCCTCCATGGTTTTCTTTTTTTCTTTTTATTGTCCACCCCGTATCCGCTATCCATATTGAAATTCGACTAAATTCGGATTCACGCCACTCCCCTCTTTCTTAACCTTTTGATCTATCTATATCTATATATACCTAGAAATCGGCTAGAAAACACATTCTTCAACAATAGAAAAATATAATTTTATGCATGCTACACAACATATCGTGACAATAATTTATAAAACATTAACTAAATTCTACAAAAATGAATAAATAAAAAATACCCATATATGTCTCTTCCCAAAACACACACAAAAAAACTTTCAAACAACTATTAAAGAAAATAAAATAGAAATCGAATATACACAAAAAGGATAGCATATCCCTTAAGTACTGCAACAATATAAACCAACTTCCAACCCTTACAAAGGTTATAAACGACATAGAAAAGAAAAGCAAGCAATTTTAAATTTTGGTGACGATAAATCAGATGATAAAGAAAATTATAACCTTTATTTTTTCAGCTACTTTATTCTGCATCAACATGCTTGTTTTGTTCAAAATTTCGATAAAAAATTTTCATCTGAAAGAAAAATATGAGAATTCATTATCAATTGTTAATTGTGATTGATATAAAAAATTTAAAGCTATTATCTAAAAGAAATAAAGAAAGAGAGAAAAGATGATAATGAATGAAGAAAACGACATAGAACAAAAGCAAAAATAAGAAGACTTAGAAGTAGAGACACCATATATTTCTTGTGAAGGTTGATCCAAAATTCATATAAAATTTTTAAAGATATAATCTAAAAGAAATAAAGAAAGGGAGAAAAAATGGTGATAATGAATGAAGAAAACGTCATAGAACAAAAACAAAAATAAGAAGAAGACGTAGAAGCAGATCACACTACAAGAAATGTGTTTTTTAGTGGCGCAAAAAGTCGCCACTAAAGAACAAAATATCGCCACTAAAGACTTTTGGCAGCGACAACTATGGCGTTGGTAGTACTTTCGTAACTAAAAGTTATTAGCAACGACAAAGATTGATCGCCACAAAAAGGTATTTGTAACGAGTTTTATCGCCACAAAAGGTAGACAAATACGCTGCAAATTGTATTTTAACAAAATACAGATGGGTTAGGTTGCCACTGATATAGTAGTATTAGCAGCGACTTTACCGCTGCAAAATCACCATCATCTGTGACGACTTATTTCTTGCCACAAAAACCTTGCTATTAGCTGTGATGACTTATTTCTCGCCACAAAATCAACATCATCTGTGACAACTTATTTCTCGCCACAAAAACCTTTCTATTAGCTGTGACGACTTATTTCTCGTTACAAAATCACCATCATCTGTGACGACTTATTTCTCGCCATAAAAACCTTTATATTAGTTGCGACCTTTGTCGCTGCAAAATAAGTAACACTAGTGACCACATATTTATATTAGTAGCAATCCATGTCTCTCTTATACCTGTAAATATTAGTGGTGAAACTCATATCTCGTTGCTAAAAATAAACTTATAATAGACAAATTCATTGCCACAAATCTACTAAATCATTAATGGCAAGTCTCATTTTGCCACTAGATTAAATTTTGTGCTCAAATAAAAATATTATTTTCATCAACCAAAGAATTAAATTTATTCAATACCTATATTAGACAAAATTGACAACAAATTTAAGAACTACATATAATATTATCTATTAAAAGCATCCCATAGTATTTTACAAAATCATTCTCCAACTAAATATTATAAGTACTTCACTTACTAAGAAGTCAACGACACATACATTAATAATGATATATATAGTACTTCAGTTTTATCATATTCATACATATGATCAAAAATCAAACATGCATTCTACGCCTTCAAGCTCCTCCTTGGTCAACCCATTGTTTAAGAACGCCCCTGCCGTTAAAACACACCATGCCACTTTATGATTCTAGAAAAAAAAGTGCATATATATATATATATATATATATTAGCAGATAGCCTTGCAACTAAATATGTTTGTGCCTTTTATAGAGCAAGGGAATAGCTACAAAAACCTTAACATGTTCCTTCCTTTTGTCCTTTAGGAGGAAAAAGGTGACCCTCATTGGAGAGAGTTTATACAACCTCTTAGGCAGCAATGCAAGTTGATTGAACAAATGTCAAATTTTCTGATTCTTGGTAGAATGGAAACTTTCTGATGACTGTAACAAATGTCACAAAGGTAGACATATCCTTAAGTCTATCATTAAAAGACTTTATCGCTTAATTGGAAACTCAGAAGTGTTCTTTTGCGGGTGATGCAAAAGTTAGCAATCTAACAGTAGGAACATCAAAAAGGGGTCACATTCAGACAATCTGGTTCTTGGTAGCCAAAGGTCCTCTTTTTTCTTCTCTGGGTTAATTTATATTCTTTGATGTTGCATGACTTCATTTTCTTTCCACAGGTGCTAATTTATTTACTGTTGGACTATTGGTTTTACTCTTCTGCTTTAGAAAAAAGATCTTATGGTACAAATACATCAGGTTTTGGAGATCTAAAGTTGAGGATCTCCAAAAAGTTGAAGTATTCTTGGAGAACTATGGGTCATACGCTCCAAAGAGATACAATTATACAGATATCAAAAGAATCACTGGCCGCTTCAGAAGCAAACTAAGACATAGAGGATTTGGTAATGTATACAAAGGGAGTTTGACTAACGGGAGTCAAGTGGCAGAAAATGTACTGAATGAACTAAAAGGCAGTGGTGAATATTTCATTAACGAGGTGGCAAGTTCACTCCTAAAAGGATTAATTCCAACTTCACCCCTGAAAAGATTTAAGTGTACGTAAATCTTGCCCTACCTTGTGGAGGTAGAGATGTTGTTTCCGAATATACTATATATATAATAGTTTTAACTATGTATAAACAATGTATTTTTCGCCGAGGGAGATTCGGGTGAATCCCCTTGGCCCTCCTATCTCAACCCCTACTCTCTAGCCTATGTCAATTCACTATCGAAGCTCAAAGCCTCAAACTAACCAGATGTAAAATGAGAATAACCTAAAGGCTGTGAAAACTAGTCCCATTGTAGAGATAAGAACCACGTTCATTCAAATATATGCCAATTTCCAATCCAATATCTCAATATATTGTAAACTTTTTGGATCAGAAAATGATCCTTCCAAATTCAAACAAACCTGATACAATCAGTTAGTACATTCCAACTTTTAAACATATAATAGCAATAGAATCCTGTTGCTACAGTCTACCTTTCGATCTTTTGGCCTAATCATTTCATCTCACATTTTTCTTTAAACTAGAAAGTCTAGAATCCTAGTATAATATCATCCATAATATCCATAAATCTCCTTTTGTATTCACTTTCCTTCTCCTTGAAGGTGCTTACGAAAATGGTAATTAGACTCGACTACTCTCTTCCATTCTATAGAATATAACTATATTTATATTTTTCTAACTCATTAAAGCTTTCTTTTAATCATACACAGGTTTTGGACTTCTAGGTGGTTTCTTGGCAAATGCTAAACTTGGCAGTTATTTGGCTGTTATAGTCTTCGCTTCAATTGCTACTGTGGTAAGATTCTTGAGAAAATTAAAGATAGAGAAGTCGTCTCCTATATTTCATACTAATAGACAACATATATCCTAACTTAGATCCAGTAAAAGAAAATGATCCTGAAAGGAAGACTTTTGCACAATCTAGCAGCTATTCACTTAAATCATGACATGTGTTCTACATATTAGCTACCCTATATCATTTATATGATTCTACAAGTTTTTCTTCTTCTGCATATGAAAGAAGTAACAAAATACCATTTTAACTTTTAAAATTTGAACTTCCCTAATATGTATCTCATGTCTGACTAGGGGGTAACACTGTTGACACTAGCGACATCCATTCGAAGCATGAAGCCCCCTAAATGTGACCCAAGATAAGGTGTTCAATGCATTGAAGCCAGCAGCCAGCAACTTGCTCTTCTCTACACATCACTGTACACCCTAGCTCTTGGTGGTGGTGGAATCAAGTCAAATGTCTCCGGGTTCGGGTCAGATCAATTTGAGTCATCAGATCTAAAGGAAAACAAGTCCATGATATACTTTTTCAACAGGTTCTATAACTTATACATCTTAGCAAGAAAATCCTATACCTTCTGTATTTTTGTTTTTTCAATTTGATCTTTCCCGATGCAAATCTCAATCTTTAAGCAATTCCATAGTTTAATAAAGATTCCAGAAAGATAATGCAAAAGTATCCCCATTTAAACTAGCTTTTAGAAAATTATCCAAATAATAAGAGGGAAAATGATATGGTTGAACAACAAATTCATACCAGCATATAAGATAAACAGATTATTACATTCAAGAGATCTAAGGGGAGTGGGTAGAATTACACTGACAAACAATCACCAAAGAGAGTAAAAGAAGCAAGAAACAAAGAAAAAAAGAATGCTGATGGCTAGTTTTATTACAAAGTATCAATCACAGGAAACTAGGAGAGACATAAGGTTATGAAGAGAAAGAAGAGAAGAAGAACTGAAGACACATTGGATACAACATGTTATATGTCTCATCATCCTTTGTTTTCTTTCTTTGGTAATATTTCCAGAATTTTTTCATTGTCCTTAGCCTATTTTCACATTGTCATTTACGAATAATGAATTTGTATTTGTGACTTACAGAAAAAAGAAAGTCAAGTGCTGATGGTTCTTTTATAGACAATGAGTTGGACAAGAAAGTACCTACTGCATTCCAGCCATGAGAGCAACCATTTTTTCTTGAAACATTTTTTCCACTTCTCCTTTCATGTGTTCACGCTTCTTTTCTAGTTTCTTTTGCAAATCCTGATCTATATCTCTTTACAAATCGGAATCCATTTTTTCATGCTCTTCTTGCAACTTTCTTTCCACGTAAAGTTGCAGCTCTTAATGCATACTTTCTACCGCTGAAGACACATTAGCCATTATGTTTGCCTATTGTGTTTGATTTATTTTAGGAGGCTTCTTACTATATCCTTTTCCCTGAACATATTCCGATCTCTCACCAAGAACCAAAGATAAAATGTCATCTCCGAACATGTGAAGCTCGATCTCTTCGGACTGTTGTTCAACAACAAGTTGCTGAAGCTGCCCCTATAATAATACATAACCATTTACAACCGTTGGTTAATATATTGAGCATAACTTATAGTACATAAGAAAGGTAATAAGGCAGTGAATTTAGAAAATTACATGAATCTGTTCGGATTATGGATCCAGAAATACATGTTCTCAATTAACATTCTTACGTGTGTGTTGGATCTCCTTGATTTTATCTGGTGTCTCTTTTTCTCTTATTAGAGGATTTCTCTACAATATCAAAAGGAAAAATATGTTTATATAACCAAAAGATTACATAGAATTATATAAATATCAAAGAGGTATATGTAATAATAAGGGAAGAAATATGATGTATCTTAACCATAGATTCCTCTACTTCTGCAAATGATCTTGTACCACAACAATGTTTAGTTTTTTGTTTTTCTCTATTTCTTTTGTTTCTCTCTCTGACGACCTGCACTTAAGTGAACAGATTAGGAAATCTCTAATCAATCAAACAATCAATCAATCAACCATGCCTCGATACTACTACAAAATAACTTCCATTTCAAACAAACTAGACTTCTATTTCCAACAAACCAGACTTCCACAATCCATATTTCAAAGAAACTTTACACATAGCTAGAGATCAATCAAATCAACTACGCCTCGACTCCAAAACAAAACAAAACAAAAAACTCCTCTTTTCTACAAACCAACAAAGTAACATAAAAGGGTAACAAATGTGCAGATAGAAGTCAGGCTATAAGATAGAAACATTAAGTTGTAGGTTCACCATTCTGCATTTGAAGAACGCTAGTTTAAGAAACTACAAAACAGGTGCTATTACTTGGCTTGCCATTGACGAAAAATACTTGATATGAAAAGAAAAACATCTAGGTCTGAGGTTGTATGGCAGTTATATTTGAAGGTACAGACCTATATTTTCTCAAACCAAATTTGACAACCCAATTAAGTGTTCGTTACCTTGAATTTATCATTACCACAATATTTCACTAGGTGCTTCCAGTCATCCAACTCAACATCCTCCAGACGATGCAACAATCAATCTTTATCATTGCTATAGCTATAGTAGATAACATGTAATCGAGCTTTCCATGCTCTAAAAATTCGTTGCATAGTGCTTAGCACAAAGCCTTGTAACTTATGCTCTGGCAGCCCATTTCGAACTTTAAATTTATCCTGCATATTTGTTAAACAAACAAAAACTAAGAAATAGAGTATAACGGCCAACAAATCTCTAGGCCTCTCAACATGATAATTAACTCTTAAAGAATAATATTAAAATACTATTTGGTCTACAAAATTCACTTCCAAGAACACAGCTTGTGAAGTCAACTTCCAAGCTCAGATTTTGCATTTTATGAATATAAAAGAGAAAGAAACCAACATGTCATGGCTGCAGATGATTAAGGTTTGCAAATAATTGCTATACCAGGTCACCTCCCAAAACACGAGTAAGATTTCTCCATACAGTAATGTAGATTGCCCGGAAAGAAGTATTCATCATCATAGACCATTTTCAGGTGATTTGTGAAGATCCATCACTTGTTATCCTCATTGATAACTAAATACAGATTTTATCCAAAAAAAGTATTTTCAATCATACAGAGACACCGTAACTAGTCAATCGAACACACAACACAAATTACTAAAGCTCATAGACCATGCAAGATGCTTTCCACAGAGAATATGATACAGTAATAGTCAAACAAGATGCTTTCCAAGCTCAGATTTTACTTTTTTATGAACATAAAAGAGAAAGAAACCAACATGTCATGGTTGCAGACAACCAAAAAAGTATTTTCAATCATACAAAGACAGAACTAGTCAACCAAACACACAACACAATTTATTGAAGGTCATAGACCATGCAAGATACTTTCCAAAGAGAATATTAAAATACTGTTTGGTCTGCAAGATTCACTTCCAAGCACACAACCTGTGAAGTCAACTTCCAAGCTCAGATTTTTCTTTTTTATGAACATGAAAGAGAAAGAAACCAACATGTCACAGCTACAGACAATTATGGTTTGCAAATGAATGCTATACCAGGTCTCCCCCAAGACACGGATAAGATTTCTCCATACAGTAATGTAGATTGCCCGGAAAGAAGCATTCATCATCACAACCCATTTTCAGGTGATTTGTGAAGATCCTATCACTTGTTATCCATATTGATAACTAAATACATATTATATCCAGAAAAAGTATTTTCAATTATACAAAGACACCGTAACTAGACAATCGAACACATAAACACAATTTACTAAAGCTCACAGACGATGCAAGATGATTTCCACAGAGAATATGATACAATAATAGTCAAACAAGATTCTTTCCAAGCTCAGTTTTTGTTTTTTTATGAACATAAAAGAGAAAGAAACCAATATGTCATGGCTGCAGACAACAGAAAAAGTATTTTCAATCATACAAAGACACAGTAACTAGTCAATCGAACACACAACATAATTTACTAAAGCTCACATATCATGCAAGATGCTTTCCATAGAGAATATTAAAATATTGTTTGGTCTGCAAGATTCACTTCCAAGCACACAACCTGTGAAGTCAACTTCCAAGATTAGATTTTGCTATTTTATGTACATGAAAGAGAAAGAAACCAATATGTTATGTCTGCAGACAATTAAGTTTTGCAAATGAATGCCATACCAGGTCGCCCCCCAAGACACGAGGAAGATTTCTCCATACAGTAACGTAGATTGCCTGGAAAGAAGCATTCATCATCACAACCCATTCTTAGGACACCGTAACTAGTAAATCGAACACACAACATAATATACTAAAGCCCACAGACTATGCAAGATGCTTTCCTCAGAGAATATGATACAGTAATAGTCAAACTTAGATCCATGGACTATAGACCCACTAAAAATGACCAGCAAGTTTGAGGGGTCGTCAATGTATTCGGTCATAGCCAAAAGACTTGAGGCTTAGATAAGTGATCAACTCAGGCAATGAGTTCTCCGACACTGCCATGGCTGCAAACCCGATAATTCGGGTTTCCCTGCCAAGATACAGGCCTGAAACAACAATGCCAGGTTCCAGATTCTCAATAACAATCAATCATCACAGCCCTATAATTTTCTTTCCATTCCATTGTTATATGGTTCTGTTGTTGCTTTACCAATGCAGCCTTTGAGGCCTCTCAACATGATAATTAACTCTTAAAGAATATTATTAAAATACTATTTGGTCTGCAAGATTCACTTCCAAGCACTAAACCTATGAAGTCAACTCCCAACAGTACCTATGTTTTCTTCTGTTAATTAATTTTCTAATTGAACACCAGCCTTCTTCTTTGCAATATTTTTTAGTCATATGTCTGAAATTGATGAAGCTATTAATGTGGATCTATCATCCTTAGAGAATGAGGAGGCATGTTTATCATCCTTGGAAAATTCAAGGCTCAGATTATGCATTTTTATGAACATGAAAGAGAAAAAACCAATATGTCATGGCAACAGACAAGGTTTGCAAATAAATTATATGCTAGGTCACTCCCAAGACACGGGTAAGATTTCTACACACGGTAATGTAGATTTCCCGAAAAGAAACATTCATCATCACAACCCATTTTTAGGTGATTTGTGAAGATCCTGTCACTTGTTATCCTCATTGATAACTAAATACAGATTTTATCCAGAAAAAGTATTTTCAACCATACAAAGACACCGTTACTAGTCAATCGAACACACATCATAATTTAGTGAAGCTCACAGACCACACAAGATGATTTCCACAGAGAATATGATACAGTAATAGTCAAACAAACAAAAACTAATCACAAATGTAATGTTCTAGACAAACTAAAAAATGAAGTATACAATGTGATTTTAAATTATTATAGTTTTCCATACGTATGTGCAGGGTAAAAAGAATCAAACATTCACTCATTAATATTTTGAAGAGTATGAGCAAATTAGTGTAGTGATTAGGCTAGTAGTACAGGGATGATGAGAAAAAATACTGGTGTGACAATTAGTGTAATGAATGAGGATATCAGTGATGTAGTTAGAGTTGCATCAAAAACCATAGAAGTTCTAGTCTCAGGGATCAAGACCCCAACCTTTGATCCAAAGGAAACTACCTCAAACTCAACCAAACCTAAAGTCATGATCTATAGACCCTCTAAAAAATGATCAACACGTTTGAGGGGCCGTCAATGTATTCGGTCATAGCAAAAAGACTCGAGGCTCAAATAAATGATTAACTAAGGCAATAAGTTCTGTGACACTGCCATGGCTGCAAAATCGATAATACGGGTTGCCCCGCCAAGATACAGGCCTGAAACAACAATGCCAGGTCCAGATTCTCAATAACAATTAATCATCACAACCCTATCATTTTCTTTCCATTCCATTGTTATATGGTTCTGTTGTTTCTTTGCCAACGCAACCTCTGAGAAATAAAGTATAACATCGCCAGACCTCTTAACATGATAATTAACTCATAAAGAATATTATTAAAACACTATTTCATCTGCAAGATACACTTCCAAGCACACAACCTTTGAAGTCAACTCCCAATAGTACCTATGTTTTCTTGTGTTAATTACTTTTCTAATTGAACACCAACCTTCTTCTCTGCAATATTTTTTAAGTCATATGTCTAAATTTCGTGAAACTATTAATGCGGATCTATCATCCTTAGAGAATGAGGAGGCATGTTTATCATCCTTGGAAAATTCAATGCTCAGATTTTGTTTTTTTATGAACATGAAAGAGAAAGAAACCAACATGTCATGGAAGCAGACAAGGTTTGAAAATGAATTCTATACCAGGTCGCCCCACAACACATGGGTAAGATTTCTACACATGGTAATGTAGATTTCCCAGAAAGAAGCATTCATCATCACAACCATTTTCAGGTGATTTGTGAAGATCCCATCACTTGTTATCCTCACTGATAACTAAATACTAATTTTATCTAGAAAAAGTATTTTCAACCATATAAAGACACTGTAACTTGTCAATCGAACACACATCACAATTTAGTGAAGATCAGAGAATATGCAAGATTATTTCCATAGAGAATATGATACAGTAATAGTCAAACAAACAGAAACTAATAAAAAATGTAATATTCTGGACAAACTAAAAAATGAAGGATACATTGTGATTTTAAATTAGTATAGTTTCCCATACGCAGGTGTGGGGGGAAAAATCAAACACACACTCATTAATATTTTAAAGAGTACGAGAAAATTAGTGTAGTGATTAGGCTAGCAGTACAGGGATGATGAGAAAAAATACTGGTGTGACAATTAGTGTAGTAAATGAGGATATCAGTGATGTAGTTAGAGTTGCACCAGAAGCCATATAAGTACTAGTCTCAAGGATCATGCCCCCAACCTTTTAACCATAGGCAACTGCCTTAACCTCAACCAAACCTAGAGTCATGATCTATAGACCCTCTAAAAAATCATCAGCAAGTTTGAGGGCCCGTCAAAGTATTCGGTCATAGCAAAAAGACTTGAGGCTCAGATAAGTAATTAACTCAGGCAATGAGTTCTATGACACTGCCATGGTTGTAAACCCAATAATATGGGTTACCTCGCCAAGATACAGGCCTAAAATAACAATGCCAGGTCCAGATTCTCAATAATAATCAATCATCCCCTATCATTTTCTTTCCATTCCATTGTTATATGGTTCTGTTATTGCTTTGCCAACACAACCTCTGATAAATAGAATATAACGGCCAACACATCGCCAGGCCTCTCAACATGATAATTAACTTTTAAAGAATATTATTAAAATACTATTTGGTCTGCAAGATTCACTTCCAAGCACACAACCTGTGAAGTCAACTCCCAACAGTACCTATGTTTTCTTCTGTTAATTAATTTTCTAATTGAACACCAGCCTTCTTCTCCGCAATATTTTTTAAGTCATATGTCTAAAATTTGTGAAGATATTAATGTGGATCTATCATCTTTAGAGAATGAGGAGCATGTTTATCATTCTTGGAAAATTCAAGGCTCAGATTTTACTTTTTTATGAACATGAAAGAGAAAGAAACCAACATGTCATGGCAGCAGACAAGGTTTGCAAATGAATTCTATACCAGGTCTCCCTCTAAGACACGAGTAAGATTTCTACACACGGTACTATAGATTGCCCGGAAAGAAGAATTCATCATCACAATCATTTTCAAGTGATTTGTGAAGATTCCATCACTTGTTATCTTTATTGATAACTAAATACTGATTTTATCTAGAAAAAGTATTTTCAAACATATAAAGACACTGTAACTGGTCAATAAAATACACAACTCAACCTTCTGATCTGGAGTCAGACGCGCTACCATTACACCATGGATGACCCAAGAAGGAATCTGAGACTCGGGTATACTAAGGAAAATAAAATGAAAGAATGAAGACATTATCATGGATACAAATCCTATCGATGTTGTAAGACAAACTGAGAGAATAGGATTAATTGTATCTCTACTCCTTTGTACATACAGTTAAGATTACTCGTCTATAACAAAGTCTACAAAATTGGGTAGACAAAGATAACACAAATCCCATGTTGGGGGCATGATCCCTGAGACAAGAAATTCTATGGCTTCCGGTGCAAATCTAACAACAACATTGATATCCTTATTCACTACACTAATTGTCGCACCAGTTTTTTCCTCCTCATCCCTGTACTGCAAGACTAGTCACCTATTAAACATTAAAAAAATACTTTTCTCTACAATAATTATTGATTCAACATGCCCAATCTACAGACATGTAATCACAATAATACTATCAAAAGGTCTACAAATTCAAAAATGAACTTTCAACTTACCCAAATAAAGATAACAATAACTCACAAACAATTTTTAAAATTGAAAATTAACAAAATACAAAAAATAAATTAGGGAGAAACATAAATTGTACCTTCAGCTCTATAACCTCAAGAATTTTGAACTTGATTCCTTCATCCTTCAACATTACAAAATTCTGTTCCTACAGATTTTCAAATTGATTAAAGAAATTGCACATGCAATCTAAAAAATTACATATATACCCAAAAGAGTTTTGACCACATACCTTGGAGAACAAACTTTGAGAATCTTATTTGAGAAAAAATAAAAATTTCTAGCAGAGCGATATCCTGTTCCTGCAAAATATTTGAGTAATAAAACTACATGTGAAAATAAAAAATGCATATACACCCACAAATCAATTTGAGAAATAAATTTAGAAAATCCTATTTCAGTAAAGAGGAAATTTGTAGGCATTTCAGCTAACAAATTAAGCTAACCCATTTAGGAAATTTGAGATTTGAGCAAAGTTTTAACCAACAAACCTAACAAATTTTAGCTAACCCATTTAGAAAATTTTCTTTCTTCAATGGGTTTGAGATCTTGCTTGAGAAAAATGATAAAATGGTATGCTTTATTAAGAAAACACGATGAAGGTTGAGAAAATTTAGCTTGAGCTTCAGTAGAGAGACGATGAAAGAGAAATGAAATTTGTTTCTTTTTTAATTGTCTGAAAAGTCCTTATATACATACTAGAAGTTTCCAATTACTAAAATTATAAAAAATAAAATAAATTAATTTTAGTGGCGACGTCTTCACCACATAATTAATTCAGAGATGACATTTTATTAGTCGTCACTATAAAAATGGAGCCAAAATTTTATTATTAGTGGGAACTGAAATTTTTAGTATAGTGACAACTATTAGAGGCGACAAAAATTATCCGACACTAAAAGATTATGTATTGTAGAGATAATAAATGTATCCACTAAATAATATGTTTCTGCAGTAATAAATTGACTCACCACTAAAAACCAAATTTCTTATAGTGACTAGAGACACAATATATTTCTTATGAAGGTTGATCCAAAATATACTTAAATAGAATTATATAAATTATTTTTATATAGGCTAAAATTTTAATTGATTTAAAATTGTTAAATATTAGTTTTGGTAAACCTTAAAACAATTATATTCTAGGTAAGTTATACCACAATATTAATTGTCCACATAATTGGCCGTTCTAGAATTTTCAAATAATTGACTTTCTTTTAATGATTTAGTTAAGGTAATATTTTAATTATTTTAAAAATCCAAAATTTAAGGTATATAATTTAAACAAGGAACAATTTAATAACTAAATTTTAAGTTATAAATATTAGAAAATTAGTAAAAAGATAGTTTTATCTATTGCGAAATCTTTTAATGAAGGGAAAAAAGTTCAAATCACCTTTTTAATATATTATAGATTATAGAAATAGATATAGATATATGGGGGTTTGGGTTGTAGGTGACAAAAGAGTTTTAAAATGAGGTGTAGGTGACACAAGTCTTAACAATTGAGTCGAGGTAACAATTACTTTATTATGAATTAAGAATGTTGGGTAATTTTGAGAATAGCCCAAAAGTTTTTAAATTTACACTTTGATCCAAATATTTACCTAATATAACGGGAAACGGAAGGGAAAAAATGTGTCTTTCTCTCTCTTCTCATCTATTGTTGTTTCTCTTTCTTAGTGATTTTTGTTGTTCATTGTTGCTTCTGCTTTATTCATCATCTTCTGCTTCATTATTATCATCTTTTACTTCATTATCATCTTAATCTTCTTCTTGTTAACCATTTTTGTTATTGTTGTTGTTACCGCTACTGTTACTATTTGACCAATTTCTTAGGTCAAATTTTGATTCGTACATCACTTTCTACTTTGGCATTACTTCATTGGAGACTTTGGTAATTCAAATTATGATTTTTAGTTGTATTTTTCATCTTGGTAACTGCTATTTTGCTATTTTTCAACAATAGATAGAACGCGTACATGAATGCCATATAAGAGCCATCTGTTTAAACAAATTTGTTTCAACGGAAGACACATATGTTGGATTCATGTTTATGGTTCTATAGTGCCATAACATGAATCGAATAGATGGGTCGTCTGTTGCAATATATGACCCATCTATTGCAACAAATTAGTTATCTGGTGCAACATGATAAAAATCTATTGCAATAGATTAGTAACCCGTTGCAACAAAACCTGAACTCGATTCCAAAAGGCGTGTTGTCTATTGCAAAAGGGTAAATATATGTTGTAATATATTATTAACTTGTTGCAACAGAACCTGAACTTGATTCCAACAGACAGTAAATATCTGTTGCAACATATTAGTAATCTGTTGCGATAGAATCTGACCTCAATTCCAACAGATCATCGTCTATTGCAACAAATGACTTTGCAATAAGTAAGTCATCTATAGAAATAGGCTAATTATCTATTTCAACATGTCACTCATCTGTTGGAATCAGCTTCAAAGGTGCCTCAGTACTTTAACATCAATCCCAACAGGCGTTTCATCTGTTACAACAGATATATAGTCTGTTGCAACATATGATTCACCTGTTACAATAGATGACTCATCTGTTGAAATTAGCTTCAGAAGCGTAACATGAATCCCAATAGGTAAGTAATTTGTTATGACTGATTACACATCTGTTGGGATTCATTTGCGGCACTATGAAATCACTATTAACTTTTTCTAACAAATGACTTTATTTAGGTACCACTAATGGAAGGATCAATAACAATAGGGGTGGATTGTCATAGTCAGTAGATCGAGAAGAGCAATCGATATGTATGGCATTAGAAGGAGGGTAAAATGCTAGATACGATAGCTATGATAGTCCAAAGTGATGTTTTGTATGATGATTTTTTGAACTTAATCATCAGCTATTGTGGACTGAATTATCAACCAGAAGAACTCATCACCAGCTACATGCATAACTCCTTTGAAAATCAGGGAGTACTGCCTTTCAAGATAACCAATCAAATTCAGTTGCGTGCTTATCTTAGTTTATCTAGGTAAGTGTTAAGGGTATACGTGGTTTAAAAGACGAGAGAGAATAAGAACCAGAGCATAGAAGAATAACAACAACAAGACATTTTTTATGATAGGTTGGATGATCTAGACATGAATATTCCAGACGATGATCAAACACCTACGCCCGTTGATGCGACCGATATGGTGTGTAGTTCTTCTCAATCGCACAGCCTGGCAATCTTCAAGATGGCGGGATCGACTTTTTCAAAGGAATTTCATTCAAGGACAAGAATGAACTATCTACCATTTTTTTATTTCTTGCTTGAAAAAAGATTTCAGAATAAAGAAGGTGATTAATTCGTGCAGTGTATTTAGCTACAAATATGATAATCCAAAATGCAAGTGGTGGTTGAGAGTGGTGAAGTACATAAGTTCTAACATATTCATCATTCATAAATAAGAAAAGGATCACATATATGGTTCGGAGCACATCTCAAGCCAAAATCCTTACGCCATGGCAAAGGTCCTTGGTGAATATTTCAAGAGTTGTTTCCATGATGGAAAAGGCCCTTCTACAAGGGTTATGACCAATCAACTACTTAAGAAATTGGGTGTACTAGCCAGTTATTGGAAGATATATATGGCCATAGGGATTGACAAGGACTTGGTTAGGGGGACACACGAGCATGGGTAAGTAGTGCTGGATGCTTACCGTTACATGATTGAGTCCACGAATCCCAAAAGTAATACGACATTGCATGTTGATGAAAATGGAAGGTTCAAGTACTTTTTTGTATTCTATGGTGCTTAGATTCAAGGTTTTTGACATTTGAGAAAAGGCATAACCGTCGATGGTACCTTCTTGAGGAGCAGGTATAATGGAGTTCTGCTAGCTGTGGTGGTGCAGGATGCAGAGAATTACATCTTTTATGTCACTTTTTGTGTAGCGGACAAGGAATGTAATGCCTCTTATGGATTTTTTTTGAAAAACTGCAAAGCTGCATCGAAGATACCGAAGAGTTATATTTTGTTTAGGATAGGCGTCCAAGTATTCCAAAGATGGGTTCAATTTTCTTCACTTCATCTTACTTTGGTTGTTGCATCTGGCATCTTAGAGAGAACATTCAGACCAACTATCACAACAAAAGGGTCGTGACCCTATTTTATAGAGAAGCTAAAACATATAGTAAAGAGGAGTTTTTAGACCATTTCAATCAAATAATGGATGTGAATCCCAAGGTAGTAGAACTTCTCAGATGTGTCAATTTCGAGAGATGGAGCCAGGCATTTTATCCGGTAGATAGGTACATTCTTATCAATTTAATGTCTAGTTTGAGTTACAAGTTTAGTATGATGTCGTACTTAGTGATTCTTTTGTATAGGTACAATATTATGACATCATAGATAGATGAATCAATTAATTCATTGTTGGAAATGAAAGAGAATTTCCCATCAAGTCTATGTTTGAAGTAATAAACAAAAAGTATGGCCAATTTTTTAAGAAAAGGTGTGTGCAATTCAAGGGCCCAAAATGAACCCGATTTGTTCTCGAAATTGATAAAATAATATCAATGAACATCAGTTTGGGGAATAGGTTATTATCTCATAAAATAGAAAACTAAAAATTCAGTATCACCGGTCATGGTGATGTTGCCACGGTCGATCTTCAAACAAGATCTTGTACGTGCAGAGTTTTTGACTTGGACAAAATACATTATCAACATGCCATGGAAGCTCTTCGAGCTCAATATAGTCCAAAATATAGACCTAAAGTTTACGAGCACACCTCTCAATATTATTCGGTGGAAAAATAGGAAATGACATATAGTGGGCATATTGCTCCAGTGCCTCCCAAAAAATCTTGGGTTGTTCCTGCAGAGCTTTTAGGGAGATTAATACCTCCTCCATATATTAACCCAAGCACTATCAAATCGGGAAGAAAGCCATATAAGAGGAGGCATGGGTCAGAGAATCATTTTCATCAAGAAGAAACAAGTGCTCTGTATGTAAGCGCACTGGCCACAAAAGAACTACATGCCCGGATCGTAATCCACCATAATCGTTGTAATTGCAGAAACTTGTGTTTTTATTTGTTGTGGAATTTTATATATTTAACTCATTTTTGTGAACGTAATGTTATCATTTATTATATATAAAATATCCTTTTAAATAACTTGTGCATCAATAAATAGAGGCAAAACATGAACTAAATAATACAGCAGACCACAATTATTCTCAATAGATTAACCATCTGTGGCAACAGATAAAAATTAGCTGGAAGAACACAACACAGTTCCATCAAACTGGAATGTTTTCCTCCAATAGATGACAAATCTATCACAGCAAATGGGTAATCTGTTTATAGAAACCCAACCGATGACCAATCTATTCCAACACATGGTCAATCTGTTGAAATAACTCAAAAGCCAAAATTGCTATTGCTACTGGATTCAAAATTTCTCCTTACCTCCAACCTTTGACATGTTAACATGCATGTTTAGAAGAAATACACAGAATAAAAATTGAATAAGAATTAAAAATCCAAATTCGACTAAAAATAATTTTTTCATTAAACGAAAAATAAAATACATTAGGTATAGATTCGATATAGAAAAATTAAAATACATATGCTAAAAGAAAAAAACACATTCTAATTATTATTATTATTATCATCATCATCATCATCATTAATGAAAGCCAGCCAATCAACTCACAGCAGCAGGTCCCTCATCAGCCTCCGTATCTCTCTGAACATCATTGCTCTCACGACGACCAACTCCTTCTATAGGTCATTAACCTACCTCTAAAGTTCCCACACTGTGTCGCGCATAATAGCAATGTCCCAAACAAGATCAGCCATATCTAGAACACGCATAAATTGACAAATCTAAAGAAATGAGTCCAAATAAAATACAACGTATACTACAAACTGGTAGATTTACACCAAAAAAAAAACTTACCTCAATGAGAAAGAAATATGCTCTTTGAAGAGAAGTGGTTGAAGATGTTACACGAAAAGAAAAAATGCAAGAAATAAATAAAGTTTAGTAAAATGAAGATTAGGGAGGGACCTATTTATGGAGGATTGAATCTGGATGTATAAGGACAAAAGGCACGTCTGTTCAGCTCCATTGTATTAATTACATTCAAACTGGTGGCATTTTATTTTCTATGAAAAGTTGCAACTTTTTATTTTAAATTAATACTTCTTACCTTTTCAAAATGGTATGAGACTTGATATCAGCTGGTATTATTGAGTTGTTGCAATAGATCATCTATCTTTCATAATAGATTTAGCATCTGTCTAAACAGATGGTCTGAATATGCAACAGATGGTCTGTCAAAATAGATTTACGCAACAGATGGTTTGTATGTGCAACAGATGAGACATTTGTTATGACAGATGGACTATATAATGGAGGAGATGTTTTAATTTTTTCTAACCACTGATTCATCAGTTGCAACAGATGGAGAATTCAGTTCATCATCTAATTTGAATGTATTAGATAAAAAGTCATAACTTTTCACCTCCTTTTTAATAGTCATCACATGCGTGTAGATGAATAAACATTTTCTGATCTGTCGCAACAGATTTACCATCTGTTGCAATATATGGATTATATGTTGCGAAAGATGAACCATATGTTGGAGGAGATGTTTTGATTTCTTACAGCAACTGATTCATCAGTTGCAACAGATGGAGATTTTGATTCATCAGCTATTTTAAATATGTTAAGATAAAAAATCCACGACTCTTCACACCTCTTTTTTAATAGTTATCACATGCGTGCAGATGAATAAGCCAACACTGTCTGATATGTCCTGATGGGGTAGGAAGAATAAGGTGCATGCAATGGATCCATTTTCATGTGTGGGAGTTATGTATATTATTGATTAGGCTACAGCGACAGACACACATAAAGTTCTATAATTTTGTGAATGCAGTTTTTTATCGATTAGACACTAATTCTTCAAAAAAGATCCTGCATTATATAGTTTAGTTTGATAGGTGCAAATTGATAAGGCCGAAGGGTTCTAAGATGGTGGTGTCGATACCCCGTTATAATTTAATAATGCTTTATGTTCATGTTTTTGTGTCAAGTTTATGGAAGGTTTCAAGTTTTTGGCGGCAGTATAAATATCCAATAGTGATTGGACCAATTTTAATGGCGTAATGGACTTCTTGAAAGGCCTCCGAAGACTTACACTGTAGCAAACAATGATAGAACAAATAAAAATTTCCCTGTTCCGAATTTATATAGATGGATTGATAGAGCAGACTTTTATACAACAAAGGTGCTTGGGAGAATACCTATGCGGGAAGGGGGAGGTGGAGAAGGCCATATATCATCTCAAACCTTGTTTAAGAGGAAATATAGGAAAGAAAGTAAGGAACTTCTAGCGAATTTGACCAATGAAATTGACATAAGAAACGAAAAAATTGGATGAGCTTCAAATATGAAAGTGTATCCAAATATAAAAATCTGTAAGTCATTGAAGAAAAAAGAAAAATAGTCAACAGGACTGGAGCTAGAAACTTTGCTAAAGAATGCAACTAGTGAGCGTGGCCTTAATGTAGACTCTCACAAAGTGCAGGACCAAAAATCTAAGGAAGAAGCTTTGCGAGCATAGGAAATTGGTAAGATTGTCGGTCAGAATTAAAACCTGAACCAACAACTCCTGAATTAAAAATAATGGAAGCCAAGGCGTCAATTTCTGAAGTCTAACTTGCATGCCATGCCTTCTGTTTGTGGCTATGATCAAGTCAATGGTAGTAGAAAAAAAAGGTTTGAAGTTGGGCAAAAATCCCATGACTTGTTTTTTCCACTGCCTTTGACCTGACCAGAGCCATAAACAGGAGGCATGGGATGCAAGTTTAACTTGAGACATTGCCACCTTGGCTTGATCCCATATTTTTAATTCAGGAGTAGCTGTTTTAGGTTTCAATTTTGAACGACAATCTTACCACCTTCCGTGCTTGCAAAACTGCTTCCTTAGAGTTCTGGTCCTGTATTTTGTGGGTTTTCATTTTCATTGAGTCCACCCTCTCTAGTTGCAATCTCTAGCAAACTGACCAGCTTCAGTCCTCTTGCGCATTCTTCTTTTTCTTCAACGACTGATGGATTTTCATTTTTGGATACACTTTCACATTCGCAGCTTATCCAATTTTTTTTCATTTTTCATGTCAATTTTACTATCCAATATCGCTACACTTTCCTCCCTACCCTATGTTTCCTCTTAAACAAGGTATGAGATGATATATGGCCTTCTCTGCCTCCCTCTTCCCGCACAGATATTCTTCCAAGCACCTTCTACTGTATAATAGTCTCCTATAATAACTCATCCATATAAATTTGGACCAGGGAAATTTCTATTAGTTCCATCATTGTTTGCTGCAGTGCGAGGCTTTGGAGGCCTTTAAAGAAGTCCATTACACCATTAAAATTGGTCCAATCACAATTGGATATTTAAATTGCTGCCAAAAACTAGAACCCTTCCCCAAACTTGACACAAAAACATAAGCATAAACTATCATTAAATTGTAACTGGGTATCGACACTACCTACTTGGTGCCTCAGCCTTACCAGTTTGAACCTGTAACACCCAAAGAGTACACCCTGTACACTATACGGAGCTTACAGTCTCGAGGCACTACAAGCTAACATATGAGCTGGTACCTGCTGTAAGCACTGAAATAAATGTAATATGCGCAGAAGAGCAATTGATAAGCCATAAGGTTTTAAGTAATGAAAACTGATAGAATCTATAAATCAAACTGATAAAATAATTTGACAATGTCAAATAAAGTCTGAATACTGAACAACTGACTTTAGTGTCTGAAAGCCTCTAAACTGACTGAGTACGAGTTGATGGGACATGCCCCAACAAACTCAAACTAAATACTGAACTGAAAGCATGAAAATAATAAATCTGTCCTCAAACTATGAGGACTCACCACTGCTATGACTGATAGTCCGAGAAGTCTATGCGCGATCCAAAAATTGGGTGTCTAAACCTATGATATGATACATCATAGAGAAAGAAAAGAGTATGCGATCAATACTTTGAATGTACTGTATGCTAAATGAGGTAGGCTGATATGCATGGTTTCATGAACATGAATAATAACTATCTTTATGCATGTACGTAGATATAGAACATGTAAAACTAGATAGAGTGCATGAAATCTGTAGACACTAAGGATACATAAAGTCTGTAAATGTTGTGGGTACGTGAAATCTGTAAATACTGAGGATGTATGACCAAGCATATAAAATGTTCTAAATATAATCTATAAATACTAAAATACTGAAGTCTGATAACTAAATCATGATATCTATATTCTTTGGTCAAGCAACTGAAACTAAATTACTGGACTGAGACTGTAGGAGTTATCATCTAACCTATATACCCCAAATGATCAAGTTTGGGGTCCAATCTGTAACCCTAGTTGGAAAGTTGTTAATACCATGCCACGGGTACTAATGCTAGCTGTGTGGATCCACTATATTATGGTACTATCCCGAAGGACTAAGGGTATCAAGCCTAAAATGATGGGTGACCCCTTTGAGGTAGTCAAGCCTAATCTGACGGGTGAATCCTCTTATCCTAAATGGATACATAGTTCTAGAGTACAGAGACTGCTACTAATGAATCTGCTTATCTGATGAGGAAGCCACCATCTCTGCACTTGCTCGGTGCTAAATCCTACTCCCGACTGAACTTACTCGAAATGCTTAACTATTGTGAATATAACTGATTATGATTACTGACTGAACTGATATTGCTCATATTATGTCTAAAACTGTTCTGAATCTTCTGAGACTATGTAAACAACTATGTTTTCTGGTATTCATAACCCCCAGGACTCAATAGTAATAATAGTAAAATAGTACTAATATTTAAGAACATAACATGGGAGCATTTATTTAAAATCCACTCTTATAGGCATGTCATCCAACGCTTGATATGCATGGTGTACACTAAGTATGAGAATAGTTTAAAGCTTGTAGTAAAAGTACAATTTCAACACCAATATCACAAATCATAAATTAAATTAGTGGACAACAACTTTTAAACATGTGGAGTGTAATAATCAACATAAATTTCATAAGAACATGGTATAGGACAAGATTCATGGGGATTCATGGTTAAATCACAATTAAAATCATAATTGCTTGTAAAGGTCATAATTTGAATTTAAAACATGGTACATGGACTCCATGGGTGAGAAACCTATTAATGAACACTTTACATACCTGGGTGATGGATTCTTGAGATTTTCTTGGTGGAGTTCTTGAGATTTGATCTTGAATTATGGAGACTAGGGTTTTTGTTCATGAAAGAGGGCTATTCTAATTTGAGAAATTTGTGAAATAATGAGCAATTAAAGCTCTTTTAGGGATTAATTTTGTGTTTAGGCTAACTAGGGGAGGGAAAAGGACTTAAAAGCCCTTGGAATTAAAAACTCTGAACTGACTGAGAAATCCTAATTTTGGCACTTGGCGCGATGCGGTACAATCGCGTCGGGCCACTAGAAAATGGAAAACTAGGAACTGGACCCTTGGCACGATGCGGTACAATCGCGGTATGTCTTTGAATGCAATTTTGGCTTTTAGCACGATGTGGTCGGATTGCGGAGTCACACTGGAAAGTGAAAATTGGGAATTGGAACTTCATTGCAATGCTCTGGAATCATGGTGGTTCATTGGAAATTGACAAATGTTGTTTGTCCTGTCACCGCGATGCGGTGCTTGTTAATTTGGCACACTGCTTTACAAAAACGGCCATAACTTCTCACTCGAATATCGGATTTGGGTGAATTTTATATCGTTGGAAAGATAATTCAATTTCCTACACATTGGTAAGTATTATACTTAAAAATACTGAATATTTTAATTTTTTTATATAGATATGACTGAGTACTAAGAGCTAAACTGAGCTAGGAAAATATTGGGTAATACAAGATCTTCCCCTTGGGAAAATTCATCCTCGAATGAGACTGATTAAGCAGGGAAGTACTGATGGAATGAGTTTACATACTGAACATGCAAAACTAAAGAATGATTGCATGACTGAAACCACTGCTAAACTGAGTTTTCAGACTAAGAATGCATATCTGATTCATGAGTACATTGCTAAGCTTATTCATGAATGCATGAGTGACGTGGGAATGCTATGAAATGATAACTGAAGTTTTTAATTATAACTAAAAATAGAACTAAGTAAATGCAAGGAAGACTGTTACCTTAATCTGAATCATAGTTTGCGGTGAGAAGGTGAGGATACTTGTTCCGCATATCTGCTTCTGCTTCCCAAGAAGCTCCTTCAACGTACTGGTTCATCCAATGAACTTTGACCAAGGGAACTTCTTTGTTCCCCAGTCTACGAATCTGATGATCAAGAATTTCGACTGGGACCTCTTTGAAAGAGGGATCATTCTGAATGTTTACGCTTTCTAAGGGGACTACTACTACTGGGTCACCAATGTATTTCTTTAGCAAGGAGATGTGGAACACTAGGTGAACTGAATCTAGATCTAAAGGCAACTCAAGATCATAAGCTACCTTTTCCAAATGACTGAGAATTCTATAATGACCGACATATCGGTGACCAAGCTTCCCCTTTTTGCTGAATCTCTTCACTCCTTTCATGGGAGAGATCTTTAGGTACACTAAATCATTAATCTCAAACCCGAGATCCTTTCTTCTCCCATTTAGATATGATTTTTGTCTACTCTGGGCTAACTTAATCATTTCCCTGATTGACTGAGCCTTTTCTAAGGTATCAAACACTAAGTCAGTACCTACTACTGCAGTTTTACCTACTTTAAACCAACGAATTGGAGACCTTTATCTCCTCCAATATAGAGCCTTAAACGGAGCAATCCGAATACTAGAATGATAGCTATTATTATATGAGAATTCAATCAAAGGCAAGTGATCATCCCAATTGCCCTTAAAGTCAACTATACACGCTCTTAACATATCTTCCAGAGTCTGAATCGTCCTTTCTGCTTGACCATATTTCTGTGGGTGAAAAGCGGTACTGAAATGAACTTGGGTACCAAGACCCTTCTAAAAAGCTTTACAAAAGTGAGAGGTAAATTTGGTACTCCTATTTGAGATGATGGATAACGGAACACTGTGCAACATAACCAATTCTCTGAGATAGAGTTTGGTATAGTCCTTGGCTGAATAGTAGGTATGGACTAGCAAGAAATAGGCTGATTTGGTTATCCCATCTACAATGACCCAAATAGAATCATGATGATGGCTGGTACAAGGAAAACCAGTTACAAAGTCCATGTTCACTTTTTCCCATTTCCATGTGGGAATACTGAACTCCTGCATAGACCCACTAGGCTTTTGGTACTTAATCTTAACCTGCTGATACGTAGAGCACTTAGCTACAAACTCTGTAATATCTCTCTTCATCCCACTCCAACAATAGATCTCCCAAAACTTGCAGTACATTTTAGTGGCCCCTGGATGAATAGAGTAACGTGCTTCATGCGCTTTTGCAAGAATCCACTACCTCAAGTCATCTACACTTGGTACGCATAACTGACCCTGGCAACGTAACACACCATCTTCCCCTTGGGAGAAAACCTCTACCTTCTGATCTCTGACTGACTCTTTTAGCTTAACTAGACTGAAATCTCTGTCCTTCTTTTCCTTTACTTCAGAAACCAGAGATGATTCTAAACTATTCTGCACCATACACTATCCTCTGCTGAATTGACTAGGCAGACACCTAGTCTTTCAAGTTAATGAACTTCCTAAACTAACTTCTTTTTTATCATTCTCAACATGAGAAAAACTACCCATAGACATTCTACTGAGAGTATCTTCCACTACATTGGCCTTGCTCGGATGATACAAAACACTCATGTCATAATCTTTCAACAACTCTAACCACCTTCTCTGATGTAAATTCAAATATTTCTGAGAGAACACATACTGCAAGCTTTTTTGGTCTGTGAACACATCAACATGCACCCCATACAAATAATGCCTCCAAATCTTCAAGGCAAACACAATAGCTGCTAACTTAAGATCATGGGTAGGGTAATTCTTCTCATGGGGCTTAAGCTGTCTAGAGGCATAGGCTATGACCTTAACCCTCTACATTAGGAAACAATCCAAACCTACTCTGGAAGTATCATAATACATAACAAACCCATCTGAACCATCTGGCAAGGTCAAAACTGGAGTTGAGGTGAGTTGGGTTTTTAACTCCTGAAAACTCTTCTCATAGGAATTTGACCAATGCAACTTGACTTTCTTCTGGGTCAATCTGGACATAGGGGATGCAATTGACGAAAATCCTTTGACAAACTGATAATAATAGCTAGCTAAACCTAAGAAACTCCTGATATGTAATGGAGAAATGGGTCTAGGCTAGTTTCTCACTGCCTCAAACTTTTGAGGATCAACTCTAATTCCATCAATGGAAATAATATGACCAAGGAAAGCTACTGATCTTAGCCAAAATTCACATTTATTGAATTTATCAAACAACTGATGGGCTCTAAGAGTTTGCAACACTATTCTGACATGGTCTACATGATTATTTTTGGTATGGGAGTAGACAAGGATTTCATATATGAAGATTATGACGAACATATCCAAGTGCTTCATGAACACTTGGTTTATCAAGTCCATGAAAGTTTTTGGGGAATTGGTAAGACCAAATGACATAACTAGGAATTCGAAGTGACCATTCCGAGTTCTAAAAGCTATTTTTGGAATGTCACATTCTCTGACTCTAAGATGATGATAGATGGATCTGAGGTCTATCTTGGAGAATTAATTGGCACCCTGAAGTTGGTCAAACAAGTCATCGATTCTAGGAAGTGGATACTTATTATTGACTATGACTTTGTTTAATTGACGACAGTCAATACACATTTTGAGAGAACCATCTTTCTTATACACGAATAGAACTGGTGTACCCCACGGGGAAATGCTGGGTCTGATGAACCCCTTTTCTAAAAGGTCCTTTAACTTTTCTTTAAAATCTTTGAGTTTAGTTGAAGCCATTCTGTATGGTGGAATAGAAAGAGGCTGAGTGTCTGGAGAAGGTCTATTCTGAAGTCAATTTCCCTCTCAAGAGGAACTCCAGGAAGATCTTCGGGAAACATATTTGAAAATTCATTTACTACTGGAACTAACTAAAGGCTAGGAGTCTCTGAACTAGAATCTTTGAATTGAACAAGATGGTAGATACACCCCTTGGATATCATTTTCCTTTCCCTAAGGTACAAAATGAATCGACCCCTCAGCGCTGTAGCACTACCCCTTTATTCAAGGACTGGTTCATTTAGAAACTGAAAAGGAACATCTCTATTTCTGCAATTAATTAAAGCATAGCAGGAATAGAGACAATATATTCCAAGAATTATATCAAACTCAGCCATCTCTAACTCTACAAGATCAACTGAGGTAACTTTCTGAGACACTGTAATTGGGCAGTTCCTGTATACCCGCTGGGCCACAATGGAAACACCTACTGGGGTAGATACTGAAAAGGGCTCTGCTAAGATTTTGGGATTTACTCCAAAGTCGATGGCTATATAAGGAGTTACACACGAAAGAGAAGCTCCCGGGTCTAATAAAACATGAATGTGTAAATGAAAGACTTGCAACGTACTAGTAACTACGTCAAGAGAATTTTCCTGATCTTGTCGGGACTGAAGAGCATACAATCTATTTGGACGCTGACCGCTAGTAGCAGTTGAAACAACACCTTGCTGAGTAGGGCGGTTGGCTGGAACTGGTGACTGATGGGACTGGACCTATTTGCGCAAATCCCTACCTTTCTTAGTAACCACCCAACACTACCTAATACAATGTCCTAGATTACCATACCCAAAGCATACATCACTGCCAACTCTACACTCACCCTGATGGTTTCTACCATATTTCTAGCAAAAAGGATTTGTACGAGCGTTGTGAACACTGCCTTGGGACTTAGAGCTTGGTACCCTATCCCAATGATCATTCCAAAACTTGGTTACTAGGGTACTAGATGTGTATAGAGATGGGATTGAAGATTTTGGATGAAACTTAGGATGGTTACCACCTTCTGAACATGGCTGACTAAAATTAAAACTTCCTGTTCTAGCTCTTTTGTTCTTCTTCTCTCTCTTCTTAGCCTTCTAATCCTCAATATGTTGAGCATGGAACATCAACCTAGAAAATTTCATCTCTTTAATTAGCATCACGGTCCTACACTTCTTGACCATACTGTCAGATACACCAGACACAAACTTACTCATCTTAGACCTGCTATTAGTTACCACATAAGGGAAATATCTCGTTAACTGAGTAAACTTGAGAGAATGGTATCTCACTGTAATGTTTCCTGTATTCAGGTTGATGAACTATAACACTTTAGCCTCCCTCAACTCTAGATAAAAAACCTATCCAAGAATGCAGTAGCAAACTTTTCCCATTCTACAGGCCCTGCATCTGCGTCTCTATCTGCCTTCTACCACTTAAACCATATATGGGATATATCTTGCAACTAGTAAGCAACCAATTCAACTGTACAATTGAACAAAATTCTAAGCTTAACTCAGTCCTTTAAATCTTGTTAAGGGGTCCCAAACTTAGAAAATTTTAGCTAAGTATTCAGACTTAGTGTTATTTTAGCCTTCATAGGTTGGTGACTCTATTTCACAACCCTCATGACCTTAAAGTAATGATTTTTAGGTTGAATCATGATCAGGAATGTCAGTGGGTATTCCCGAACAAGTTTTGGATTTTTCAAACTTCGTTTGAAACACATTTGGAAGCTCAAACTAGTAGATCGACGCGATCTCGATGCGCCGCGCTGCCGATCGCATTGATGAATATTTTCCTCCATCTCCCAGTGCAAATTCTCGTGAACCAATGCAGACTCGATGTGGTTCATTATCCATCGCATCGATGCCAATGACATAGCGCGTCGGTCTGCGCGTTGCTAGGTCAGTTTTCAGTCATTATAAAGCAGTGTCCAGAGGGGTAATTGGGTTATTTTCCCACCCCTATTCATCTCCAAAAACCCAAAATTAATGCATTCCTAGGGAAAAATTCATTCTTTCTCTCAAGTTGCTCTCAAGAACAAAACCCTAGGACATCAATTTCAAGATCAAATCTCAAGAACACCCCATAAATCTTTAAGAATTTAATTGTTAAGTTAGGTGTTCATCCAAGGGTCCCTTCCACCCTTGGAGTCCAAGAAACTTTTTTAAACTTTAAGTAAATTGATTTTATGATTTTCATGATTTGGATTCAAGTGTTTTCATGATTATAAATTTAATTGGGTTTCTATTCCATGATTAAGTATAGAATTTATGTAAAGACAATTATTATGTATGTAGTACCATGTAAATTCATGTTAAATTCTTGAAATTTTTATGCTCATATGTTGATTAGTACTATGTGCATATATAATTCCTTCAAAGTGATTCATGAGTTGTTCATTTTAATTAAATAGAGAGATTATATCATGCTAGTATGTATACTAGTTCAGGTCATTCAAGTGTTTGATAAAATACCTCTATAGCTGCATTATGAATAAGTGTGTATTTCTATGCTATGCAAGGTCATGTGATGCTTTACTTTTTATGTTATCGAGTCCTGGGGGTAGTTAATACCCAATAATTTAGCTGTTTACCTAGAGATAGTGTTAGTTACAGAATAATCTCAGTTATGTTAGGATCAGTAGTACTCTCAGTCAGTTATAGAACTCGGGAAGAACTCAGTAGACATAGTATAAGTCTATTCCAGTTCAGTATTCTGTTTAAACCTTAGTAAATCCAGTCAGTTAACAAAATTAAGAAGTATTTTGTCAGTCAATAGAACTTGGTGAACTAGTTCAGTCCAGTTAGACAGTATAATCAGTAACAACTCAGTTAAGCCTAGTATAAACTAGGAATCAGTTCAGTGTATTTCAGTTGGGAGTAGGATTCAGCACCGAGCAATCCAAGGGATGAGAGCTCACCCATTAGTTAGGACTGGGTCCCTAGAAGAAATCTCAAAGTTTCAAAACTACGTAGCCTGCGTAGGTTATGAGATGTCATCCGTTAGATAGGACTGACATACTCTGGGATCACCCGCTAACTTAGGACTAATCTCAGGTGTCATCCGTTAGTTAAGACTAACTCCACAACAGTTGTTAGTACTCATGGCACGATATTAGCACCCTTCTAATTGGGATTATAGGTTGGACCCCAATCTATTCAGAAAGGGGCATGTCGGTTAGATGATTACCTCCAAGAGTCTCAGTTTCAAATTTAGTCTTAGTATAGAACTCAGTTTTGTTCCACAGATTTAGGACTGTCAGATACAATCACTCATCTCAGTATAGAACCTAGACCAGTTCTTCAAAATCAAGAGTGCTATTTATAATCACTCAGTTATCAGTAATACAATATCAGTAAACTCAGATATTAGTAAATCAATAATTCAGAACTCAGTATCCAGTGTTATCATGATCTCAGTTACAGTTTACGTATTTATACATGTACTCTCATTCAGTTATACTCATGTCATTTCTTCAGTATTGTTCATGGATATGAATCCATGCACCTTAGCCTACCTCACTTAGCATATCAGTACATTCAAAGTAATGACGCATACCTTTCTTTTGCGCTATGATGTCTTATATCATAGGTTCAGACATACGGGAGCCTGATCCTACTTAGCAGCCTGATCTATCAGTAGCAGACTTAGTGGTGAGTCCTCATAGTTAGAGGACACAAACTTATTATTTTTGTATTTTAGTATTCAATTTATTTCAGTAGTCAGAGTTAGTTGGGTACTTGTCCAATCAACTTCTTGTTCAAAAAATAGAGGCTTTTCAGACTAGAGTATTTCAGCCAGATGTATCAGTATTTTGTATTCCGTATTTACTTTCTTTTAGTTTGAACTTTATGGAAAGTTTCTGCCTAATTTCTGCATAATTACAAAATTATTATTCAGTTATTGTAGCAGGTACCATTCATGGGTTAACTTGTGATCCCTCAGGATTATGAGCACCGTGTAGCTTTCGGGGTGTAGCTTTCATGGTGTTACAAACTTGGTATCAGAGCCTAAGGTTCAACAGAGTCCTATGAAGTCTGAATGTCGTATCTAGTAGAGTTTTGTGCATGGGTGTATAGCACGCCACACTTATGGACATGAGACTATGAGATGTTTTAGGAAAAGTTTCCCTTCTTTTAGTATTCATGTCGTGCAAGCGAGCATGAGCTCAAGCTAAATTCTCAGTCTAATCCTTTTCTTCCTTCTAGTTACAGAACATACCTCTCAAAAAGATTAACAAAAGGAGAACCAAAAATCAGTCAGCACCTCAGCCCGTTCAGAAAGATCCCATGGACGAGTATGTCTCTCATGCAGAATTTAGAGCAGCATTCACTACGCTATCCAATTCAGTAGCAACGTAAAATGAATAGTCAGCTATTGTTCAGGCCAACCCAGTGGCCAATACTGCTGCAGCCAGGATTTGGGACTTCACCCGAATGAATCCTCCCCTATTATCGTGATCTAAGTCAGAAGATAATCCATAAAAGTACCTCGATCAAGTTCAAAATGTCACTAATATCATAGTAGTAACTTCTAGTGAGAGTTCTAAGTTAGCTTCGTATCAGCTACAAGTTGTAGCTCGTATGTGGTTTAAGAAGTGGAAAGTAGACAGGGGCATAGATGTAGAACCCATAGAATGGGAAGAGTTTGCTACTGCTTTTCTAGATAGATTCTTTCCCTTAGAGATGAGATAAGCCAAGGTGTTAGAGTTCATCAATCTCAGGCAAGATAGTATGAGTGTGAACGAGTATTCCCTTAAGTTTATTCAGTTATCCAAGTATGCTCCCTATGTAGTAGCAGACAATAGGTCTAGAATAAGCAAGTTCATATCTGGGGTGTAAGATAGTATGGTTAAGGAGTGCAGAACGACGATGCTAATTAAGGAGATGGACATATCAAGGCTTATGGTCCATTCTCAATAGATTGAGGAGTAGAAGCTTAAGAAGAGAGACAATAAGAGATCTAGAATAGGTAGTTTCAATTTCAATCAGCCTAAGTTAGAGGGTGGTAACCGTTCCCAGTTTCATCCAGAATTTTCAATTCTAGTTCCATCCTTAGATTGTGCGCCAGTACCAAAGTCCAGGAATGACAGTCATGATGGGGCTCCAGGCTCCAAAACTCAGGGTAGTGTGAGCAGTGGCCATACCCATCCACTTTGCGAAGAATGTGGTAGACATCACCTAGGTGAGTGTAGAGCTGGCAATGATGTATGTTTTAGATGTGGCAACCCAGGACATAGGATGTGGGAGTGTAGATTAATGGATCAGAGGGGAAAAGATTTGCACCATCAGGGTCAGTCTAATCATCCTTCAGTTTAGTTCGGTCGCCCGAATCGACAGGGTGCCACTTCCAGTGCCACTAGTGGGCAACACCCAAACAGGTTTTATGTACTATAGTCTAAAAAGATCAGTTTAGGTGTCATGCCTCAGTTTTAGATCCCCAATATGCAGTCACGATTTAGTTCGTAAGTTCCTTGTGCATTATCTCAATTTTTCCTCAATATCTCAGCTAAGTCAGTATTCTTCAGGGGACATAACATCCTAAGGGGGAAATGCACTATAATCCCCCAAGTTTTTATGAACTAAACCTTCCATCCTCTCTCCATATAATGAATCCAGTTTGGAGTAGGGGGTACTCATAGGTGGACCCTCAAGTTCAAATATCAGTCGTAAGCCATGTATTCAGGGGCTCTGTTCAGTTCATTATATTTAGTTCATGTATCACATTTTAGTTTTAGTTATATTCTCATGTTCCCGTTCATGCATGTTTAGTAAATTATTTTAGGTTTATCAGTATTCTCAGTTTAAGGTAACAATCTTCCTTAGATTATCTTAGTCCATGTTCAGTTACATTTATAAACTTGGAACCCATTACTGTTGCATATTTCGTCATGCATTCACGAATTAGTTCATTCATGTACTCATGCATCAGATATGCATGTTCAGTTTGAAAACTCAACTTGTTTGTAGCTTTAGTCAGGTGTTCCATGTATCAGATATGCATGTGCAGTGTGTAAGCTCAGTCTATCAGTATTCTCAGCTCAGTCATCCTCATTCAAGGATTTATGTTCCCAAGAGGGAGATATTGTAAGACCTCGCAAAATCCTAAGCTTAACGCAGTCCTTTAAAGTTTGTTAAGGGGTCCTAGACTTAGGAAATTTTAGCTAAGTATTCAGACTTAGTGTTATTTTAGCCTTTTTAGGTTGGTGACTCTATTTCACGACCCTCATGACCTTAAAGTAATGATTTTTAAGTTTAATCATGATCAGGAATATCAGTGGGTATTCCCGGACAAGTTTCAGATTTTTTAGACTTCGTTTGAAACATATTTGGAAGCTCAAACCAGTTGATCGACATGATCTCAATGTACCGCGTCGCCCATCGCATCGATGAATATTTTTCTCCATCTCCTAGTGCAAATTCCCATGAATCGATGTGGACTCAATGCAGTACGTTGGCCATCACATCGATGCCAATGATGCGGTGTGTTGGTCTGCACATCGCTAGGTCAGTTTTTAGTCATTAAAAAGGAGCATCCAGAGGGGTAATTGGGTCATTTTCCCCACCCCTATTTATCCGAAAAATCATGAAATTAAGTCATTCCTAGGGCAAAAGTCATTCTCTCTCTAGTTGCTCTCAAGAACAAAACCCTAGGACATCAATTTCAAGATCAAATCTCAAGAACACCCCATCAATCTTTAAGAATTTAATTGTTAAGGTATGTCAAGTGTTCATCCAAGGGTCCCTTCCACCCTTGGAGTCCAAGAAACTTTTTTAAACATTAAGTAAATTGATTTCATGATTTGGATTCAAGTGTATTCATGATTATAAATTTGATTGGGTTTCTATTCCATGATTAAGTATAGCATTTATGTAAAAACAATTATTATGTATGTAGTACCATGTGAATTCATGTTAAATCCTTGAAATTGTGATGCTCATTTGTTGATTAGTACTATGTGCATATACAATGCCTTCCAAGTGTTTGATGAGTTATTCATGTGAATTAAATAGTGAGATTATATCATGTTAGAATGTATACTAGTTCATGACATTCAAATGCTTGATAAAATGCCTCTATAGATGCATTATGAACAAGTGTGTATTTCTATGCTATGCAAGGTTATGTGATGCTTTACTTTTTATGTTATCGAGTCCCGGGGGCAGTTAATACCCAATAATTTAGCTGTTTACTTAGAGACAGTGTCAGTTACAGAATAATCTCATTTATGTCACGATTAGTAGTACTCTCAGTCAATTATAGAACTTAGGAAGAACTCAGTAGACTTAGTATCAGTCTAGTCCAGTTCAATATTCAGTTCAGACCACAGTAAATTCAATTAGTTAACAGAATTCAGTAGTATTTCGTCAGTCAATGGAACTCAGTAAACTCAGTTCAGTTCAGTTAGAAAGTATAATCAGTAACAACTCAGTCAAGCCTAGTATAAACTACGAATCAGTTTAGTGTGTTTCAGGTAGGAGTAGGATTCAGCACCGACCGAGACTAGGGATGGGGTCTCACCCGTTAGTTAGGAGTAGGTCACTATTAGTAATACCTAAGTTCTAGAACTACATAGCCAGCGTAGGTAATGAGATGTCACTCATTATATTGGAATGACATACTCCAGGATCACCCGCTAGCATAGGACTGATCTCAGTGGTCACCCATTAGTTAGGACTGACTCCATAGTAGTTGTTAGTACCCATGGAATGGTATTAGCACCCTTCCAACTGGGTTTATTGGTTGGACCCCACACTATTTGTAAAGTGGAATGTTGGTTAGATGATTACCTCCCACAGTATTAGTTTCAGATTAAGTCTCAGTATAGAACTCAATTCAGTTCTACAGATTTAGGACTATTAGATATAGTCACCCAGCTCAGTATAGAACCCATACCAGTTCTTCAGAATTAGGACTATCAGATATAGTCACTTAGTTATCAGTAATACAGTATCAGTAAACTCAGATATCAGTAAATCGGTAATTCAAAACTCAGTATCCAGTGTTATAATTATCTCAGTTATAGTTTACATATTCATGCATGTACTCTTATTTAGTTATACTCATGTCATTCAGTCAGTATTGTTCATGCATATGAATCCATGCATCTCATCCAACCTCACTTAGCATAGCAGTATATTCAAAGTACTAACGCATACCTTTCTTTTGTGCTATGATGTATTGTATCATAGGTTCAGACGCACGGGCTCCCGATCCTACTTAGTAACCTGATCTATCAGTAACAGACTTAGTGGTGTGTCCTCATAGTTTAAGAATAGACTTCTTATTTTAGTATTTCAGTACTCAGTTTATTTCAGTAGTCGGAGTTAGTTGGGGACTTATCACATCAACTCCTTGTTCAGACAGTTGAGGCTTTTCATACTAGAGTATTTCAGACAGATGTATCGGTATTCAGTTTTTAGTATTCAATATTTATTTTCAATTTGAACCTTATGGCAAGTTTCCACCTAATTTTTGCATGATTACAGAATTATTATTCAGTTATTGTAGCAGGTACCAGTCATGGGTTAGGTTGTGATCCCTCAGGATTATGAACACTATTTAGCGCCTGGGGTACAAACTAGGGGTGGTACATCATTATTCTCACTAGAAGTTACCCCCATAATATGTGTTACCTTTTTCACCATATCCAAGAATTCCTGTGGAACCTCTTCAGACTTGGATCCCAAAAAAGAAAGAGGGTTCATTCAGGTAAAGTCCTGAATTTTGGCTGCAGCAGTGTTAGCCACTAGGTTGGCCAAAAAAGTGGCTGGCTATGCATTCTGAGCCACTACATACTGGGCTAGAGTAGTGAATTCAACTCTGAACTCTATATAAGAAACATGCTCATTCAGGGGCTCTTTCTGAATGGGCTGAAGTGCTGGCTAATTTACATTCCTTCTTCCATTTGTCTTTTTGGGAGGCATGCTCCAAAAAGCGAAGGGAGAATGAATTAGTCAGAGAGTTTAACATGAGTATTATGCCTACTCGCATGACATGAATACTGAAAGAGGGTAAGCTTTTCCTAAAAATGCCCCATAGCCTCTTGTCCATAAGTGTGGCACACTTCACATCCATGCACAAGACTCTACTTGATGCGGATTTTAGACCATCTACGACTCTTTAAAACCTTAGGCTCTGATACCAAGTTTATAATACCTCAAGAGTACACCCTGGGTGCTACACGATGCTTACAGTCCCAAAGGACCACAAGCTAACCCATGAGATGGTACCTGCTATGAGCAATGAAATAAATATAATATGTGAGGAAGAGCGACAAAGAAGCCATAAGGTTTTAAGTAACGAAAACTGATAGAATTTATTAATCAAACTGATAAAATAATCTGACAATATCAAATGAAGGTTGAATACTGAATAACTGACTGTAGTATCCGAAAGCCTCTAAACTGACTGAGTACGAGTTGATGGGATAGGCCTCAACTAACTCTAACTAACTACTGAACTGAAAGCATGAAAATAATATATCTGTTCTCAAAATATGAGGACTCACCACTGCTATGACTAATAGCCTGATAAGTCTATGCATGATCTGGAAACTGAGCGTCTGAACCTATGATATGATACATCATAGCTCAAGAAAAGAGTATGCGATCAGTAATTTGAATGTACTGGTATGCTAAATGAGGTAAGCTGATATGCATGGTTTCATGAATATGAATAATAATTGTCTGTATGTATGTACGTGTAGATATAGAATATGTAAAGTTGGATAGAGTGCATGAAATCTATAGATACTGAGGATATATAAAGTCTGTAAATGATAAGGATACATAAAGTCTGTAAATACTGAGGATGTATGAACAAGCATATAATATCTTTTGAATATAATCTATAAATACTGAAATACTAAAGTCTGATAACTGAATCACTGATATCTGTATGCTATGGTCATGCAACTAAAACTGAATTACTGGACTAAGACTGTGGGAGCTATCATCTAACCGACATGCCCTAAATGAGAAAGTTTAGGGTCCAACCTGTAACCCCAGACGGAAGGGTGTTAATACCGTACCACTAATACTAACACTGGCTATATGTATCCACTATACTGAGGTACTGTCCCAAAGGACTAAGGGTGTCAAGCCTAAACTGACGGGTGACCCCTGCAAGGTAGTCAAGCCTAATCTGATGGGTGCCTCCTCTTATTCTTCACAGGATACGTAGTTCTGGATTACAGAGACTGTTACTAAAGATTCTGCCTATCATATGGTGAAGCTACCATCTCTGCACTCGCTCGGTGCTAAATCCTACTCCCAACTTAACTAACTCGATATGCTTAACTATTGTGAATTTAACTGATTATGATAATTGACTGAACTGATATTGCTCATATTATGTATAAAACTATTCTAAATCTTCTGAGATATGTAAACAACAATGTTTTCGGGTATTCATAACCCCCAGGACTCAATAGTAATAATAGTAAAATAGTACTAATCTTTAAAGACATAACATGGGAACATTAATTTAAAATCCACTCTTGTAGGCATTTTATCAAATGCTCGATATGCATGGTGTACACTAAGAATGAGAATAGTTTAAATCTTGTAGTAAAAGCACAATTTCAACACCTATATCACAAATCATAAATTAAATTAGTGGGCAATAACTTTTAAACATGTGGAGTGTAATAATCAACATCAATTTCACAAGAACATGGTATGGACAAGATTCATGGGGATTCATGGTTAAAATCACAATTAAAATCATAATTGCTTGTAAAGGTCATAATTTGAATTTAAAACATGGTATTTGAAATCCATGGGTAAAAGGAACCCATGAATGAACACTTAACATACCTGGGTGATGGATTCTTGAGATTTACTTGGTGGAGTTCATGAGATTTGATCTTGAATTATGGAGACTAAGGTTTTTTTTCTTGAAAGAGGCTATTCTAATTTGAGAAATTAGTGAAATATTAAGCAATTAGAGCTATTTTAGGGATTAATTTCGTGTTTAGGCTGACTGGGGGAGGTAAAAGGACTTAAAAGACCTTGGAATTAAAAACTCGAAACTGACTAAAAAATCCCAGTTTTGGCACCTAGCGCGATGTGGTACAATCGTGTCGGGCCGCTGGAAAATGGACAATTGGGAACTAGACCCTTGGCACGATGTGGTACAATCGCGGTATGCCTTTGAATGTGATTTTGGCTCTTGGCGCGATGCGGTGGGATCACGGAGTCACACTGGAAAGTGACAATTGGGAACTAGAACTTCACCGTGATGTGCTCGAATTGCGGTGGTTCACTGGAAATTGACGAATGTCATTTGGCCTGTCACCGCACCGCGATGATTGTTAATTTGGCACATTTCTTTACAAAAAGTACCATAACTTCTCACCTGGATATTGGATTTGGGTGAATTTTATATCGTTGAAAAGCTAATTAAAATTCCTACACATTTGTAAGTAAAACTTAAAATACTGAATACTTTGAATATTTTATATAGAGATTCCCAAGTACTGAGAGCTAAACTGAGCTAGGAAAATACAGGGTATTATAGAACCTAACAATCTTAACTGTAAAATGCCATATCTTGTTTGAAGGATTAATACCTAATAGGTAAACAACAAATATTCACCAAATCATTGTACTGTATGTGTGTTTTCACGATAGATTGGTCAGTAATACATACCTCCCATATATGAAGTGGTTCTATCTCCAAGAACCTTATTCATTCGAACCCATCTTTACTCTAGCCTTTAATGTTGGTCAGGCAAAAGTGGTTCCAGTTTCACTTTCTTTTATCCACAAACAAGAAAAATACATTTGATGTCAAACAAGAGAAGAACAAAAAGAACATTACAAAAGGGTAACACAAAATTGAGTGAATCAATAGATGACCAATCCGATGCAATAGATTACCCATCTATTAAATTGATGAAGCATCTATTACAATATATGGATGACATATTGCAACAGATGGTTCATCTGTTGGAATAAATCAAACCAGCTTTGCTACTGGTTTGATTTCTTAAAATAGTTGTTCCGTCTGTACAAAAGGGTAACATAAAATTGAGTGAATCAATAGATGACTAATATGATACAACAGATTACCCATCTATTCAACTGATGAGTTATCGTTTATAATAGATGGATACCATGTTGCAACAGATGGATCATCTATTAGAATAAATCAAACCAGCTTTGCTACTGGTTTGATTTTCTTCAAACAGTTGCTCCGTCTGTTCCAATAACTGATTCATCAGTTGCAACAGTTGAGAAAACTGTTACAACCCCACCAATAACAGCATCGACAACAAACAAATAATACCATATGTTCCAACACCATCAAAGACACAAACACCACATGTTCCAACACAACCACCACCCCCAACAACAGCACCACCAAAGTAACAAACAAAAGTCATAAAAAACTATACTGACAACAAGGCTTTTTAAGTTCTCCCAATAGATGATTTTTTTTTTGCATATTTTAATAAAAATAATGGTTCATTCATTCAAGACTTAAAAGTCACCTTTCCTTCAATTTTCTCAATAAATAGGAAACTGGTAATGGGTAAATCATTAATACCAACAGATGTAAATATCTAATTTAGATGACATACAAAGAAAAAGACAAGATGGAAAGAGCAATAGTGAACCATACTGTAATGTCAAAAAAGCAAAGAGATCAGAACATCCAGTTCAATCGAGAAAAGATATTGATCGGTTGAGATCCGAAAGGATCCTTATCATAAAGAAGGGAGAAAAGAGAGGGAAAAGGGAAATAAAGAGAATTGAGAATAAAGAAGAGAGAGAAAAAGGTGAGTTGAGTTTCTCGTCTCGAGTTTATGGCTGAAGGAGAGAGTATTCTACTCCCTCCATTTCATATTAGTTACGTTGGCCCCTATAGACTTGGCACATCCATTAAGAATAATATTTATTAGGGTTTATTTTACCAAATTAGCCTTATTAATTATGCTTTGAAAATATAAATTTGAATATATACACCTTTTTTAGCTATTTAATGATATGGGTATTATTGGAAGAGCATATTAAAATCCTCTTGATTTCATCATAAGGACAACTAAATTGAAACAAATATTTTTAGAAAGAGGGTCAATTAAAATGAAATAGAGGGAGTAGATATAAGTTTTAAATATTCATTAATAACTTTTGAGGTGTACGAGGAGACGATGACATTGAAAGACCAAATAAGACTACTCACTAAGGAGATTTTTGAGTTATTCAAGTAATATTTTTTACCTCCTTAGTATTTTATCTTTTCTTATCTCGGACAGGAAATACCTAAATTGCATTAAAAAAGGATCTTAAAATATCAAATTCATACTTTGCAACATATGACAATTTCTATTTGAATATTTCCAAAGATCGGTCATCTTTCGCAACAGATGGAAGTACCTGTTTGATAATTTACAATAGATGAGTAATATATTGTAACAAATGACTTAATCTATTTGATTATATCCAACATAAAAGGAATTTGTTGCAACAGATTGAACATTTGTTTTATACAATTTCAATTGAGTTTTGACAAATACCATAATTGATTAATCTAGGACCAGGGATGAGTTCTCATAGGGTCAACTACAACTTCAATTGAGTCTTTTGGAAATTGCATAATGAGATGGTATTGCGTTCCTCCCGACCAGAGTCATCGATCGATCACTCTAAGCTGAACCGATTCTTATTACCTTATATGTTTAACTAATACCTTAATTGATTAATCTAGGACTAGGGGTGAGTTCTCATGGGGTCAACTACAATAGATGGAAACGACTATTAGATAATTTACAATAGATGGGTAACTTGTTGCAACAGAAGACTTAATCGATTTGATAATTTACAATAGATTGGTAATATATCGCAACAAATGACTTAATCTATTTGATAATTTACAATAGATGAGAAATATATTGCAATAGATGACTTAATATGTTTGATATTATCCAATAGAAAAGACATCTGTTGCAACAGATTGAACATTTGTTTTTATATAATTACAATTGAGTTCATATGTTAGATTAATACCTTAATTGATTAATCTAGGACCAGGGACGAGTTCTTATAGGGTCAACTACAACTTCAATTGAGTCTTTTAGAAATTGCATAATGAGACGGTATTGCATTCCTGTAATGCCCCGAGTCTACACCCTGGACGCTACACGGTTCTTATGATCCCGAAGGATCCCAAGCTAACCAATGACTGATATCTGTTATGAGCATTGAATAATAATACTATAAATAATGCAAAATTAGGCTGAATGGCCATAAGGTTAAAAATCTAAAATGCTAATAAGCAATAATAATCTGTAAAACATCTAAATACTTTCTTAAAGTCTAGTCTGAAAAGCCTCTAGCTAAAACTGTCTGAAAGTGGAGTTGATGGGACAAGCCCCCAACTAACTCCAACAACTGAAATACTGAAATAAAATATATCCTCGATAGATGAGGACTCACTCTTAAATCTGACACTGTTGGATAAATCTGAGTTTGTCTATGTGCGGTCGGGAACTTGAACATTCGAACCTATGATATGAAACATCATAGCGCAAGAAAGTATGCGTCATTACGTAGGAATGTACTGGTATGCTAGATGAGGTAAGACTGAATGCATTGGTTCATATGCATGAATAATAACTAACTAAATGATATAGAGTGACTGAACATGAGTACATGGATAACTGAAACTACTGTAAATACTGAGTATGCAATACTGTGCATAAATATATATATATATGTATATATTCTATATCTGATCTTTTCTAAAGTTGAGTACTGAGTTCTGGTACTGAGTAATTGATAATCTGAGATTTCTGATAACTGATTTTCTGATACTAATTGACTGTGTCTAACTGCTCTAGTTCTGTAGAACTGAACTGAGTTCTATACTGAGACTGAAACTGAAATTATGGGATGTAATCATCTAGCCGACATACCCCTTTCTGAGTTGATAAGGGTCTAACATATGACCCTAGTTTGAAGGGTGATAGTACCATGCCACAGGTACTAACACTACAAAACCAGGATGCCAAGCCTAACTGACAGGTGATACCTGGGTAAAGTCAAGCCTAATCTAACGAGTGACCCCTGAGGGGTAGTCAAGCCTAGTCTGACGGGTGAATCTTCATCCTGCGTTGATTATACAGTTATGGGGTATAGGGATTGATACTAAAGACTCTTTCTATCTGATGGGGAAGCCTTCATCCCTGCACTCGCTCGGTGCTAAATCCTACTCCCAACTTAATAGAAACCGAACTGATTATACTGAACTGGACTGAATTGATACTAAGTTTTTCCTGAGTTTTGTAACTGACTGAGTTCTACTAATTTTGACATAACTGATACTATTCTATGACTGACACTGGATCTAAGTAAACATCTAGATTTTCGAGTATTAAATACCCCAAGACTCGATAGCATGAAAACTATAGCTTAACATAATCTTGAATAACATAACAATGTATACTTGTCCATAATTCATTCATAGAGACATTTTATCAAACACTTGTAGGGCATAAGCTTGTACGTATACTAACATGCCATGATTTCATCATTTAATTCACATGGACATTCTATAAAACACATGGGGAGCACAACCTAATGTACATAGTCATGGATTACATGTAAATACCTCAACTAAAATTCCTGAACTTGCAAATTCATGTATTTAGCATGCAATTTATATAATTCCCCATAAGTACTATTCTATTTTCATGAATCTTATCATAATCATGTATTGAAAATCAAATTAACATCATAGACATGCGTACAATCAATTTCAAACATGGAAATTCATAATTTCATCAACTTGTAGTTTTAAAATGGATTTTTGCACTCTATGGGTGAAAGGTACCCATAGATGAACACCTAACATACCTTGGAATGTTAATTCTTGAAGGTTCTTGGAGAAATTCTTGAGTTTTGACCTTGATTCATGAAGCTAGGGTTTTTTACATTTGAGAGAGAATACTGATATATTTAGGTTATTTAGGGGTTAATTTCACGTTTAAGGCTGATCTGTGTCATTGGAAAAGTCTAAGTTGCCCTTGGAATTTAAAATCCCATAACTGGAGCACTAATTAAGGCCTCACTGCAATGCAGTGGAATTGCGGTGACTCTTTGGATCATGACAATTGTTGTTTTGTGGTTCACCGTGATGCGGTGCAAATGCAGTGAACCTTTGGAAATTGAAAAATGTCGAAATAGCCTTAATCGCGATGAAATGACATGCTCATTATGATACTCACCATGACACAACCTAATCGCGGTGAGCTACTATTTTACCAATTCGAATACGGTCCAATCCCTATTAGAAAATCTTAAAACTTACCTGAAACAAGATATTTACTATCTTCTAAGTGTTACAAGTACGTACTAAGGGTTGGAATGAGCTAGAAATGTTTGGGGTATTACAGTTCCTACCGACCATAATCGATCGATCGATCACTCTGAGCTGAACCAATTTATACTACCTCATGTGTTCAACTAATACCTTAATTGATTAATCTAGGAATAGGGACGAGTTCTCATAGGGTCAAAAACAACTTCAATTAAGTCTTTTGAAAATTTCATGACAAGACGGTATTGTGTTCCTCCCGACCAGAGTCGTCGATCAATCACTCTGAGCTGAACCGATTCTTATTACCTCATGTGTTATCCTAATACCTTAATTGATTAATCTAGGACCAGGGAAGAGTTCTCATAGGTTCAACTAAAACTTCAATTGAGTCTTTTGGCAATTGCATGATGAGACGGTATTGCTTTCCTCCCGACCAGAGTTCTCAAGCAATCACTCTGAGCTGAACCAATTCTTATTGCCTCATATGTTCAACTAATACCTTAATTGATTAATCTAGGACTAGGGGTGAGTTCTCATAGGGTCAACTAAAACTTTAATTGAGTCTTTTGGCAATTGCATGATAAGATGATATTGTATTCCCCCCGACCAGAGTCATCAATCGATCACTCTAAGCTAAATCAATTCTTATTACCTCATATTTTCAACTAATACCTTAATTGATTAATCTAGGACTCGGGGTGAGTTCTCAAAGGGTCAACTATAACTTCAATTAAGTATTTTGACAATTGCATGATGAGACGGTGTTGCGTTTCTCCCGACCAGAGTCGTCGATCAATCACTCTGAGATGAACCGATTCTTATTACCTCATATATTCAACTAATACCTTAATTGATTAATCTAGAACTAGGGGTGAGTTCTCATAAGGTCAACTACAATAGATGGAAACACCTATTTGATAATTTATAATAGATGGATAATCTATTACGACAAATGACTTAATCCATTTGATAATTTAAAATAGATAGGTAATCTATCAGAATAAATAACTTAATCTTTTTGATAATTTACTATAGATGGGTAATCCTTCACAATAGATGACTTAATCTGTAATACCCCGTACTTCTACTCAGCTTGAAATTATCCCAAGTATGTTAGCAACTTACTTTGAAATATCAATCCATATTTATATATGTGGAATTTTAAGATTTTTACTTTTTGACTTGTGGGAAATTGAATTAGCTTTCCAATGATACTAACTTCGTCCAAATCCGAAATCGGGGTAGAAAGTTATGGTCGTTTTACAGAAAGCAATCAAAGCTGCCCAGGTGCGACGATGAGGGCCGACGGATCGTCACCCAAACCATTACAGTGAAGGCAGTGAGTCCACCTTCTGCCTAAGGGCGATGGATCAGGCCAACGGACCGTCGAGCTAGCAATGAACCATCGCCCAAGCCATTGCAGTAGAGGCAGTGAACCCCTATTCTTCCCAAGTGCGACGGTGAGGACCGACCGACCATCAACCTAGCGATAGACCATAGCACCCACCGTCGCATAGTTCATTCAATTATTTTAAAGTCATTTTAAAAAAGGGTATTTGGGTCCTTTTCCACCTGTTTAAACCTCTAATTATATTAGATCAAGACTCATAAGCTCATTATCCATCTACAGTATCAAATTAGGGTTTTCTCTCAAAGATAATCCCCAAGAACAAGATCCAAATCATTCTTTATGAAACTATGAAATTCAAGTTCTTCAAGTCCAAGAACTTCAAGAAACTCACAACCCAGGTATGTCATGTGTTAATTCATGGGTCCCTTGCACCCATGAAGCTCAAGAATCTCTTTTCAAAATCCAAGATCTGTGTATTTATGAATGTTCATGATTTAAATTGAATTGAAATTCATGTTCATGATGTTGTGGGATTTTAATTCATGTTTGAAACTACATGCTCCAATGATTGACCCTAGGATGTGGTGATTTGCATAATAATCATGATAAACCCTTAAATTTACATGTTGATTAATGTATGCATGATTATTAGATGTGTTGATGATTGTATAACCAAATTGTTCTCCCCATGTGTTTGATTAAATGCCTATGTGAAGGAAAAGTGTCATACTAGTATGATAATATGAAATCCCCATTTATGTATTGGTTTATGCATGTCCAGTGTTTGATGGAATGTCATAGTCAATGAATTATGGATATATGTGTAGCCATTGTTGTGCTTTAGAAATTCTACTTCATGAAATCACCAACTTATTGTATTATGGATTGTGATGTTGGTCATGTATTCAAGAAAGTCATGCTTTGTTAGTTTCATGCGATGGAGTCCTGGGGGCACTTGTACCCAAAAATTTAGCAGTGTGCCTAGAGCCAGTGTTATGTTTTCAAGATACTCTCAGTCGAGCCATGTTCATAGAAATTCAGTCAGTTATGTGACTCAGGAAAATTCAGTAAAACTCAGTAATCTCAGAAATTCAGTAATCTCAATAGTATTCCGTCAGTCAGTGGAACTCAGTTAATTTAGTCCAGTTCAGTTCAGTAATCCATGTTCAATATATATTAAGATGGGAGTAGGAATTAGTACCTAGTGAACCTAAGGATGGGAACACACGCTGTCAGATGAGGGTGTGATTCTTAGAAGTCATCCTTGCATTCCAGCACTATGTAGCCAGCATAGGTTGAGACATCAACACTGTAAGATGAGGGTTGATAAGATGGATAAACACTATCAGATGAGGGTCCCAACATTCTCTATTGGGGACACTGTCGGATGAGGGTCACCCACATCTTGTCCTTACAAGGGCGCGGCATTGACATCCTCCCAATTGGGGTTATAGATTGGACCCTAACTTTGCTATAATGCATTATTTGGGGTATGTCGATGAGATAACTACTTCCCACAATTTCAGTACAAAATTAGGACTCTCAAATATAGTTATTTAGTCTCAGTAATAGAACTCAAATAGTTCTATAGGATTCAGGACTGTTAGATACAGTCAACTCAGAATAGTACAGAACTTAGCTAGTTTCATCAGAACCTAGACTATCAGATACAGTCTCTCAATATCACTTATTTCAGTTATACATATATCAGTATCCCATGTTATCAGTACTCAGACTCAGTAATCATGTTATCACGAACTCAGTTATAGTTATTATATAGTCATACATGTATTTTAATGTTCATGTTATACAGTTAGTTAGTATATAGTTCATGCATGTGAAACCTTTTGCATTCAGCCTACTTCACATGCATACTAGTACATTCAAACATAATGATGCATTTTCTCAATGGCATTTTATACCATAGGTTCAGAAGTATGAGCTCCAGAGCATCAGTAGCCTTCTAGTCTCAGTAGTCAGAGTTAGTAGTGAGTCCTCATCCTTCGAGGACATAACCATTACTTTATTATCTCATTAATTAATTTATTTCAGTAGTTGGATTTATTTGGGGACATGTCTCATCAACTCCTTATTCAGACAGTTCAGTCAGTTAGAGGCTTTTCAGACTATCATGTTTAGATAGTTTATTTCAGGTTTTGTTTTGGTATTGTGATACCATATCATTTAGAGATTATTTTATTAGTTTTGAACCTTATGGCCTTACAACCTTTATTTATACATTTATATAGTATATTATGCAGTGTGCAGGTACAAATATTAGTCATGGGTTAACTTGTGGTCCTTTGGGGTCATGAGCACCATGTAGATTTTTGGGTACCAGATTTGGGGTGTTACAAACTTGGTATCAGAGCCTAAGGTTCAATAGTGTCTTATGAAGTCTGTAAGCCACATATAGTAGAGTCTTGTGCATGGGTGTGTTGTGCGCCACATTTATGTACAAGAGGCTATGAGGTGTTTTAGGAAAAGTTTCCCTTATTTTAGTATTTATGTTGTGCCAGTGAGTATAATCTCAAGTCAAATTCTCAATCTAATCCCTTTCTCCCTTTCTTCTATAGAACATGCATCCTAAAAGAAGAAACGAGAATCAGCCAGCCCCTTATCCCTAAGATCCTTTGGGCGAATATGTCTCTCATGCAGAGTTTAGAGCTGCATTCACTACTCTTGCTCAGTCAGTTGCTGCTCAGAATAAATGACCAACTGTTGTTCTGGCCAACACAGTGGCCAATTCATCTGCAGCCAGGGTTCGGGACTTCACCCGAATGAATCCTCCATTCTTTTTTGGGTTTATGTCAGATGAGGACCCTCAAAAATTTCTTAATCAGGATCATAAGGTTACGGATATCATGGGGGTTACTTCTAGTGAACGTGCGGAGCTAGGTGCATATCAGTTGCAAATGTTGCTCACACTTGGTTCAAACAGTGGATGTCATAAAGGCCAGTTGATGCAGGCTCCATAGAGTGGGAGAGGTTTGTTAATGCATTCTTAGATAGATTCTTTCCCCTAGAGATAAGAGAAGCTAAAGTATTATAACTTATCAAACTCAGGCAAGGTAACATGACGGTGAAAGAGTATTCTCTTTAGTTTACTCAATTAGCCAGATATGCTCCTCATGTGGTTTTAAATAGCAGGGCTAAGATAAGTAAGTTTGTTTCTGGGGTGAATGAAAGAGTAGTTAATGAGTGCAGGTCCGCGATATTGAATAGTAACATAAACATAGTCAGGCTTATGACCCATGCTCAGCAGATAGAAGAACAAAAGATTAATATGAGGGAGAAGCAGAATAAGAAAGCAAGGATAGGTAGTTTCAACTTTGCTCAGGCAAAATTAGAAAGAGGAAACCATTCTTAATTTCAACCTAAGTCAGTAGTTCCAACTCCTTCTTCAGATAGTGTTCCAGCTCCTAAGTTCAGGGATGGTAATAGAGATAGAGCGCTAGGCTCTAAGTCTTAGGGCAGTGTCAGCAATGCCCGAACTAATCCACTTTGTCAGACTTGTGGTAAGAACCACAAGGGTGCTTGCAGAGCTGGTAGCGGTGTCTGTTTTAGATATGGCAAGTCAGGCCACAGAGTCAGATATTTTCCTTAATTAGGTTATCAGGGTCAGCAGAATCGTTCACCAGCTCAGTTCGATCGCCCAAATCAGCAGGATGTCACCTCCAGTGCTACTAGTGGGCAACGCCCAAATCAACTTTATGATCTCAAGTCCCAGCAAGATCAAGAAAATTCTCTAGATGTAGTTACTGATACGTTATAGATCTTTCATGTGCATGTTTACGCTTTTTTAGATCTAGGAGTTTCTTTTTCTTTTGTTACTCCCTATATAGCAGTTGATTTTGGAGTCGATTTCAAAATTCTAGTAGAGCCCTTTTCAGTCTCTACCCCAGTGGGTAAAACCATCATAGCTCGGTGGGTATACAGGAACTGCCCGGTTATGTTATTTCAGAAAGTCACCTCAACAGATTTAGTCAAATTAGAGATGATAGATTTTGATGTCATTCTTGGCATGGATTGGCTTCATTCTTTCTATGCCACAGTCGACTGCAGAAACAGAATAGTCCAGTTCCAGTTTCTGAATGAACCTATCCTAGAGTAGAGGGGTAGTACTTCAGATTTCAGAGGTTATCTTGTTTCCTACCTTCGGTCAAGGAAAATGATATCTAAAAGATGTGTCTATCATCTTGGTGGAGTTAAGGACACTAGTTCTAAAACTCCCAGTCTTGATTCAGTCCCAGTCGTGACTGAATATTCAAATGTCTTTCCCAAAGATCTTCCAGGAATTTCTCTCGAAAGGGAAATAGGCTTTGGCATTGATCTTCTTCCAGATACTCAGCCTATATCTATTCCACCATATAGAATGGCACCAGAAGAAGTCAGAGAATTGAAAAAGCAATTGAAGGATCTCTTAGATAAGGGATTCATCAGAACCAATGTGTCCCCGTGGGGCGCACCAGTCTTATTCGTGAGCAAGAAAGATGGTTTCCTCAGAATGTGCATTGATTATCGCCAGCTCAATAAAGTCATCGTCAAGAACAAGTATCCCCTTTCCCAGAATTAATGACATGTTCGATCAACTTTAGGGTGCCAGTTATTTCTGTAAGATAGACCTCAGATCTGGTTAACATTATCTTAGAGTCAGAGAATGTGACATTTCAAAAATAGCTTTCTGTACTCGATATGATCACTTCAAATTCTTAGTTATGTCTTTTGTTTTTACCAATGCCCCAACAACTTTCATGGACTTGATGAACCATGTGTTTAAGAAATACATGGATATGTTCATCATAGTCTTCATAGATGATATTCTGGTCTATTCCCGCAGTGAGCGTGATCATGCAGACCATCTCAGAATAGTATTGCAGACTTTCAGAAATCATCAGTTGTTCACCGAATTTAGTAAGTGCGAATTTTGGCTAAGGTCAGTAGCATTCCTTGGTCATATAATTTTTGGTAATGGCATTACGGTTGATCCTCAAAAGACCAAAGTGGAAACTTAAAAGACCAAAGTGGTAAGAAATTAGCCCAGACCTGTCTCTCCATCAGATATCAAAAGTTTCTTGGGTTTGGATAGCTATTACAGATGGTTTGTTAAGGGATTTTCTTCTATTGCATCCCATATGTCCATATTGACTCAGAAGAAAGTCAAGTTTTAGTGTTCAGATCCTTGCGAGAAGAGTTTTCAGGAGTTGAAGACTCAACTCACCTCAGCTCCAGTCATAGCTGTTCCAGATGGTCCACATAGGTTCGTAGTGTATTTTGATACATCCAGAGTAGGTTTGGGTTGTTTCCTCATGCAGAATGGTAAGTTCATAGCCTACTCCTCCAGACAGCTTAAACTCCATGAGAAGGATTATCCTACTCATGATCTTGAGTTAGCAGCCATAGTTTTTGCCTTAAATATTTAGAGGCATTATCTATTCGGGGTTCATGTAGATGTGTTCATAGATCATAAGAGCCTTCAGTATGTATTTTCTCAGAAAGATCTCAATTTCATCAGAGAAGGTGATTAGAGCTCTTGAAAGATTATAACATGAGTGTCTTTTATCATCCGGGAAAGGACAATGTCGTGACCGACGCTCTTAGTAGACTTTCTATGGGTATTATTTCTCATGTTGAGGACATTAAGATGAAGTTATCTTAGGAAATCCATCATCTTGCCAGACTTGACATTTACTTAGTTGATTCAGAGAAGGGTGACATATGGGTTCAGAGTAGTTCAGAATCATCTTTAGTTTCCGAGGTGAAAGAAATACAAGATAGAGATCCCACCCTTGTCAAGTTAAAAGAGTCAGTCAAGGATAAAAAGGTAGAGGTTTTCTCCCAAGGGGGAGATGGTGTATTGCGTTGTCAGGGTCGTCTGTGTGTTCCAGGTGTAGATGACTTAAGGCAGTGAATTCTTGCAGAAGCGCATGGTGCACGCTACTCTATTTATCTAGGGTCCATAAAGATGTACCACGACTTGCGGGAAATCTATTGGTGGAGTGGGATGAAGAGAGATCTTGCAAAGTTTGTGGCTAAGTGCTACATATGTCAGCAGGTTAAGATAGATCATCAGAATATTAGTGGGTCTATGCAGGAGTTCTGTATTCCTACTTTCAAGTGAGAAGAAGTGAACATGGACTTCGTGACGGGGTTGCCTCGTACTCACCGCCAGCATGATTCAGTCTGGTTCATTGTAGACAGAATGACCAAATCAGCTCTTTTTTCCAGTCCATACCTCTTATTCAGCCAAGGATTATGCCAAAATCTACATTAGAGAGTTGGTCAGATTGCATGGTGTTCAATTTTCTATTATCTCAGACAGAGGTACTAGTTTACCTCTTATTTCTGGAAAGCATTCCAAAAGGGCCTTGGTACCCAAGTTCATCTCAGTACAGCCTTCCATCCTCAATAGATGGTAAACCAGAAAGGACCATTCAGACTTTAGAAGATATGCTACAAGCGTGTTCAATTGATTTCAAGGGTAGTTGGGATGACCACTTTCCATTGATTGAGTTTGCATATAACAACAGCTATCATTCCAGTATTTGGATGCCTCCATTCAAAGCTCTTTATGGTAGTAGATGCATATCTCCATTTGGTTGGTTTAGAGTTAGTGAGTCCTTAGTTATAGGGCCTGACTTAGTATTCGATGCCTTAGAAAAAGTTTAGTTGATCAGAGAAAGACTTCGGACTGTTTAGAGCCGACAAAAGTCTTATGCAGATATGCGTAGAAAGGACCTCGAGTTCGAGGTTGGTGACTATGTCTATCTAAAGATCTCTCCCATGAAGGGAGTGAATAGATTCAGCAAGAAGAAAAAGCTCAATCCCCTATATATCAGTCCCTTCAAAATTCTCAGTCGTTTTGACAAGGTAGCTTATGAGCTCGAATTACCTTCAGATCTAACCTCAGTTCATCCAGTCTTCCATTTCTCTTTGATAAAGAAGTGCATAGGTGACCCAACAGTTGTAGTCCCTATTCAGAGCATAGATGTTCGGAATAGCCTCTCTTATGAAGAGATTTCGGTCATAATCATAGACTATCATACTCGTAGACGGAGGAACAAAGAAGTCCCTCTAGTCAAAGTTCTTTGGAAAAATTAGTCCGCTAAGGGAGATATTTGGGAAGCAGAAGTAGATATGCCAACTAAGTATTCTCACCTCTTCTCCGCCAACTCAGTTCTAACTCAAGGTAATAGTTCTCCTGAAGCTTTTCAGTTAAATGTTCAGATTTCAGTGACAAGCTTGGTATACTGTTCATGTTCAGAATTCCATTATAAACTTGGTATTAAGTACCATTGCATAGTCAGTCACGCATTCATGTATCATTTCATTTATATAATCATGAATCAGACATGTATTCTTATTGTGAGAACTTTGGTTCATCAAAACACTCAATCATGCATTTATAAATTAGTTACACATGCATCAGATATACATGTTCGGTATGATATATTCAGTTATCAGACATGTCAGTCATGAAATCATGTTCCAGTTATTCATGTTCAGTATGTACATCAATTTATCTTCTCCTCTCTCACTCAGTCTCATTCGAGGATGAATGTTCTCAAGGGGTAGATATTGTAATACCTCATACTTTTACTTTGCTTGAAATCATCCCAAGTATGTTACAAATTTACTTTGAAAGATGAATCCACTTTTATATACATGGAATTTTTAAGATTTTCATTTTTTGTCATGTGGGAAATTAAATTAGCTTTCCAACGATACAAATTTCATCCAAATCTGGTATCGGGGTAGAAAGTTATGGCCATTTTACAGAAAGCAGTCAAAACTGCCCAGGTGCGATGATGAGGGTCGACGGACCGTCGAGCTAGCGATGGACCGTCGCCCAAAGCATCGTAGAAAAGGCAGTGAGACCACCTTCTGCCTAATGGTGATGGCTCAGGTTGATGAACCATCAAGCTAGCGACAGACCATCGCCCAAGACATCGTAGCAGAGGTAGTGAACCCCTATTCTGCCCAGGTGCAGCAGTCAGGATCGATAGACCGTTGACCCAGTGATGAACCATTGCACCCATCGTTGCATAGTTCGTTCAGTTATTTTAAAGTCATTTTTAAAAGAGTATTTGGGTCTTTTTCCTCCTATTTTAACCTCTAATTATATCAGATCAAGGTTCATAATTTTATTATCCATCTACAACATCAAATTAGGGTTTACTCTCAAAGATAATCTTCAAGAACAAGATCCAAACCATTCTTCAAGAAACTAAGAAATTCAAGTTCTTGAAGTCCAAGAAGTTTAAGAAACTCACAACCCAGGTATGTTATGTGTTGATTCATGGGTCCCTTGCACCCATGAAGCTCAAGAATCTCTTATCAAAATCCAAGATTTGTGTATTTATGAATGTTCATGATTTAAATTGAATTGAAATTCATGTTCATGATGTTGTGGGGTTTAGATTCATGTTTCAAACTACATACTCCAATGATTGACCCTAGGATGTGGTGATTTGCATAATAATCATGATAAACCCTTAAATTTACACGTTGATTGATGTATTCATGATTATTAGATGTGTTAATGATTGTATAACCAAAGCATGCTCCCCATGTGTTCGATTAAATACCTGTGTGAAGGAAAAGTTCCATACTAGTATGATAATATGAAATCCCCATTTATGTACAGGTTTATGCATGTCCATTGTTTGATGAAATATTTTAGTCAATGAATTATGGATATATGTGCAGCCATTGTGGTGCTTTAGAACTTCTACTTCATGAAATCTCCAACTTATTGTATTATGGATTGTGATGTTGGTCATGTACTCAAGAAAGTCATGCTTTGTTAGTTTCATGCTGTCTAGTCCTTGGGGTACTTGTACCCGACAATTTAGTTGTGTGCCTAGAGCCAGTGTCATGTTTTCAAGATACTCTCAGTCGAGCCATGTTCATAGAAATTCAGTCAGTCATGTGACTCAGGAAAACTCAGTAAAACTCAGGAATCTCAGAAATTCAGTAATCTCATTAGTATTCCGTTAGTCAACGTAACTCAGTTAATTCAGTCCAATTCAGTTCAGTAATCCATGTTCAGTATCTATTCAGATAGGAGTAGGAATTAGCACCGGGTGAACCCAAGGATGGGAACACATGTTGTCAGATGAGGGTGTGATTCTTAGAAGTCATTCTTGCATTCCAGAACTATGTAGCCAGCATAGATTGAGACATCAACATTTTTAAATAGGGTTGATGAAATGGATAAACACTGTCAGATAAGGATCCTGCTATTCTCTTTTGGGGATATTGTCAGATGAGGGTCACCCACAACTTGTCCTTACTAGTGGTGCAGTATTGACACTCTCCCAATAAGGGTTACAGATTAGACCCCAACTCAGCTATAATGCATTATTTAGGGCATGTCAGTTAGATGACTACTTCTCACAGTTTCAGTACAGAATTAGGACTTTCAGATACAGTCATTCAGTCTCAGTAATAGAACTCAAATAGTTCCATAGGATTCAGGAATGTTAGATACAGTCAACTCAGAATAGTATAGAACTCATCTAGTTCTATCAGAACCTAGACTGTCAGATACAGTCGCTCAATATCACTTATTTCAGTTATAAAAATATCAGTATCTTATGTTATCAGTACTCAAACTCAGTAATCATCTTATCACAAACTCAGTTATAGTTATTATGTAGTCATGCATGTATTCTCACGTTCATGTTATGTAGTCAGTTAGTATAGTTCATGCATGTGAACCCGTTTGAATTCAGCCTACCTCATATGCATACCGGTGCATTCAAACATACTGACGTATTTGCGCTATGGTGATTTATACCATAGGTTTAAAAGAACAATCTCCAAAGCATCAGTAGTATTCCAGTCTCATCAGTCAGAGTTAGTAGTGAGTCCTCATCCTTCGAGGACATAACCATTACTTTATTATCTCATTAATTAATTTATTTCAGTAGTTGGAGTTAGTTGGGGAAATGTCCCATCCACTCCTTATTCAAATAGTTCAGTCAGTTAGAGGATTTTCAGACTATCATGTTCAGACAGTTTATTTTAGGTTTTGTTTTTGTATAGTGATACCATATCATTCAGAGATTATTTTATCATTTTTGAACCTTATGTCCTTACAGCCTTTATTTCCACATTTATACAGTATATTATGCAATGTACAGGTACAGCTATCAGTCATGGATTAGCTTGTAGTCCTTCTAGGTCATGAGCACTGTGTAGCGTTTCGGGTATAAGATTGAGGGTGTTACATAATCTGTTTGATATTTTACAATAGATTGGTAATCTGTTGCAACAAATGACTTAATCTTTTTGATAATTTATAATAGATGGTTAATCTGTTGCAAAAAATGACTTAATATGTTTGATAATTAAAAACAGATTGTTAATCTGTTGCAACAGGTTGAACATTTGTGTTCTTACAAGTTCAATTGAGTTCATATGTTATACTAATACCTAAATTGATTAATCTAGGAACGGGGTGAGTTCTCATAAGTTCAACTATAACTTCAATTGAGTCATTTGGCCATTGTATGATGAGATGGTATTACGTTCCTCCAGACTAGAGTCATCGATCGATCACTCTAAGATTAACCAATTCTTATTACCTTATATGTTAAACTTATACCTTAATTGATTAATCTAGGACTAGGGGTGAGTTCGCATAGGGTCAACTACAACAGATGAAAACACCTATTTGGCAATTTACAACATATGGGTAATTTGTTGTAACAAATGACTTAATCCATTTATAATTTACAATGGATGGGTAGTCTGTCGCAATAGATGACATAAAATTTTTGATAACTAATAGATAATATATTGCAACAAATGACTTAATCTAATTGATAATTTATAACAGATGCATAATCTAATACAACAGGTTGAACATTTATTTTTATACAATTTCAATTGAGTTCATATGTTCAACTAATACCTAAATTGATTAATCTCAGACCAGGGGAGAGTTCATAGGGTCAACTACAAATTCAATTGAGTCTTTTGACAATTGAATTATGAGAGGGTTAAAAATTACGCATATCTCGTATAATTTTAAAAATAATTAAGATCAATTCGGACCAAATTAACATTTTCAAAACTTGCCATTCTTTTTCAAAATACAAATCAACCCATACAAATCATCCATTTGTGAAAAAAATGTTTCATCATTTTAAATCTCGAGTTCTCGCTCTTTTCTCTTTCTCAACAATACAGTACAGACAACAACTACTCAACAAATTGCTAAACCCTTCACAACTGATCAATTTTTTTCTCATTTACGACCAAATAAGTTTTATTTTTTACTTCATTCTTGCTTGTATCAGTTGTTTTCTCTGTCTTCATAGGTAACAAAGTTTGAGAAGAGTTCTATATTTTCTTATTTTTCTAAAAAGTAAGGGCTTTTATGTTAATGATGAAAAAGAAAACTTTTAGTTGTTTTATTTTCGAGAATTGGTTTACAATTTTAAGTTTTGATGGTAAAATCATAGGAATAACTCAAGAAAACCCTAGTTTTTGTTGCAGTGTTCCGTTGACTATCGTGGTATTATTGGATGGTGTTTGTGGTGTTGGTGGTTGTGGTGGTGGTGTTGGTGGTCGTCCTGTTGGCACTGGTGGTGGATGTTAGTAGCTTGGTTTGTGGTGTTTGTGGTGGCATTGGTTGGTGGTGTTTGTGGCGGCTGTTAGTGGTGTCGGTATTCATGGTTTCTGTGGTATTGATTGGTGGTGTTTGTGGTGGTGGTTGTTGGTGTGTCGGTATTGGTGATGTTTGCAATGTATTTTTTTTAAGATTTATGCATACATCAATTGTAATGTAATTTTTTTTTTCTGTTGTTTGTAGGTAAAACATGTCTCCCAACAAAAGGAAAGTGAAAGTAGATCAACTTCTTACCACCCAACAACAAAGGGCTATAGTATAGAGGGATTCAGAGGAGTTTCCTGAACAATCTCAATCAGGGAAAAGTAAAGTTGAGGAGAGATATGAAAAAAACATTGAGGGAGGTGTACAAGGGTCTATAGATGGTGATAAAGAAAATGAACGTGAGAAAGAGGAGGAATTAGAGAGTGCGAAAAAGAATGATCGTCAATATGATGATAATAGATCACCAATGGAGCTTGAATTAATATTGACATCCCACCATGATACTGTCAAAATTATTAGTATTGATATGTTTCAAGTTGTAATGCCGATAGATGACCCTGCAGCAAAATTAACTGGTGAACTTGTATTTAAATGTCAGTTGGGAATTTTTTTTAATTATTTTAGGAAAATTATGAAGAAGGAAAACATAGATGGACCTCTTAAGATGAGCTACTTTGGACGCTTTCTTGAGCTGCCCAAGGAGCCCCCTGCCCATTTCCAAATGAGGATGGTATATTTTCTTCTCTAGCGCAGGATCAATTACGTGGGGGATGATAAAGATTCGGAGGAGAGGGGCAAAAAAAAGATGGATGAAATTTGGACAACTACTATGGCATGCCGGTTTGTTTTGGCTTACGAGAGTTTGCCATAGTGACGGGCTTGAGATGCGATCGTCCATAAAAACCACCTATCACCAAGGGAACACCTTGTAAAAGATCCAAGGCAAGCAGCAAAACCAACAAACGCAAGGAAAAATAGATGGGTTGTTGGACATTGCTCGACGTGATTACAAAACATCAAATTTGTTGATAGATCTCAGGGATAAAACCATACCAAAGCAGTACATGGAGAAATTGTGCTTAGTTTGGTTTGACCATTCAATTATATTAGCAAGAGACGTCAACAAGGTCATAAAAGATGATTTATTGACGCGTGCTAAGGATTTTGATAAATTCAACAATTATGCCTGGGGATACAATAACTTCTACTTCACTGTCCAATATTTACTGACAAAGCTTTCCTTAGGGACGACCACATTATACGGCTTTCCTTGGGCTTTCATGGTAAAATTAATCATTATTTTTACTCATCTATTAATTTATATTGAATATAGTTATTAGAGTATGACCTTTTATTGTTTGCTTCCTGTTTACATTTTTAAGGCTTGGGCATTTTAAGCCATTCCTCCCTTCCGAAAGCAGGTAATGGATTACTCAGATGAGGTTTCTCATCTAAGGATGTTTAGTTGGTTGGCTGCAAAGAACAAACCAAAAATTAAGGAAGCTGGTCTCTTTAACCCTCCGAATGATGCAGTACGTCTTCTTCAAGTAAAATAATTTTACTCAATGAAAGATATTGAACAGATGGTATATCTTGTTCAACAGATGTTATATCTGATACACCAGATGGGGCATCTATTATGACAGATCACCCTTCATGTGCCAATCGGTGAAACAGATGGATAATCTATTACGATAGATCATCTATTGCATAACATGTAACCCAACAGATTACCCGTCTTGTACAACTGGTGTAGCAGATTGGTAATCTGTTGCGACATATGATTGATATTTTTCATCGTATTATCCATGTGTTGCTCTGGTTCTCTGAACCTAATTGAAATAGATTTTAACCATCTACGACAAACTATGCAATAGATGGGTAATCTAATGCAACATATTGTTAATCTATTGCAGAAGTTGACTATGTTAACATGCAACCCAATTGTGAAAATCATTATATTATATGATTTAAATGTATCTGTCTTTTTTTATAGATTGTACATCCATAGATTGTGCCTACTGAGAAAAAGTTGGTGATGACTTCGTTTATTACTTTAGGTCATGTTGATACTATAGCATACCCAATGATGGAGATAATAAAGAAGGAATTGGCTGGATACACAGCTATAGGAAGAGCAGTTAGGCAAGGCCAGCCTAATATTGAGGCTCTTCATGACCAACCTACTGGGGCAGATTTAGGTACTTCTTCTGGTGGAGTTGTTGGTGTTGGTGGCAGGCATGTTGATGCTACTACCACACCTGATGATGAGCATGTTGATGCTTAATAAAAAATAAGTATGTTTGAAAATACCCCTTTCATATGTCCCTCTCACCCTTACACAGGTCCTTCTCACCCCTCTTCACCCTCGTGTTCTTATTATAATTGTGAAGAGTGCAAGGACAGCCAAGATAAACTCTTTGAAAAAACAGAGGCTATCTCTAAAGCTGTCGAGGAATTCAAATCCAAGAGGGGTGTCATACCATCCATGAGAGGTTTCATACCAATCAAGAAGGTGAGGGAGCCATACACTTTTACAGTGATGGATAGTAGGAAGAAAAGAGCAATTAGTGATGTACTCTCCAGTCATAAATAAAAAAAAATTACAACTCCTCCTTCTCCAAAAGTTGTTGAAGTTCAGGGGCCATTCAAGAAGGTGGACATATATGCGGAACTTGGGGACAAAGAGAATAGGGATCTGCGACGGGCCAAGAATGCCAAGCAAGGTACACCAGATTACCCCAGGCCTTCATTTTTCCCCTAAGACTTCCAGACTATGACAGATATACATATGTGGTACGAGGACAAGGAAAGTTTACATTTTCTAACCAAGCCTTCTAATCTACTCCATGAAGAAAAAACTACGCAATAGATAAGAAATCTGTTGCAACAACTGGGTATTCTGGTGCAACTGGTAGTAGTTCTGTTGCAACTTATTATCCATCTGTTGCGTAAGTTGCATAGGATTATTGATTCAGAGAACCCTATGTAACATATGGACCATTCGTTGCATCTTTACAATTACTAACCTATTTAAAAACTGACTTCTTATATCATAGCATGTTGATGAAATTCTCTGCCTCATAAGGAAAAGGTAATTAGCGTACCCGAAAGCCTATGACACTGCCGATAGGATAATGGACCTTGACTTCTACAAGAAGCTTAAGGATACGTATGATCAACTCAATAATGATATGTCAGCCTGTGGAATAGGATTTGATTGGTTAATTTCTACGTTGGACTGGGATAAATAAGAAATGATAAAAATATGTTAGATGGGAGAGGCCAAATCCACACGGCAAGAGAGATGGACCGAGGCAAAGAGGATTCTTGAAGTCATGAGCATGGATGGAATACATTATCAGGCTATTGAGATACTACTCGAGGAGAAAAAGATCAAAGTTTATGACTGCAATGAACCAGCCATCGACGAGGTCAATCTTTTTTCCACATGCAACCATTGATGGAGCTATTCCCCATCTTATTGTGGGAGATTAAACTAATGAATCATTTGCCAGCGGAAGTGTTGATGAAGAAATCATAGGATTTTGAAGGTCGAAACAAGGGGATTAACTATCCAAAAAATAATACCGTTTTTGCGTGCGGCTCGCATGCTCTTGCACACATTGAATGTTTGCTAACCGACACAAAAATGGCTGATCCAATGACCTTTCTATGCGACAATGCTATGGCAAACTTGTAAGAGGTCTAGGCTTATGGGGTACTAACTGGACACTTGGAGCCTGTGTATATAGAAGATCCTATGAAATAATAATTTTTTATTTCAAGTCATACTTCACTTTACTTTAAATTACATGTACATGTAGTGGCAATAATTTTTTCTGATGAAAGTTGAGTTTTTTATAATGCAATAGATTTTCAATCTGTTGTAAAATATATTCTATCTGTTCTGGATGATAGTTTATCTGTTGCAATAGGTTGGTCATCTGTTGCATTATGCTAATGTTATTTCTATCTAATCTAAGTCTAATCTGTTGCAACAGTGGGAAGACCTATTTGATAATTTCCAACAGATGACCTAAATTTTACAACATATGCCTAAATCTGTTTGATATTTTCCAACAATTAAGCTTGAATATCCATGTGCTCGATAATACCAAACCAGTAACAAATACACCACCATGAAAATTTTAGGAATTAGGCTTGAATATCCATGTGCCCAAAAATACCAAACAAGTAGCAATAACGGCAATAATGTAGTACCTTCTTGCTCAATTTTATTTCTCTTCAGAATCTTAGACTTTTTTCAACAAACCCCAGATTAAATGATTTACTTCTGAAGGTTGTCGATCTTTATACCAACCAAAGTAAGCGTATCCACCTAATTTCTATAAAAACAAGAACACAATTACAAAATAATTACAAGCCAATAATTAATCAACTAATTAAATTAAAAAAAAATTATCTTTGAAATCTTACAAGTAAAAAACCGATGACCTGAATTTTGTTGAGTCCAAAAATTATTTAATAGAGCTTCATGACAGCACTTACAATATCAAAAATCTTTATCACAAAAAATAGTGGAAGATGCACTCGGCATTGTCAAGCTCAGTTGGAAAAAAGAAAAAAAAGAAAAACCAAATGTAAATAATTTGAAGAATTTGGATAGAAAAAAAAAGGACGATGAAGAAGAAGATTTAGGAATTTAGGGTTAAATTTTAGGAAGAAGATGAATATATAAGACAATGAGAGAAAAAATATGACCGTTGGGGGCTAAATCAGACGTCAAGTCAGCAAAAAGTGTCAAAATGACACATTTGATGCCTATTTTATTTTATATTTTTAAATAAACACTGTCTACCTGATGCCTATTTTATTTTAGGTGTTTGAACTGAATATTGTCGATGGATTACGCTTTTTTTATTTCAATTCACTTTAACTATTTTACATGTAGTGGTAATTTTTTATGTCCAATGAAAGTTTAATTTTTATAATGCAACAGATTCTCCATCCTTTGTCACAGAAATTCTACCTATTCTGACATATAGTTTATCTGTTACAATAGATTGGTCGTCTGTTGCATTATGTCGATGTTTCTATCTAAGTCTATCTATTGCAATAGTGGGAAAACCTATTTGATAAATTCTAACAAATTGTCTACCTGTTGCAATAAATGTCTAAATCTGTTCGATATTTTTCAATAGATGTGTCGGTTGTTGTAACATATACATTATTTGTTGCAATATTTGAATCTAGTATTCCATTTCAATTAATAAGTTCAAATCTAAAGAAAAAATAGAATTCATAGAAAGAATAAAATAAGTTGAAGCCTTCAGAAATTAGCTGAAATAAATCAACGAATAAATGAAATGTAAAAAAATTGTAATGGGTACAAATCTCAATAAATACATCAACAATTTAAGTATTGATGCCAAGAATTTCTAAGGAGGGGTGAGGTTATTATTTTGACCGGCTCAAGCTATAAAGATCTACTCAATATGGACAATTTATTCTTCATCCGGTTCTATGAAATTCGGTTTTTCTCGTTGTGGATCTTTATTATTGCTTACGTATGGTTTTTGCACTTTCTGTTCTCCGTATTTCCATAAAAAGAATAGCATATTGTCAATGTTGTTCAGCAGTAGCTTCTACATCTACCTGGAAAGCCAGAATTGGTCAATCTAATCACGGAGATACAAAAAAATGGAAAAGGATAACTCATCTATTCTAGTAAATCAAACAGGTCTTCCTCCTGTTTTAAATTATCCCAAACAGATTAAATTTCTGTTGCAACAATGAATCAACTGTTGGGATAAATTTCTACATGAGGAAGACCTGTATGATAATTTCCAATGGATGAATCATTTGTTGCAACATATGACTCATCTGTTGCAGTAGATAGGTCATCTTTTGGTACAAATAAAAGCAATACAAAAAGTTGTTTGATTTGCTAAAACAGATGAGACATATGTCACAAAAGATACTTTATCTTATGCAATAAGTTAGTCAACTGTTGCAACAGATGTATATATTTGTTTGATAATTTTTAGCAGATGTGTCATCTGTTGAAACAGATATATGTCTGTTTATTAGTTGGAAGACATATATATTCACCTTCTTCAGCTCGTGCTTCTCTTCTTTGGACATTGTACTATGCTTAGTGCAACACACGGACAGAAGAGTTGTAATTTTTCTTTTTTTGATGCTTGATAACACCTTGGAAATTACTTTTCTTCTCCTCTTAGCCTTAATCTCTAATGGAGTGGATGGATATAAAATTCTCTTTGATGGAATGACACCCCTCTTAGATGTCAATTCCTTTACAGAAGCAGTTAATACATTAATAGCTTTAATAACTACAACATGTTTCGCCCTATAATCTTGACATTTGTATGCAGAACATTCGCTTGGAGAGCCAAAATCTGTAAAACTAGTATGATCATACTCATAATGGTTTGTTTTAAATACCATAAGAGGAGCATCATTAGTACCAACAGCAGCTCCACTACCACCACCAACAACTCCATTACTACTAAGACCATCAACAACAAGAAGCCCACCCTCCAAAATTGTTTTTCTTGTAATGGTTGTTGCTCCAAACAATTTTATTTTTATTCTGTCGATGACCTTAGGGTATGATAAAGTTTGCACAGATCATATAGTAAGAAAAGATGGCATCTTCAAATCTCGATTAGTCAGAACTAGCGACGGATGCACAATCTAACATAAATCATTACATATATTAGAATGATGATTAGATCATTCACAAAAATCATTAAAACAAAAACATAATTATAATTATACTTATTGCATCCTTCGGGGGTTGAAGAGATCAAGAAATTTTACATTTTTATCAGTTTTGGCTGACAACTATCTCAAGATTCTTGAACAGGAAACTTCTTCCTGGTAGTTCACTTGTTGTCTCAAATAATGAATGACTTCAAACGCCCAAGCCTATAAAATAACGCCAATAAATCAAAACCATTATTGAGTAAAAAAAAAAATTATATCATAATAAAAGAAGGAAATATTTACCATAAAAGCCCATGGAAAGCCATATAAGCTGACTGTCTTTGGCGCTAACGAAGTCAACAAATATTTGACAGTCATTTTGAATCTTTCATAACCCCAAGGATAGCTATTAAATGCCTCAATATCCTTGGAGATATTTATTAAACCAATGCTTATGTTGTTGTTAACGTCTCTCTCCCAAAGAATATTATGTACAAACCAAACCAAGCACAATGACTACTTGTGCTTCTTTGAAAGTCCTTTACCTTTCAACGCTTCTATCAATTTTTTATTTTTGAAGCTTGGACCAACAATGGACACCAGGTCATCATGATCACACGACTTACCTTTGTCTTTATTGGGTGTGCGGGGTGCTTTTTTTGGGTTAGAATAGGTATAACTAGAGAAGGAGGATAATATTTTAGTCCAGTAACTATAGCAAACTCCTTCCAACCAAAACAAACAGGTATGCCATAGTAATTTATCCACACCTCATCTATCTTATATTTGTTTTCATACATAAACTTACTTGAGAAGTTCATATACCATTTTTATTTGGAAACGAACATTGCTGTCCTCCGCCAAGTCAAGATATTTTCCAAAGCAGCTGCCCCTGAAATAAGCTTCCAATTTTTGTTCTCGAAGTATTTTTTTGAAGGCTTTGAAAGATTTTCCCATGGCTGACTTAACCATGAAATCACCCATTAAATTTGTTGCACCATTGTACTACATTCTCATAGGATAACGATCAAAGCTAAAGGTTTTGACCAACTCTTTGGTGGATGGGCTATTAGCATTTGAATCATCTCTTTTGAAATATTCTTCCTCCCCGTGTTCATTATATTCTTCTCCTGATAGAGATAACGCTTGTAAAGAAAACTCATAAAGTGGTAGATGTAGCCTAGCTGCTTCACTTGTTCCTTTACTAGGACTTGATTCGGTTTCTGTTTTTTTGGGAGCCATATTATCTAAAATTAACAGGAACATAAAAAATATATTATAGTTGATTAATGCATCGCTAAAAAGGGATAATAGTAAATCAAACAAGAAAAATAGTAAAATAACAGTTCCAACAGATCACTGATTTGTTGCACCAGGTAGAATATCGGTTGCAGCATATAACCAACCTGTTCCAGCAGATGAGTAATCTATTACAACAATACAAAACATATCACTCATCTTTTAAGACAGATGAATGGTCTGTGCAATATATCACACATTGCTGCAATATATGAGTGATCTATTGGAACAGTTAACTAACCTGTTACCATGAATAAGGAATCTGTTGCAACAATACAAAATATATCACTCATCTGTTGAGAAAAATGAATGGTCTGTGCAGCAGACCACACATCTATTACAACATCATCTATTGCAATATATGATTGATCTCTTGGAATAGTTAAATAACTTGTAGAAACAACTGAGTAATTTGTTGTGATAATACAAAATATATCATTCATCTGCTGAGAAAAATAAATGGTCTATGCAATAGATCACACATCTGTTGCAACATATGAGTGATCTGTTAGAATAGTTACCTAACCTATAGCAATGGCTGAGTAATCTGTTACGATAATACAAAATATATCACTCATCTATTGAGAAAGATAAATGGTATGTGCAACAGGTCACACAACTGTTGCAACACATGAGTGATCTATTGTAATAGTTATCAATGGTCAATATTGTTTAGATCTCTTCCAATATAAGGATCCTCTATTGCAGCAGATGAATGATCAGTTGGATAAATCAAGTCTTGGATATGTCATGTTGGAAGAGTTGATAGGATTTTATCCAATAGGAGATTCATCTGTTGCATCAGATCTTTAATCCGATGGTTTCTCCATTGCATCAGATGGTTAATCTGTTGCATCAAAATTTTTTCCTGATGGTTAATTTGTTGCAACATATGGTTAATCTATTGCATCAGATAGTTAAACTGTTGCATCATATGCTAAATCTGTTGCATCCAATTTTTTATCTGATGATTCCTCTGTTGTATTAGATGATTAATTAGTTGCATCAAAATTTTAATTTGATGGTTTCTCTGTTGCATCAAATGGTTGATCTGTTGCATCATATGATAAATCTATTGCATCAAATGATTAATATGTTGCACTAGATGGAAAATCTTTTGGAGAAAATATAAAATAGTAGTACGATTTTGTTCAACAGAAAAACAACAATATCACTATTTTTACCATGAACAAGAATAGAACAAATCAACCCAAATTGTTGTTTTGTTTGTATAAACACAAATAATAAAAATCAAACTTCAAAAAAATGCAACAAATAACAAAAAATCATAATTTACTTCGAAATGAGAAGATAAGAAATGCCAGAAATTAAGGTTTTATTCAGACCATGTTTTAAAATAAAGCAACCAATATTGAAATTGTTAACCAAAACTATAAGAAAAGCTGGCTCAAGTTTCTCATTTTCTTCTAAACTAAAAAAGCCATAATTTTTTACCTGTGAAAGAAGAAAAGGAACGATGAACAATTCGAAGTTGTTGTGGCCGGAGAGCAAGGTTGTCACGTCGATTGAAGGTTGAAGAATTCAGAGCTGTTGTGGCCTGAGAGCTACGTTGTCACGTCGATTGAATATTGAAGTCAAAAAGAAACTCGAAGCCCAACTATTTATCTTCGGAATTTGAAGTTGCTGAGGATTGAAAGGAGAAATTTGCAGAACTGTTGGTTGGAAGAGAGTTGAGAGAAGTTGTCGAGAAAGAGAAAAGAAAGACTGGTTGATTTGGATTGAAGAGGGGTGTGGGTTGGGTTGATTTGTATTTTTGAAAAGATTTTGAAAATATTAATCAAGTCCACAATTAACTTAATCAAGTTTTCTAATGGTGTTTGACCCTTTAAGTCGGTCAATGTCATCAATCCTTCATTCAAGACTTAAAAGACACCTTTCCTTCAATTTTCTCTAGATATATACTAGTTCTTCGACACATGCATTTCACGTGTGTACCAAATTATGTAATATATGATTAGTAAACAAAGATTATATTAGTAACATACAATATTAAATAACTAGTTATACACAAAGAGGATGCAAGTTCCTATGAATTACCAATATGGGTCACTATATAGTGACTTGTTAGTCGAGGTTAAGATAATTGGACATCATCTGAAGCTATAAAGATGCATAATCAAAGTTTCATTAGATATATTTAATTTATTTATTTTAATTTATAAATTATAAACATGTAATCAAGATTATCTTATCTAATACGCACATCTAAACATCATTCTTGTCATAATCCTTTTTGTAACTATTATGATTATTATCATTTGAGTAGGTCATCTTCTAATCATTAATTGATATCCTACTTTTTTCATAATAATTGATGGAGTTGATTTATATTACTTGAGTTATATGATCCCATGATCATTTACTTGATCAATAAAAATACAGATGACAAAAAGAAAATACAAAATGGGTCCATCGCTCCTTAAATCTGCTTTCAAATACCTCAATGTTTACAATTTCAGAACTGCAATATCATTCTTAGAAACACTATTTGAATTAAATTTTCTTCCAATATAATTCTTCTATTTAGCCTATTCTATACCCAACCCAACTAACCCAACAAATCAGTTTTCTAACACCCCTTCAATTGGAGGCTTGTTGATGGGAAAACAACTTCTTCTATGAAACATAAACTACAATTTACAACACAAGACACAATCATTCAACATCAATGATTAACTTATGTTACTCTTAAATTTCTTGAAATTTCTTTATTTTAGAGACATATTACACACGATCAACAATGAATATAGAAAAATATCAGTGAGAGATCAACACCTCTTAAAAGAGTAATTTACAAGATGCTACCAAGGAAAAAATCAATCTTGACATTGATAAAATATTATTTGACTTATAGGAAGGACCTCCATTTCTCCTCCCATTTCCACTATTGTCCAACAACCTGGGCAACTTTAGCACGGACTTAACTTCTCGTAGCTTAATGATTTGAAATAAGAATATCACTATACATCACCTGAACATCAAAATATCAACAAATATTTTACCTTATGTGGTCTGCAAAGGGTGTTAGAAGATGTGTTTATTGGGTTAATTGGGTTGAGTAGAAAAGTTATATTTCAAAAAACAAATTCATTAGGAAAAACATTAAATCCACGTATGTGTCATGTAGATGTCACATAAGATAATAAGGGAATTCAACTTTCATGCATATCAACTAGTTAGTCAATTAAATTATACTCACAAAGACCCTGGAGTTTTTGTATCTTAACAGTTGGGATACTAATCAATGAAGGAAAAGGTAGCAAATCATAGCATTAAAGCAAACTAAAATCAGTATCATGGATAGGTCTATAGAAGTCCAATACTTTAGGCTTCAACCTACAATTATTGGAGGCAAGGTCTATCAAGATCAAAATTCACTTGCTAAATTAGTAACAACTATTTCTTGATCATAATTTCATCTATGTTTCAACAATCAGATTAAAGAAAGAAGCCAATGTCACTTATGGATCTATTAATGCACTGCAAGTTGAACCATAAACAATAGCATCATCAGAATCTTCTTAAGAAAACAAGACAGGTCATACTAACTTGAAAGATGTAAGACCAACATCCATTGCAAACTGTATCAGTTGACAGGCGTGAAATTAACACTTACATCTTGGAATAATTGTGTGGACACTGCAAGCATCAAAACCTGCACCGTTTGTAGTGGGCATAGGAGCTGCAGCTGCCTCAGCAACAACAGTTTCATGTTGAATGGTGTGTGGTCCTATGAAAACATCTACAACCCCATGTGCACAACACTTCCAGTACCAAAGGCCATCCCTGTAGAACATAATAATGACTTCTTTAAACACCTTTTCCCAACAAAGTATGATTAAAAAATTGGTTTAAGTTTTCTACACACTGAAGACATGAGAGTTAACAATCTAAAGGCAAATATGTACACTTAGATGGATAGTAAGAGCAAACATATCAAAAAAATATAACGATAGATAAATATTATTATTTTTGGGGACATAAGAATCTGCATTTCGTCAGAATAACTTCAACACAAGTTCAAGTATAAATCAAGAACACATGAAGTACGCCAACACCTTCAACACAAGACCAAAATGACCTTTCAAAGAAGTATTTTTTTTAGATAATTAGATGAAACAGAAAAGGACAAGTCCTCCGAATTCACAGAGTGTCCTTAAGGAAATAATTCCCCTTAAGTATCCAAGGTTGCAGAATTTTTCTCCCAGGATAAAATAGCCTGGCAATCCAACTGTAGTGGTACCTCAAACAATCAGATTCTTCGAACTCACTCAACGATTAGATGATCACCCAGAGTATTTTTGAATACAAGAAGAGTTTTTAATTGCAGAAAATTTCATACTAACCTGTGGAAAAATGCAAGTTTATATAGTCATTAAGTGCCCCTTCTAAAAGGTGGCAAAGGTTCACTGAAAAGGTGTATCCTTTTTGAACAGTCATGACTGTCCATTCGAAAGAGTGTGTCTTGTCCGAACAGCCACAACCATCCAAACAGTCATACCTTTTTCCAAAATAGTGTCTTTTACTCGAAGAGTTGTGTCCTTTCCAAGAACCTTTTCATTTTCCATTCACACTAATTGAACCCAACAATCCCCCACATGAATGGAGAATGACTACTCTTTGTAAAACTTTACAGACACGTATGTGATCATCAAGCAAAGACTGATTGCATCAGGATAAGTGGGTTTCCCTTTGAACTTTCCGTAGTGAACATACATTGGATGCACTCGGTCAATCGGTAGATTTGATATCTTTGAACCGTCGAGCTTTAATGTATACCTAGACAACACATGTCACACAACCAACCTTTAATGAATATGTATACTTTGATTCCATACACATTTGACATTTTGATTTATTTTACTCAAAGTTTTGCAAAACTTCTAAGTTAATTAGTTTTTGCAATGTTTTGTAATTGACATGTCCTAATCGTTCATCCTACAAATCATTAGCCTCAATCAAGTAAGAAAAAACAAAGCTTTTATTGATTTCAACATACATTACATTCATTTTGAATAGTCCCTTAGTGAGGTAGCCCTTTCCTATGTCTTCTGCTTTACAAAGTATAATTTTTTCGAAAATAAATACATATTTGAATCCATTTTTTTCTAGAAGTGATACAGAAATCAAGTTCTTTCGTAACTCTGGTACATACAGGACATTGTTCTGTAACGCCCCAAAATATCATTTCGACATGCCACACGGTGCCCAAGGCTACACGTAGCCTCAAGCTAACCCTTTAAGCCAAAACACTACCCTTGGGTTCCAACACAATAACATACACGCTACGCTAAGGATATATATATAAGTACATATCATATCACATCGCACATGGCACGGAATATCGTTAGACTGTACATATATGGAATGTCTATACACAAACTAAACCAACAATACACTAGTCTGACATAGCCTCTATACAGCAAAATCAATGAGCCATTGGGACAAACCCCCAACTAACTCAACAGACCAAAGGGATCATAAAACAACAACACCAAAACTAGCAACTTAGTCCTCGAACCATGAGGACTCACCACTGAAGGAACGTAGATGCGACACTCGGATATCACTGTCGCGGCTGCGGCTGAGTACCTGAACCTACAACATGGTAAGAATGTAGCCCATAGAGAAATATGTGGGTCAGCACAAGATACGTACTAAGTATGTGAGGGCGAATGCAAAATATAAATAATATCATAAATTTCGTAAAAACGTACATACGGACCATAATGACACACCTGACTTGAATGACATTGAATGATGCAACTCATAACATCTTAGATAGGAAATGAAGGAGAAAAACCTCATAAATCATTATAGATCATCATAGGCAACTTGACTTAACACATCAAAACACGGAGTGATTCGGTATTTAAATAAACATGACTCTTATGGACAAGGGAGTTTTCTATAACCGACAACCCCACGTGAGCTACGTGGAATACAAACGTTTGAAACCCCCGTTGGCGGAAGTGTCATACTCTTTGCCAGGGAGTACGACCTTAAAACTGCAATAATCACAATCGGGCTCTCTGGCCAATAATATCATCATCAAACAACCCTACGGTGGCACATAGGTTTGGGGAAATACCAAATTTCCCTCTCGGTGCTAAGTACTACTCCCCGATAAGCTCAGAACGCGTTAGGAAATCCTTCACAACATCACAAGGGTCTATCATAAAGACCAAATCAAATCTCTTTCTCATTTATCAAATCATATCAATTTGTGGATTCCTAACTCAACACATTTTAGCTCAAAACATTTTAATCTTCCTTAACATCAACGAGGTATCAATGCATTAAACCATAACTGACTCGATATTTGGACAAGGATATGAAGACTCAATACATAATATTTTCAACAATTTAACTCATCAAAACCATCCGAAAAATACCAAGACTCATTGTAACTTCAATATCAACATTTCTCAATTTGCCATCCAACTCTCATTTAAAGGTACTTGAGACATCAACCCATAGTAGGGATATAGAATTTCCAATATCAATTACAAATTCATAATAAGGAAATAGTGAAATGATAGTATAAATCAAGGCTTAACAAATTAAATCATCATACTCTCATAATTAAATACTTTTTGGACATAATTTCATCTCAACATCATACACATATCGGATGACATAATCCCATAGCTCATGGACAATAATATAAGATATAAAACCATATTTTCAATTCATGGTAAAACATGTAAAATCTCATGTCAATGTAATTCAACAAAAATATCGGGCACAAGATCGAAAGGATAATCTTGTTCAAAGCCCCACATACCTAAAAGTAGAAGATGAATATGAACTTCCGACTCCAGAAATTTATTCAAGAAAATAAAGGGTACTTCTCGAAGCCCTTAACATGCTCAACTCAAATCCCAAATCAATTTGAAATTTCTACGGTTCAATCAAGAGACATAGAAGGATAAAATTTGGAGTAGTAGAGTTGGGTTAGAGCCTTAGGAAATTTTGGAGAAAAATGAGCTATTGAATGCTCTTAATGGACTTAAATCCATGGTTTACCCGGATGGATTGGAGTGGGAATGACCAAAATACCCTTAAAAATCAAATAATGTCAAATCTGTCCATTGGTGGACTATTTTGCTAGGCTGAAGTAGATCGACCATAAATTTTTTCTCCGATAGCCAAATTGGATGAAACCAATTTCATTGGAAAGAGGACTTTCAGAGATTTCTTTTAATATATAGTAGCTCACTCAGATCATTATGTACAAGGAATTATGATCGTTTGAAGTTGACCCTAAAATTCGCCTGGCTTCAGTATTTTTTTCCTGCACATTTACTGTTCACCACTATTCATGGTTAGATCGGAATGATCCTAACTCATCGTTCGAGTGTCCGTTTTGGATAATCCACATATCTATGGACATCTTATTCGATGCTCTACGCGATGACGGGTCGCATATCCAGAAATTCCACACAGAAAAATTATTAATTATGATAAAAAATAGAATTCAACACATTTTCGTCCGATATCTTAACGGATTTTTTTTTTTGGGGCATCACATCATCTCCCCCTTGGAAACATTCATCCCCGAATGTTGATAGGTAGGTAAAGAATACTATGAAAATGAGTATATAGAGAAAATTCATCTTGCCCAAGCATATACTCCATTCTAGATTTTTTTGGATATTGTGGAAAACACACAAGCCAAGATAAACATAGCAATAGGGATTAAATCAAAAGAGAACGATACCTTTGACATGCTCAGGATTCGTAGGAAAGAGGTGGGAATATTTGGCATGCATATCTGCTTCGGCTTCCCAAGTAGCACTCTCCACGAATTGATTTCGCCAAAGCACTTTAACCAAAGGAACTTCCTTGTTTGTTAGCCTACGAACTTGAAAGTAAAAATTTCAACCGGAATCTCTTCATATGAAAGACTATCTTGAATACCCGATCTTTCGGAAGGATCAATCACAACAGAATCACCAATAGACTTCTTAAGCATAGAAACATGGAAAACCGGATGGATGTTCGATAACTCCGCGGGCAATTCAACCTTATACGCTACTTTCCCAATGCGATCCACAATCTTATAGGGACCAATGTAACGGGGACTTAGTTTCCCTTTCTTCCCAAATCTCTTCACCCCTTTCATGGGTGAAACTTTCAAGTACACTAAATCACCAACATCAAATTCAAGGTCTTTCCTCCTTACATCTGTGTATGATTTTTGATGACTTTGGGCGGTTTTCTACCTTTTCCGAATTAACTTAACCTTCTCCATGACCTCGAACACCGCATCCGGTCCAATCGCGGCAGCCTCACCAACTTCAAACCAACCAATGGGTGATCTACACCTTCTACCATACAAAGCTTCAAACGGGGCCATTCTAATAGTAGCATGAAAATTATTATTGTAAGCAAACTCGATTAATGCTAAGTGCTCATCCCAACTACCTTTAAAATCAAGCACACAAGCCCTAACATATCTTCTAAAGTCTGATTGGTCCGCTCGGCTTGACCATCTATTTGGGATGAAAAGCAAAACTTAAATGAATTTGGGTACCGAGACCCTTCTGGAAAGATTTCCAAAACTGGGAGGTAAACTGAGTACCTCTGTCGGAAATAATAGCCAAAGGGATTCCATGAATTCTGACGAGTTCCCGAATATATATTCTAGCATAATCTTCAGTTGTATACGATGAATGCACAAGCAAGAAATGAGTTAATTTTGTCAGCTAATCTACGACAACCCAAATCGAATCATGATGGCGATGAGAAGGAGACAAACCAACTATGAAGTCCATATTCACTTTTTCCCACTTCCAAGTAGGAATGCTAAACTCTGGTATCACGCCACTGGGCCTTTGATGCTCTATTTTAACCTGTTGACACGTGGAACACTTCTCCATAAATTTTGCTATGTTCCTCTTCATACCGTTCCACTAATAGATTTCCCGCAAATCATGGTACATCTTGATAGCACCAGGATGGATGGAGTATCGCGTACCATGCGCTTTCGCCATAATCCTCTGCTTTAAGTTATCAACATTAGGAACACATAATCTTTCTCGGAGCCTCAAAATGCCATCTTCCCCTTAGGAGAAAACCTCCACCTTTTGGTCTTTAACTGACTCTTTTAACCAGACCAAGGTAGGATCCCTGTCTTGCTTCTTCTTCACTTTCGAAACTAAAGAGGATTCGGAACCGTTTTGCACTCCTATACTACCCTCAGCATCACCAAACAACCTAACCCCCAATCTAGCCAAATGATGTACCTCACGAGCCAACTCCTTCTTACCAATGTCCACATATGCTACGCTACCCATGGACTTCCGACTAAGGGCATCTGCTACTACATTGGCCTTGCTCGGATGATATAGCACGCTCATATCATAATTTTTCAACAGTTCTAACCATCGTCTCTGCCTAAGATTCAACTCCTTTTGGGTGAATACATACTGCAAGCTCTTATGGTCCGTGAAGACGTTGACATGGACGCCATACAAATAATGTCTCTAGATTTTCAAAGCAAAAAACACGACAGCTAATTCAAGGTCATGGGTAAGATAATTCTTCTCGTGAGGCTTTAGCTTCCTGGAAGCATAAGCTATAATCTTGCCCTTTTTGCATCAATACACAATCCAAACCGACTCTGGAAGCATCGCAATACACCACAAAACCATCAGGCAAAGTCAACATAGGGGCTGAAGTGAGTCGAGTGTTCAACTCCTGAAAACTCTTCTCGCAAGATTCGAACCACAGGAACTTCACTTTCTTTTGGGTCAAACGGGTCATAGGAGATGCAATAGATGAAAAACCTTCAATAAAACAACGATAATAACCAGCTAGACCCAAGAAACTTCGGATATCATAAGGAGAAATAGGTCTAGGCCAACTCTTTATAGCCTCTATCTTTTGAGGATCAACTCTAATACCTTCGGAAGAAACAACATGACCCAAGAAGGCTACAGAGTTCAGCCAAAACTCACACTTACTAAACTTAGCATACAACCAATGAGTTCGAAGAGTTTCCAACACGATTCAAAGATGATCCGCATGATCACCCTCACTTCGGGAGTAAATAAGAATATCATCAAGGAACACTATTATAAATAAATCCAGATATGGCCGGAATACACGGTTTATAAGATCCATGAAAGTCGCTGGAGCATTAGTTAACCTGAAATACATTACTAGAAATTCAAAATGACCGTAACAGGTTTGAAAGGCTGTCTTGGGGATATCACATTCCCTAACCTTAAGTTGGTGATAACCGGATCTGAGGTCTATCTTCGAAAAGTAGCTCGCACCTTGCAATTGATCAAATAAATCATCAATTCGAGGAAACGGATATTTATTCTTGATAGTAACCCTATCAAGCTGCCGGTAATCAATACACATCTGCAAAGAACCATCTTTCTTACGCACAAACAGGACAGGTGCACCCCACAGGGACACACTAGGTCTAATAAAGCTTTTGTTTAAAAGATTTTTCAATTGCTCCTTCAACTCTTTAAGTTCCGCGGGAGCCATATGATACGGAGGAATGGAAATAGGCTGAGTATCGGGAAGAAGGTCAATCCCGAACTCTATCTCTCTATCAAGAGGTATTCCAGGGAGATCTTCCGAAAAGATATCAAGAAACTCATTAACAACATTAATTGACTGAATGGTCGGGGTTTCAGACTTAGTGTCTTTAACCCAAACCAAATGGTGGATGCAACCCTTGGAAATCAACTTCCTAGCTTTGAGATAGGATATGAAATGACTCTTAGGAATCACAGAACTCCCGAACAATTCGAGGATAGGTTCATCAGGAAATTGAAACTTGACCACATAGGAACGACAATCAATAGACGCATAGCATGAGTGAAGCCAATCCATACCCAGAATGATATCAAAGTCAACCATATCTAGCTTAATCAAATCAGCATACATAACCCGATAGGGGATAGGGCTGGTCAAGAATTTCATTACCTAAGTACGCCACTATAGCCACTAAGAAGGGTGCGTTCCGAGGTGTGAAGAGGGAGAGAAGGGATGTCATGGGACATTTCTTATACACCCGCTTAGCAATGACAAACTCTCCTACCAGAGTAGAAACCAAAATAGGCTCAGAAATTAGTTCAGGGTCCATTTTAAAATTTACAGCAACCAGAGGTATCACATAAGAAAAACTTGAACTGGGGTCCAGCAACTCATAGACATCAAAATAGAAAACACGGAGCATACCAGTGACAACATCGGGAGAGTCCTCCTACTCCTGACGAGGTGGTATAACATAAAAACAATTTTGGCATTGATCGCCAGCAGTACTAGATGAAGAACCTTGAGGAGGAACTGGACTGGCTGCGGGAGGCGGGGCACTGGTAGCCTGACTCTGGGGACGGTCATCACGACTCCATTGTCTGGCATATGGGCAGTCTCTAAGTATGTGGCCCAACTTGCCACAACCAAAACAGCCCTGTTGCCCCATATAACACTCCCCAAAATGGTCTTTACCACACTTAGCACACGAAGAGGATGAAGCCGATTGCTTACACTGTCCTGAGACCTGGAAGGTACCGAACTATTCTCGAGCTCCTTCCTACCTCGATATATGAGAGCACTAGCTGAGAAAGGCGCAGGTATAAATGGACTTCTCTGAAACTGAGGGCAACTCCCTCTGAAGAATCTAGTCTGACCAGACCCCTGTTGCTCCGATCTGACTCTCTTAATCCCTCTTACTCTTTCTCTTTCCTTTATCTTGTCTGACTCAATCTGTTGGGCATGAATCATTAACCTAGGAAGATCAATCTCCCTGTTGATCATAGAAGATCTATATTCTTTCACCACATAACTCGACACCCCAATTAGAAACTTGCTCATACTAGTTCTTGAGTCAGCCACCATATTAGGAGCTTACTTCGATAGCTGATTAAACTTAAGACAATACTCCTTAACCAACATGGAGCCTTGTCTCAAATTCATAAACTCCTCTATCTTAACTTCCCGTAACTCAAGAGGAAAGAATCTATCCAAGAAAGCGTCTTGGAATAATTGCCAAGTCAGCAGAGCGGTATCTTCCTCTCTACCCTTATTCCACATCTACACCCAGTCATAGGCAACATCCTTCAATCGATAAGAAGATAGCTCCACACTTTCTTCCTCGGTCACGTGCATAATATATGTAATTTTCTTCATTTCATCAACTTACATATGCGGGTCCTCACCTGCTCTCAACCCATAAAACTCTGGCAGATTCATCTGCATAAAATCACAAATTCGTGCTGCTGCCGAATTATTTTCCTGCGGAGGTGGAGCGTTGGCCTGAGTATTAGCGGTAACTGCCTGGGCTAGCATCTGAAAAGCTACCCGAAATTTGGAATGAGATACCGTCTCATGTAATGGATCAACGGGTTGAGGTTGGTTGTTGTTTCTGCGAGCTCGATGTGGAGGCGTTTTCTGTCGTAAGAACGCACGAATTAACAACGGAAGGAAACAGTTGTAAGCATGATAGACTCTTGTAGAAAGAAAGAAATGACTTTTCCTAGAACGCCTCAGAGCCTCTTGATCATAGGTGTGGCGCGCTACACACCGATGCTCAAGACTCTACGTAACGTAGTTTGTCAGACTCCCTAGGACTCTTAACAACCTTAGGCTCTGATACCAAATTTGTAACATCCCGAAATATCATCCCGAGATTCCACACAGTGCCCAAGGCTTACACGTAGCCTCAAGCTAACCCTTTAAGCCAAAACACTACCCTTGGGCTCCAACACAACAACATACACACTATGCTAAGGATATATATATAAGTACATATCATATCACATCGCACATGGAACGGAATATGGTTAGACTGTACATATATGGAATGTCTATACACAAACTAACCCAACGATACACTAGTCTGACATAGCCTCTATACAACAAAATCAATAAGCCATTGGGACAAACCCCCAACTAACTCAACGGACTAAAGGAATCACAAAAAAACAGCACCAAAACTAGCAACTTGGTCCTCGAACCATGAGGACTCACCACTGAAGGAACGTAGATGCGGCACTCGGATATCACTGTCGCGGCTGTGGTTGAGTACCTGAACCTACATCATGGTAAGAATGTAGGCCATAAAGAAATATGTGGGTCAACACAAGATACATACTGAGTATGTGGGGGCGCATGCAAAATATAAATAATATCATAAATTTCGTAAAAATGTACATACGGACCATAATGACACACCTGGCTTAAGTGACATTGAATGATGCAACTCATAACATCTTAGATAGGAAATGTAGGAGAAAAACCTCATAAATCATTATAGATCATCATAGGAAACTTGACTTACCACATCAAAATTCGGAGTGACTCGGTATTTCAATAAACATGACTCTTATGGACAGGGGAGTTTCCTATAACCAACAACCCCACGTGAGCTACGTGGAATACAAATGTTTGAAACCCCCGTTGGCGGAAGTGTCATACTCTTTGCCAGGGAGTACGACCTTAAAACTGAAATAATCACAATCGGGCTCTCTGGCCAATAATATCATCATCAAACAACCCTACGGTGACACATAGGTTTGGGGAAATACCAAATTTCCCTCTCGGTGCTAAGTACTACTCCCCGACAAGCTCAGAACGCATTAGAAAATCCACCACAACATCACAAGGGTCTATCATAAAGACCAAATCAAATCTTTTTCTCATTTATCAAATCATATCAATTTATGGATTCCTAACTCAACACATTTTAGCTCAAAATATTTTAATCTTCCTTAACATCAACAAGGTATCAATGCATTAAACCATAACTGACTCGATATTTGGACAAGGATATGAAGACTCAATACATAATATTTTCAACAATTTAACTCATCAAAACCATCCGAAAAATACCAAGACTCATTGTAACTTCAATATCAACATTTCTCAATTTGCCATCCAACTCTCATTTAATGGTACTTGAGACATCAACCCATAGTAGCGATATAGAATTTTCAATATCAATTATAAATTCATAATAAGGAAATAGTGGAATGATAGTATAAATCAAGGCTTAACAAATTAAATCATCATACTCTCATAATCAAATACTTTTTGGACATAATTCCATCTCAACATCATACACATATCGGATGACATAATCCCATATCTCATCGACAATAATATAAGATATAAAACCATATTTTTAATTCATGGTAAAACATGTAAAATCTCATGTCAATGTAATTCAACAAAAATACCGGGCACAAGATCGAAAGGATAATCTTGTTCAAAGCTCCATATACCTTAAAATGGAAGTTGAATATGAACTTTCGACTCCGGAACTTTATTCATGAAAATAAAGGGTATTCCTCGAAGCCCTTAACATGCTCAACTCGAATCCCAAGTCAATTTGAAATTTCTACGGTTCAATCAAGAGACATAGAAGGATGAAATTTGGAGTAGTAGGGTTGGGGTTTGAGCCTTAGGAAATTTTGGAGAAAAATGAGCTATTGAATGCTCTTAATGGACTTAAATCCATGGTTTACCCTGATGGATTGGAGTGGGAATGGCCAAAATACCCTTAAAAATCAAATAATGTCAAATATGTCCTTTGGTGGACTGTTTTGATAAGCTGAAGTAGATCGACCATAACGTTTTTCTCCGATGGTCAAATTGGATGAAATCAATTTCATTGGAAAGAGGACTTTCAGAGATTTCTTTTGATATATAGTAGCTCACTCAGATCATTATGTACAAGGAGTTATCATTGTTTTAAGTTGACCTTAAAATTTTCCTGGCCTCAGTATTTTTTTCTTGCACATGTACTGTTCACCACTATTCACGGTTAGATCGGAATGATCATAACTCATCGCTCGAGTGTCTATTTTGGATGATACACATATCGTTGGAAATCTTATTCAATGCTCTACGCGATGACAGATTCCATATTAAGAAATTCCACACAAAAAATTATTAATCACGATAAAGAACAGAAGTTAACACATTTTCGTCCAAGATCTTAACAAAAAAATTTTTCCGGGTCATGAAATGTTCAAAGTCAGCACTTTGCCTGATGTCATTTTCAGGAAGACTTTTCATATTCCTTCAACCTTTGCAGTTGCGGAGTTATCCATATATATCTTCTTTTTGCCTTGAGCTTCAACTTCTTATTTACGCAAACTTGGAGAGTGGCACCGAAATCCATCCACCACTCTCGATGATTTCCCGCCAAGTTTCATTCCGATAGCATGGCACACAGATCATCCACTTCTTTCTTGGATTCATCCATATTTGTTTGGTCCTTCTTTTTGCCTTTCTTTGGGGCACAAAAATCTGTTGACTTGTGGCCAATCTTGCCATAGTTAAAGAATTTTCCCTTGAATTTCTTCTTAGGTTTATTGCATTTTTGTCCAGCTTTCTTCCACTTTTTGGAGTTGTTGTGGTCGTGTTCTACAATATTTGTTCCACTTATTGTAGAGTTTTCTTTCGACCTTCTTTATGTGGCTTTGTTGTCTTCTTCAATGCGCAGTCTTACTATAAGATCTTCGACTGACATCTCCTTTCGCTTATGTTTTAGGTAGTTCTTGAAGTCCTTCCACATAGGTAGTAACTTCTCTATTATCGTCGTGACTTGAAACGCCTCGTTCACGATCAAACCTACAATAAAGTTTATGTGAACATCAAGAACATTTTTAATATGTTCAACTAAGGTATTCATCAAACTAATACCTTCCGAGAGGAGATCGTGGATGACCACTTGCAGTTTCTGGACTTGAGATACAAAAGACTTGTTGTCAATCATTTTAAACTTAAGGAATCTTACAATGAAAAACTTCTTGGTTCCAGTATCCTCAGTCTTTTATTTTCTTTCTAGCGCACCCCACAACTTTTTTGTCGTCTTCATTCCACTATACATGTTGTAAAGCTCATCTTGGAGGCCATTTAGAATGTAATTTCTGCATAGTAAATTGGAGTGTTTTCACTCCTCCATAACAACAAATTTCTCAAGGTTCGAAGTTCCCTCGGGCACCTCTGGAGCTTCTTCATATGTGAATCTTTGAAGACATAGAGTTGTAAGGTAGAAGAACATCTTCTGTTGCCACCTTTTGAAATCAACAACCGTGAATTTTTTGGGTTTCTCCGCTGGTGCCATTGCCTGCGGAGCACTTAAACTCATTGTGACAATACTAGTTGCAGCATTATTCACATGACTGTCAGTAGTCATTTTTCTGTCACAACAAGATAGTAAATTTTTCGTATATTGAAATACTACTTATAAAGTCACCCCTTGTTTGTAGTTTAAAGATAAAGTGTTTATGACTTCCAATCATCAACCGAATGATCTCTAACTTGTGATGAAAATTTTATTTCTTCAAATCACTTGTTAAGTTCAAACGGAGTAGAAATCTTAAAGCTTTAATCTCCAGAAACCAAACAATACAGATTATGAAAAAAAACCTTTAGTGAAAAGAAAATTTCACCAAACAAGCAAAAATAATAAAAAATTTCTAATTATTCCTTAAGATTGTTGTTTTCGGATACACATGAATCTGTATTTCGGTAGAATAACTTCAACACTAGTTCAAGTATAAATCAAGAACACATGAAGTACACCAACACCTTCAACACAAGATCAAAATGACCTTTCAAAGAAGTATTTTTTTCCAGAAAATTAAATGAAACAGAAAAGGTCATGTCCTCCAAATTCACGGAGTGTCCTTAAGGAAATAATCCCCCTCAAGTACCTGAGGTTATGAAATTTTTCTCTCAGGATAAAATGGCCTGACAATCCGACTGTAGTGGTACCTCAAATGATCAAATTCATTGAACTCACTCAACGATTAGATGATCACACGGAGTTTTTTTAAGACAAGAAGAGTTTTTGAATTGCAGAAAAATTTCGTACTAAACATGTGAAAAAATGCAGGTCTATATAGCCATTAAGTGCCCCTTCCGAAAGGTGGTAATGGTTCATCGGAAAAGGTGTATCCTTTCTGAACAGTCATGTCTGTCCATTCGAAAGAGTGTGACTTTTCCGAACAGTCACAACTATCCAAACAGTCATACCTTTTCCTGAAATTGTGTGTCTTTTACTCGAAGAGTTGTGTCCCTTCCAAGAAACTTTTCATTTTTCATTCACACTAATTGAACCCAACAAATATAACCATTTTATTAGAGTACAAGGCAAAATATAATCCTTTTTCATGAATCGATAAAGACAGAGATGAACACCCCGAAAAAGAAAAGGGATCTAGTCGCCTTCCAAGTAAATGAATTTAAATTTCTCTATTTCGATGATCAACATATGCTAGTATAAATATATAAGATCATAACTTCATAGTATATTATAAAGCAGTTAAGAAACAATTAGTGTTAAAAATGATATACGTCATATGTTGCCGATCCTGATTTGTGCTGATTAAAGACTTTAGATCTTAGAATTGATTCTCGCATTAATTAAGTAAGCGATCATCAAATATCATTGTAAAATTAATCAATTGCTTAAAAGTTATTTGGGAACATTGGTTGCATATACCCATTCAAAAAGCTAATGTAATAGAAAGACATTATTGAAACAGGTGTAAATTCCAACCAAAAAGGCCCTAAATCTAGTTTCTCAGAGAGTTTGTATTTTTAAGCAGATAAGATAAGTTTCTGTTGTGCGAACATCGTGAACATACAAGTAGAGTTCACCAAAAATTATTATTGCCAAGAACTTACCTATGAGAATACATGGACGCAATAGGAACATAACCGACAATCTAATGAACCAATAGTAAATCTATGAATATAGTAAAGAGAAAGTACCATCGTCAGATTTGATTCTTTAGGAGAGAGGAAAAACTGTGACCACGTACTCTTTTCAGGAAACACCACAAGCAGCGTGTGTGACAATTAATTAAAGTACAAGTAAACTTTTTCATATATATTCTGCCTCATGCTCATTCTTCTTTAGAATAGCCAATCAATAGTTTACGACGTCCGTCTAAGTTTTTGTACATCCTAAAGTTTCAAATTATGAGGCAAAGTAATCGACTGTATTAGGGCTTATGTTTGAATGCCACAAAAGAAACAAAGAATGACTGGGTTTCATTCACGGTGGCAATATGAAAGATACATGACGTATTGATTTGTGTCCATTGAAACATCCATTGTAAAAAGGCGCTACTGTTGAAACCAAAGTTGAATAGATATGACACATCCGTTCAGTAAATTGACTTTTAATTAATCTTTTAAAATAAGTAGAGTATTTATTTATTTATTTATTCATTTATTTTTATTTAAATAGAATATTTATTAAATTAGAAGGACATTTTAGTAATTTCACTTTATGTTTTTTGAGTTGGTGCTTTTAAGATAATATAGATAGATAAATATATATAAATATATATATAAATATATATAAATATATATATATATATATATATATATATATAAATATATATCTATATATATAGGGATACACATACAACAAACATGAATATAAAGTTTGAACTAATTCATAGGGGCACACGTATATCTAGATACTAGCAAAATAACAATAAAGATCAAACACCAGAAAATCAAAAGTTAAGGACATGATCTACCAAATTGGCCGTAACACAAAATGAGACTTGTTTGGTTACCTAACGATACGATACAACAAATTTAAGTAACACTCAAAAACAATATTGTAATAAACTATCAACATATACAATATACTAGGTAACAATCATCCAAAACATAGCTACATTGAAACAATGATAAAGTTGTGTGATTTGTAAGTCACGAGTTTGAGAAAGCAATTACTACAATTGGTATCAACTATCCAAAACTTTGGCACGTTGAAGCTATGATAAAGTTTTCATGTGACTTAAAGGCCACGAGTCCGAGCAGGCTATTACTACAATAAGTAGAAACCATCGAAAATGTTGTTACATTGAAGCAATGATAAAGTTGTCATGTGACTTATAGGTCTGGAATTTGAGCAAGCAATTATTGCAACAGGTAACAATCGTCTAAAGCCTTGAACATTGAAGCAATGATAAAATTATCTTCTTGACTCACCGATCACGAGTTTGAGCAAAAATTTACTACAATAGGTAAGCATATTGAAGTAGTGATAAAGTTGTTCTGTGACTTATAAGTCATGAGTTGGAGCAAACAATTATTACAATAGGTAACAACCATCATAAATATTGCTACATTAAAGTAATGATAAATTTGTGATGACTTATAAGTCACGAGTTCGAGCAAGTAATTATTATGTCACGAATTTGAGAAAGCAATTACTAGGTCAAGAGTTCTAGCAAAAAAGGAGATGTTGGTTTCAACTCCACTTAAGGGCTTAAATAGCCCCCTTTTGAGCACTTTTGGGCGCCATTTGTACCTCTTCAAGTGTGAATTTTTGTAACACCCCGCATTTCGGGCTAGAATAAAAACCGTCATTTCTATGCATAGATGATCCAAAAGCCATAAATCCTATGAAAATTTGGCATGTTAACCAATTATGTAGTATGTGAACCTATTTGAGCATGAATTGAGATCCTAGAGGTGACCTAACTCAAGAACGAGTTGAAAGCTTTCCTATCATTCGAGTTTGAGTGAGCATCGAAACTTGGGTCAACTTCAATCGACCATAACTCTTTGTATATAATGAATTAGAGGGCCTACTATATATCAAATGAAATCTCTTTGAATTATCTTTCCAATGATACCAAGTTCGCCTAAATACGATACCCGGGCCAAAAGTTATGGCCATTTTAGTGACTGAGATAGTAACATCATGCGATAAGCGTGCGACGCATGCCCTATCGCACGCACCAAAATTTCAGGTTCTGTTTCCACATTTTTAAGGGAAAAATGGGTATCTTCCATCCCTTATCCAGCTATAACACGGGATTAAACTCCCAAAACACCAAAATATGATTCTTTTCTCTCAAATTCGTCAAGAACTCACCCTAGGGTTTCAAACTAAAAAAACCCAAATATCTCAAGATTTAACCGTGGGTTTTCCTTAATTCTTTGAGATTCGGAATTCCCATTGCGAGGTCTAAAAGAGGCACCCATCAATCATACGTATAGCATCCCAAAAGCTAGAGTTAATTTAAAAGCTTCTAATTTGAGGTATACGGGGTTTTCCTAAAATCTCATGGGTATGGAAATCTTGATTTGAAGAAAGAGTTTTAAGATTTATGAATATATTTATGCTTTAGAAGCATTGATGATATTGTTTTGGCCTTTAGGCTTTCCCCCAAATTGATTTGAAATTATATATATATATATATATATATATATTGTAAGCATGTGTTTTAAGGTTGATGATTGAATTGAGAGCATGATTCATGAAAAATTCCTCTCTTATGATGATTTTCATTTACTTATGATATACTATGAAATCGTTTGAATGCATCTTGAAAAGCATGTTATGAAATGTCTTGAATAATGTTATATTTGGATTATGATTTTGATTTCAAAAGAGAGAGGGTTATTTATGTTGATGAATGTTGAACATAATTATATAATGAAAAGGGTTGCATGGTTTGTTAAAGATTACATGACCACCACTTGTTTATTCAAAGGATGAGAATTTTGCATAGTTTTGACATGTTTTCGGAACATGAATTCCCTTTGTTAAATTGCATGTTTGGGTTGTCTGAACTATGTTTTAATGAAAGAAACATGCAAGATGCATTATGGCTCAGAAATAGGACTTGCAAGTTTTGGTGTGACGACACTCCAACTCTTGCGGCACACTTGGGTTGGGGGATTCCCCGCCGAGTCAATGACGGATTCCATATAGCCCGTGGAATATCATACTTGTAGGGGAGTGCCACCTAACTCAGAAGTAATACAAAGATCTGAAACTGCTTTTGACAGAAAGGTTTATTATATTTTTTCAAGAATGCCCATGTGTTTTAAAAATTATATCTTTCATGATTTTTATGACTAGCTCTCAACTATTTTAGTTATATAAAAGCTTTATTTTGGATTGCTCTACGTACCAGTACATCTGTATTGACCCCCCTCCCTCTAGGTTCTGAGGCACAGTCTAGGGGTCCTAATAAGCAGTAGATTTTATCAGACAGGAGTGAAGATACCAGTTGGTGAGCCTTCTATATTTCAGAAGGCCTAGTTTCTTTCAGACAATTATTATTTATTATAGTTTTGGTCTACTGGGGGCCCAGTTTTCAGACTGTTGTTATTTGATCATGTAGTAGAGATTTCGCAAACGGTTTTCAGACGGTGTTTAGTTGATATTGGATTTTATTCCTCATTATTTAACTAAATTTAGATTATGACCATGTTTCCGTAGAAGATTTTATTTCCGTATTTTCTATTTATATATGAATGGTGTATATGATTACAAGTTAGAAGGTCTCTCAGGCCTTCATGGTTTGGGATGTCTTTCACGGTCATGGCCCTGGTTCGGGTCATGACAAACTTGGGATCAGAGCATGGTTCATGCTCCCAGGGTGTCTTCAAAATTGCATCGGGTAGAGTCTTATTTATGGGTGTCTAGCGTGCCACACTTATAAGCAAGAGGCTACTAGGCATTTAGGAATGTTTCCCTTTATTCATGTTCTAGTTCGTGCTATTAATCCAAAATATTCCTCTTCCATACTCTAATTCTTTCTTTGGTGTCGTCCATACGAAAGTAAAGTTATCCCAAATCTTTTCTTACTTTGATGTACCCAGATATGTCTCGGTATTAGGGTGATTCAAGTGCAGAAGTTTAGAGTCTAAATGGTATGGTCCTTTCTAATTAAGCCATATAAGAGTTTAAAATTTTTGCAAGGACTTGAGAAGAGTCCATTAGTACTTCAGAGTGTATTGATTTTTGTGTGAACTTTGATTCTGATGAAATCATGCTTTTCGACCTGCGGTATTAAGACTATTTCGTCTCTTTTCAAAAATTTATGTTGCAGATGTCATGCTTAAGGGGGAATGATGTGTAGCAGAATATTGCACCTGTATTTCCACCCGATTAGTACTATAAGTTAAAGTGTCGGTGTCATTACCTATTGGTAGTGAGATTAGACCAAGAGGTTGGTGATATGAAGTCATAAAGTTAGAAGTCAAAGTGAGGGTGACTTTTGTATAAATAAATATTTTAGTTAAATAACCGATGTTTGAGGATGATTTACCACTTTATAGTGATAGGCTAATGTGGTATCTAGTAGCATGTGTGGATTGTATGGTAGTCTGTGGGGGAAGTGTTTGACTCAGATTTTTATTTATACAGAGTAAGATATGTATCCTTAGATCACTGAATATTGTGTGTCAATTTTCTATCTCTTGTAATATGTAATCTTGTTATCATAGTGTTTTTGAAAAAAATATCAAAGTCTAGTGAATCCGTGTGGGGCTCTTTCGATTCACTAGCATAGTTTCTTTGTTATTCATTTCATTTTCTTGTTCAATACACAAAATTCAAAGTCTAGTGAAGCCGTGTGAGGCTTATTTCGATTCACTAGCAACTTATTGTTCAACTTGTTGCACTTGTGTTGGTTGAATATATGTATAGTCGAATCTTTTCACTGGAGATTGAGTTGGTAATGAAGTGATACGTCCTTATGTGTTAGCTTAGTAGAAGGTAGAGAAGGAGTTATTAGTTAAGGTGAATTGTTGTCTGCTTGAAGTATGAAAATGGCTAGATGAGCCAGTAAGTTATAATTATAGACTCGTGGTTGTTTGTGGAATTTGAAGGTAGTCTAAATGTTCGCTTGGGTAAGTAAGTGTGATATGAGAAAGCCGTATAAGTAGATAAGATTGTATGGGGTTATAATATAAGATTAAGGTTGACCATGTCTATTATGTGACTTTAGCCCCCTTGACCTTCTTTTCGTTGGTAGTTGTAAACTAGTACTACTTGTGAGAAGGTATGTAGTAGATTTTTTAGGCATTTGGATAGAATGTCCCAATTTGATGGACTAGTATATTATGTTGCCGTCTTCATTGATGGTAGATGATTGATGCTAGACTATTGGCTTGAATATAATGTAGGATGTGGATGTAAGAATAGTGGCTTAAGATTAATGATGAATGTTTTGTGAGAATTGTGTGTCAGGTTGGGTTGTAAATCATGCTTAGCACTAGACATTAAGTTTGAACAGTTGATGTCCATAAAGGTGGATGTGATGATTTCTTGGTTAATGATACTAGTTTTATGGAAGTGATCTAATAGTCTTGAATGGTGTATGCAATAGATTAAGTTTATTTTATTAGTAACAAAGTATGATGTTGTATGTATGAGGTAGAAGTATGCCCAAGGTGATATGGAGTTATGGCATTTTCTAAGACTATTACATGTTGCGTGTGGCTAGTGGACATAGTAGTACCGTTGAGTTGCTAGGTGGAGAAAGACTAGTAGTATGATTCATCAAAGGCTTGGTGATATCCATGATTTTGTGTTATAATCTAAGTTTGAATTTTTGAATGTTGAACCGACAGAAATAAGAGTTGAAGCGCTATAGGGTGTGTACTCCGGCTATGGGAATACTTTCGAAGATTCGAAGTTAGTAAGTGTTCAAGTATTATGTGATTGACTATTAGGGCTATAGAAAGATAGAGTGTGTCTTAGAAGGTAGGATTAGCAGTGGGTTTTCCCCTTCAAGGTGTAGCCATTCGGGTTAACTTCTATTAATTATGTGTATTGTCGTATTCCAGGCCCCAGAGTGCAGTGAGTGTAGTTCAGTTTAAAGTCTAGTAAGGTATCTCTCGAACTTAATATGATGACTTAAAGATAAGGGGGAGATGATAGAACAAGTAACCAAGTCATTCTCTCAGATTCTAGTAGTGATGTCAGTATGATATAGAACATCAGAAAGCGAGGGTGAGACTCAACCCATTCTTATCTCAGTATTTTTCAGTGATCCCAATACCTACTCATGCCTTACGTTTCAGTTCTATGATCATAGTTCATGTTCATGTATATGATAGAGAATTACGTGCTTTTCCAGTTCTAAAATGAGGAGTTCCAGTTCATTCAGTAGTCGGAATCACATTCCATATGTTATGAACTTCAAATTGAGGTTATGTAGCTCATGACTCATGTACTCACGCTTTATAGTGTGCTCAGTTCCCATAATTCATGCTATACTCTTTATGATTGACGAGATTCAGCTTATAGTCATGTATGCCCCAATTCAGATCACTTTGATGAATCCTTGATGTTGATTTGCTCTTCATTCGGCCTCAGTTAAGTGTCAAGTCTCGTATAATATCCTCTCATGCTTCAAGTTCTTATGTTCTAACCTTTTAGTGACTCCTTCTTATGTGATGATAGTGGTGATGAGTAAATGTTTCTTATTAATGAAAGATCATAGTATGCTTGTTTTAGATAAGGCCATAAGTGTGAAGTAAGATCTGGGGCCAAGTCTTTGATATATGTGATGGTTAGTGGAAATTTATGTGTGTATGTTCTTGGGGTAGCGCGTGGGAGTTATATTGATAGTGGATTAGACAATATATGAAGTATGTCCTTATGGGTGTTTGCCTTGGAGTTCATATGTACTATAAAGATAGGCTTGAATGATATGTTGAGATTTAAGTGGAGGAACGCAATATGGGCTAGTGAATCCATAGTAAGAGATCAGAGTTAGTCATTAAAGGGGTAAGGCACGATATGCTGAGGGTGTGATCTCTAAAAAAAATATATAGAAGATTGAATCATATGGTTTAGACTAGTATCATGGTATGGCATGTTATATTTTCTTATTTAAAGTTAGGCTTGATCATGGTGAGAGGACTTATGTTACTTTAGGCATTAGTAGAAAGATTTATCAATGCCCATATAAGAATTCTAAGTTGAATCAAATGAATATGGTATTTAAAGGGAATAATATAGTTAAGGGAGTATTCGAGAAGTGCGCTAAGCTTGAAAGTAAGAAGTTGCATTGCCTAAGGCCTGGTAATTCTATCCTAGTTTATGAGTTATATGTCTATATTCCATGATATAGAGGAGTGTCACTATTGTGATTACTTAGTTGGGTGTCTTGTGTAACTCATGCCCAAGATTCATTGCTCCCGAATGCTACTATAACTTCTTTAGAAAGAGTGTTGAAGAGATACTCCAGTTAAGTATAAGTTTCCAGTATAATTCAACTAGTATAACCAGCAGTTCAGTTTAACAGTCAAGCAGACAAGTTACTGTAGTTTTCCACCTTTACACCCAGTCCTGCTATCCGAAGTCCCATGTGTATGACCATCCCAAGAGATAATCTATTCCATCCATATAAATTGTGAATTCAGTTCAGTCCGAACATCATGTTTCAGATTCAGCTATTTAGTCATGACTCTGTTCATAAGAGTTCAACGCATAGTCTCAAAACTCTCTAGGCATTTTAGCTCAGACAATGTAATACCTTTGTACGATCTAAATCCTGTTGTCTCAAGATTCGTACTTACATAAGTTATCACTTATCAATTTGATACGTATGATTGGATCATGAACACCTCAAGGGAATCCTAAATTCTCAGCATGAATCAGCTCCTTAAAGCAAGTAAGGGCAAGTCAGCTCAGAATTTAGTTTCATAATGGAAATTTTAATGTTTCAGATCAGTATATTCTTTCTTAGAAGACATATCATGTACACGTTATTCCATACTTTTAAGAATTCAACATTCCTAACCATCATTCGGGGACGAATGATCCCAAAGGGGAGATAATGTAACACCACGCATTTCGGGCTAGAATAAAAACCGTCGTTTCTATGCATAGATGATCCAAAATCCATAAATCCTATGTAAATTTGGCATGTTAATCAATTATGTAGTGTGTGAACCTATTTAATCATGAATTGATGTCATAGAGGTCACCTAACTCAAGGACAAGTTGAAAGTTTTCCTATCATTTGAGTTTGAGTGAGCGTCGAAACTTGGGTCAACTTTAATCAACCATAACTCTTTATATATAATGAATTAGAGGGCCTACTATATATCAAATGAAAGTTATTCAAATTATCTTTCCAACGATACCAATTTAGTCTAAATACGATACCTGAACAAAACGTTATGGCCATTTTAGTGACTGAGATAGTAGCATCATGCGATAAGCGTGCGACACACGCCCTATAGCACGCACTAAAATTTTAGGTTCTATTTCCGCATTTTTAAGGGAAAATGGGTATCTTCCATCCCTCATCAAGCTATAACACGGGATTAAACTCTCAAAACATCAAAATATGATTCTTTTCTCTCAAACTCATCAAGAACTCACCCTAGGGTTTCAAACTAAAAAAACCCAAATATCTCAAGATTTAACCGTGGGTTTTCCTTAATTCTTCGAGATTCAAAATCCCTATTGTGAGGGCCACAAGAGTCACCCATCAATCGTATGTATAGTATCCCAAAAGCTAGAGTTCATTCAAAAGCTTTTAATTTAAGGTACGCGGGTTTTTTCTAATATCTCATGGGTATGGAAATCTTGATTTTAAGAAAGGATTTTTCAGATTTATGAATATATTCATGCTTTAGAAGCATTGATGATATTGTTTTTTCCTTTAGGCTTTCCCCCAAATTGATTTGAAATTGTATATGTATTGTAAATATGTGTTTTAAGATTGATGATTGAATTGAGAGCATGATTCATGAAAAATTCTTCTCTTGTGATGATTTTCATTTACTTATGATATACTATGAAATCATTTGAATGCATCTTGAAAAGCATGTTATGAAATGTCTTGAATAATGTTATATTTGGATTATGATTTTAATTTCAAAAGATAGAGGGTTGTTTATGTTTATGAATGTTGAACATAATTATTTAATGAGAAGGGTTGCATGGTTTGTTAAAGATTACATGACCACCACTTGTTTATTTAAAGGATGGGAATTTTGCATAGTTTTGACTTATATTTTCGGAACATGAATTCCCTTTGTTAAATTACATGTTTGGGTGGTCTGAACTATGTTTAAATGAAAGAATCATGCATGATGCATTATGGCTCAGAAATAGGACTTGCAAGTTTTGGTGTGACGACACCAATCTAGATAATGGTATGGTAATTCAGAACAAAATACAATGCATGTTTGAAGTCAGATTTTTCAAATGTTGAAACTAGACTAATACATGATTCAGAATAAGATAAAATTCGGCATAAAGAGAGCTTAGGTGGTTCCCCAAAGAAGGCATGAGTTCAGACAACTCATTGCCCAAAATTGTGATTTGTCAATCCGAGTATATTATAATACGCTGGCCTAGTACCCTGTGGCGTATTAGACTCAGACAGTCCAACCCTTGCGGCACACTTGGGTTGGGCGCTTCCCAGCCGAGTCAATGACGGATTCCATATAGCCCGTGGAATATTAGACTTGTAGGGGAGTGCCAGCTAACTCAGAAGTAATAGAAAGATCTGAAATTGCTTTAGACAGAAAAGTTTTTTATGTTTTTTCAAGAATGCCCATGTGTTTTGAAAATTATATCTTTCATGATGTTTATGACTAGCTCTCAACTATTTTATTTATATAAAAGCTTTATTTTGGATTGCTTTGCGTACTAGTACATCTGTATTGACCCCCTCCCTCCAGGTTCTGAGGCACAGTCTAGGAGTCTTGATAAGCAGTAGATTTCATCAGACAGGAGTGAAGAGTACCAGTTGGTGAACCTTCTATTTTTCAGAAGGCAACGTGATAATCCATTGCCTGATAGTTTCCATATCTGTTTCTTGTAACTCTTTTGAATTTGAATATATTAGTACATGATTTCTTGAATAGTAGCTCCATATGGGATTTTGTTTGAATAGACAATAAAGAAATAAAAAACAAGGAATTAGAAATAAATAATATAGATGTTGAAGAGACAGACAATTATGATTCAGAAGATAGTGAAACATATACAAAAATATTAACAAATACAAAAAATTTAGAAATCAATGAAAAACAAGAAGTAATTAATGAAGAAAACTTAGAGAATATCAACACAGAAATAAATACTCTTGATAAAAAAGAAGACCAAAATATAATACCTAGTACATCAGAAATAAGGAAACCTACATATTATAAGAATAAGTTTAGAAGATATAATCTAAAGAATGAATATGACAAATGGACACCAAAATAAATAGTTAATAAAAATTATAACTTTTTAGACTTAGATTGTGTAATAGATACAGAAAAAACGATACAATTATGGATAGGATATATGACAAAATAATTATTAGATAATAATATAAGTGTAACAGATGCACCAGAATATATAGAAAGAACACTAATAGGAACAGTGAAATTATGGTTTTTAAATCTAACTGAAAATAGTAAAAGAATATTAAGAACTGACAAATCTACAGAAGGAAAAATATTAACACCTATAGAATTATTAAAAAAATATGAAACATCTATAAAAGACGAATTTAGTAGCATGACAACAACAGAAGAAGAACAAAATGAAGAGATAGATATCAATAGGAATTTAATGTTAAAATTAGCAATATGTAATATGTGTTACATAAATGAATATACTTGCGCATTTAAAGAATATTATTATAAAGGAGCATATAATATAGAAGAAAGTAAAGATCTAAGAAAATTATATTTTAATAAATTACCTGAACCATTTAGTTCGAAAATAATAAAAAGTTGGGATGAAACAAAAATAGTAGATACTCTAGGAGCAAGAATAAAATTTTTACAACAATGGTATAGAAACCTATGTGAAAAATATAGAGAAGAAATAAAAATGGAAAAAACATTAATAAGAAATTTAGCATGTTGCAAAGATAAGATAGCACCTCAATTTGGATGTGAAGATAGATATTATAAGAAAAGAAAAAGACACAAAAAATATAAGAAATACAAAAAATCAAAATATAAGTATAAGAAACCAAGAAAAAGATATTATGTAAAAAACTATAAACATAAAAGACCATATAGGAAAAAGAAATCTATAAAAGAATGTACTTGTTATAATTGCGGAAAAATAGGACATCTAGCTAGAGATTGTAAATTACCTAAAAACCCAAAAAATAAACAAATATCAGAAATAAAAATAGAAAACACAGAATATATGCAGATAGATTACATAGATTACGAATTAGAAAGTGAAGACAGTATATATGAAATTTCAGAGAATAAAACAGATAACGAAATAGATAGTGAATTAGACGAATTAAATGACTGAAGAAGATATAAAAATATTAACAAAAGAAGAATATTTAAATGACGAAGGAACAGATCAAAAAATAATATTTGATAACAATGTATTTGATGAAATAAAAGGAAAAGAGTTAGACTTAAGTGTAGAAAAAATATTTAAAATACCAACAATAAAAAATATATTTACTAGAAAAAAGGAAGAATATTATGTAGTAAGTCAAAAAGAACATGTAATAGACTGTAGATATGCAAAAGGTAAAGCCAGTATACCACTAGTAACAAAAAGAATAATTAATAAAGAAATAAACGATATAAAAAGTAGAGACCCAATAAAATATGTACACCTTGGAGGTACAGAAATATTAATAAAAGCATGTTTTAGAGAAGGAATAGATACACCAATAGAATTATATTTAGCAGATGATAGAATTATAAAACCTATAGAAAAAAGTATAATAACTGCCATAAAAGGAAATTTAATATACCAAAAATTTAAATTTATAATAAGTGCAAATTATTCAGTAGCAGTAACGGATAGAAATATAGATAAATCACTAGTATTATATTGGAAGATATCAGGAATAGAATTAACCCCAGGAAGTAAAATATTTACAGCAAGATGCAAAAATTTATATGTATTAACAACAAAACATAAAATAACAGGAAAAAATAAGATTAATAAGATACAAATAGATAGCCCATTCGAACAATTTGTAAAAACAATAGATTATAATGATTATAGTTATAGAGACATAGATGTAGAAGAAAATCTAGAAATAATAAATGATAGGATAAGTACAACAAAAAGAACAGCTTATGATAAACCGGAATCATCAAGCTCATCAAAAAGAATAAGTTATGAAACAAGTTCAATGGATAATTCAAACCATTATTACATAACAGGAAAGGTAAATGAAAAAGAATATTTAATACTCTTAAATACAGGACAAGAAGAAAATTATATAGCAAAATATCTAGTAAAAAATGAGGAAATAAAAACCGACAATAATATATGCCCAGATCTACCAAGAAGTTTAATAAACACTAAAAATATAGCAGAAAAAAAAATAATAATAGGAATAAGAAAAATAAAAATAGAATTTGAAGTAAAAGAAGAAATGCAAAAAACAGACATAATATTAGGAATAAAATGGCTAGAACAAGTAAAACCATATAATATAGAACATACACAATTAACTATAACATATAACAGAGAGAAATTATTCTTAAGAAGAGCATTAACATAAAATGAAAATATATGTATTAATGAAGATGACTGTTGTTATTTTATCATGTAGTAGAGATTTCGCATGCGGTTTTCAGACGGTGTTTAGTTGATATTTGATTTTATTCCTCATTGTTTAGCTAAATTTAGATTATGACCTTATTTTCGTAGAAGATTTTATTTCCGCATTTCCTAGTTATATATGAATGGTGTATATGATTACAAGTTAGAAGGGTTCTCGGGCCTTCATGGTTCGGAATGTCCGTCACAGCCAGGACCCTGATTCGGGTCGTGACAATTTTGAACCCCAATATTTCTTACCGGGACTTCAACTTGGGCACTAAATAGCTGTGGCATTTGGACAATTTATCTCCCTTGGGTTTGAGCTTTCTTCTCAAACAAAATACCTTTTGATTTGCGATTGAAGCTCATACTTATAGTTATGATTCTAGTTCGATTTCATCAATTATATATAGATTTTATATAGTTTCCTCTTGTGCATATATATTCTTGAAGTAAGTATATATTGTTTTAACTATTTCATATGGTGGAAGACATGTAGTATTTCTCCACAGCCCTATCCCTACCTCCTTAATAGACTACATATATAATTATTAAATACATCTGGGTTATTCTGTAATTAGTTATTCTTCAGTTCTCTATATATACAGCCGTAACCCCTTCAATATTAATAAGATCAATTAATTCTTAAATCTGTATCATGGTATCAAAGCTAGGGTTTCTTCTTCCGCCCAAACCCTAATCTCTCCTCTTTTCCGACGTGTGTGCGCCGCCGCCACCGTCTACACCACGCCGCACGGCCTCCCTCCTCCGCCGTAGGTCGGCGCCATGGACAAGGTTATTGATCCTCTGTCAAAATTACCGTCTGGAGTAAAATTACTGCTCAGGAATCTCCACAATCTCATCCCCGAAAAATTATCTGACAACAACTACCCGGCCTGGGCACTTAACGTCCGCACCGCCCTCGCAGCCAACTTGCTGCTCGGATGGATTGACGGTGCGGAGAAGCCGCAGCCCGAGACAGCCGAGAAGGACGGCGTCAAGCTCCCAAATCCCGACTACCTTCCGTGGATGATCGTAGACACTCAGATCCGAGCCTGTCTTCTCGCAGTTATTAGCCCCTCTGTGCACAAACACGCCCGGGGTTTTCTCACATCGGCTTCACTTTGGGACGCACTAGCCACAAGGTACAACTCTGTGTCCACGACTCATATTTTTCAGTTGCGTGACAAATTGCATACTCTTCGGAAGGGAACGAAGACGATGACTCAATACCTTGATGATGTGGCCTCTATTCTGTCTGACCTAGATGCTGTGAACGAGATTATTCCTGAACGAGACGTGGTGAATGCCGTGATACGTGGTCTTCCGGCTGGCTATTCCTCTCTCAAACAGCATATTCGCCTCTCGCCTGTCGAAATCACTCTGAATCAACTGTCTGGATGGCTTAATGCAGAAGAATTGAATCTAGACATGGAACACAAATTACTGCTCGGAGAAGCCAGTTCCACCCCTGGCGTCACGGCTCTTTACTCGGCTGGCAGCGGAGGCTCGGCCAGGGGTCGCGGTGACGATCGCCGTAACTAAGGGCGAGGCAGCGGCGGCGGTGACCGTCGAAACACCGGGCAGCAAGGCAGAGGCGGGCCTCCACCGAGGGACGGCTTCCAGTCAGGCCGCGGACAGGGACGAGGAAACCAGCGGATGCCCACACGAGATCTTCCGACGTGCCAAATTTGTGCTAAACGGGGCCATTCTGCGGCTAATTGCTGGTATCGTTATGATGACTCGCAGAATGTAAATAGCCAGTCCGGAGGATCAAGGGCGATGCATGCGTCCACAAACGCTCAATCTGGCGATTGGTATCTAGACACAGGTGCTAACACCCATGTGACGTCGGATTATTCACAACTTCAAGCTCCTCATCCGTATCATGGCTCAGAAACTATTACAGTAGGCAATGGTCAATCCCTTCCCATCACAAACACCGGCTCTGGGTATGTCTATACCCCAAATGGTAAATTTCATCTCTCAACCCTTCACCACGTCCCTTCCCTCACATCCAATCTTTTATCTGTTTATCGCTTTACTAAAGAAAATAACTGCACCCTCATTTTTAATGACACCAATTTCCAGATAGTGGACAATACCACGAACCGGGTGCGGTACACGGGCCGCTGTGAGCATGGGCTATACACTCTTCCATCCAGGTCTCCGTCTGTTGTGAGTCAAGCCATTCTCTCGTCAACCTGGCATCGCCGGCTTGGGCACCCATCATCCGCCATCACCAAATCCATTTTATCTTCCTTAGGTTTTAATTTTTCAGAAAAATTACATTGCGAGTCCTGTTCAGTGTCTAAATCTTGTCGTTTACCTTTTTCACTGTCTGAACACAAGGCCACTGCGCCATTTCAATTAATTCATTCTGATGTTTGGGGTCCAACCTCAGTTCCTTCTGTTCAAGGTTTTCGTTATTATATCTGTTTTGTTGATGATTACAGTAAATTCACTTGGCTTTATCCTCTGAAATTTAAATCCGAAGCTTATACTATTTTTGTAAACTTTGACCGAATGGTTCAAAATCAATTTAATGCCAAAATCAAAATTTTTCGAAGTGACAATGGCAAAGAATTTGTCAACAATGCATTTGGTGTTTTTCTTCAAAATCTAGGGGCTCTTCATCACACTTCATGTCCATATACCCCTGAACAAAATGGCGTTGCTGAGAGCAAACACCGTCACCTAATAGAAACAGTTGTTGCGCTCCTCCATGATTCCACCTTACCTGTTTCCTTTTGGGTTGATGCCCTTGCTACTGCCAACTACCTCATAAATCGCATGCCCACTCACACTCTCTCCAACTCCACTCCATATGCCCGTCTCTACAATCATCCACCCGACTATATCCATCTCCGCCCGTTTGGGTGTCTAGTTTATCCCTGGTTGCGTCCGCACACTCAACATAAACTTCAACCTCGGTCCACCCCTTGTGTCTTTCTAGGCTATCATCCCACTATCAAAGGTTACAAATGTTTCGATCCTGTATCTCAGAAAACATATGTTTCCCGTCATGTTCGTTTTGTGGAGGAACAATTTCCTTACACAAGTCTTTCCTCTACTCCATACTCCCCCAATCCACTTGGCGTTGTGCCATTATTTCCGTCCTTTTCTCACGCTCATGCTCCGACTCACTCGGCACCTAACCCGGTACCCCACTACACCACTACCCACCCGAAACCCCAAACCTCCCACCCGAACACCCAGCCGACTGCCACACAACCCACCACTTCCCTACATCATACTCCTAACACACATACAGCCACCCCATCCACCGCTGCACATCCCAGCTCCCACGGCAGCCCCACCCAACCCCCGCCCACGCATCATACAACTCCACCACCCCTTCCTAATCACCCTCCACTCAACACTCATCCTATGACAACCCGAGCCAAGGCCGGTACCTTCAAACCCAAAGCCTACCACACTCAAATACCCTTTGATGCACATCCCACAACTGAGCCTACTACCTACAACCAAGCCTCCAAAAATAGTTTCTGGTGCCACGCTATGGATGAGGAATTTCAGGCTCTGAATGAACAACGTACATGGGATTTGGTACCTCTGCCTAGTAACCGAAAGTCTATTGGGTGCAAATGGGTGTTTCGCATCAAACGAAATTCAGATGGATCTCTTTCTCGCTATAAAGCACGTCTGGTTGCAAAAGGGTATCATCAGGAGTATGGTGTGGATTATAAGGAGACCTTCAGCCCTGTTGTTAAGCAACAGACTATTCGTCTGGTCTTGTCTCTTGCTCTTCACTATGATTGGCCGCTTCATCAGCTAGACGTCAGCAATGCCTTTCTTCATGGTCATCTTGAGGAAGAAATCTATATGGTTCAGCCACCGGGATATGTTAATCCCAACCGTCCTCACTATGTTTGCAAGCTTCGCAAATCACTGTATGGCCTGAAACAGGCCCCTCGTGCCTGGTACACACGTCTCTCTACTTTTCTGCAGGGTCTTGGTTTTCGCACCTACCATCATGACAACAGCCTCTTCACCCTTCACTGTTCTCGAGGGACAGTCATCATTCTTATCTATGTGGATGATATTGTTATTACAGGCAGCTCGTCATCACTCATCACTGAAATTACTGAAGCTATGCATCGTGACTTCAAACTTAAGGACCTCGGTCCTCTGGAGTTCTTTCTTGGCCTCGAACTCATCCGCAAATCGGGAACCATATTGATGCATCAGACAAAATATACCCTTGAACTTCTAAATCGGGCTGGAATGACAGACTGCAAACCCGCGGTCACTCCCATGGCAGTCCGCCAATCCCCAGGGCCGAATACTCCCTTTGCCGATCCTACACTATATCGGAGCCTCGTCGGTGGACTTCATTATCTTGCTGTTACTCGTCCGGACATCCAATATGCAGTCAATCGAGTCTCCCAATCAATGCATGCTCCCACAGAACAACACTTTCAGGCCTTGAAACGCATTCTGCGCTATCTTCAAGGTACTCTTCACTGTGGAATTTTATTTCAAAAGGGCTCGTTTGATATATCTGTTTTTTCTGATTCGGATTGGGCTAACGACAAAGATGATCGAAAGTCCACTACTGGATATATTGTTATGATGGGACCGAATCTGATTTCCTGGTGCACCAAGAAGCAAACGCGAGTGTCCCGTTCCTCCACAGAAGCAGAATATCGTGCCATGGCTGCGGGTGTTGCTGAAGCCATGTGGTTACGATACCTTACGGATGCACTTGGCATTCCCCCGACGAAACCACAGATTTATTGTGACAATCAGTCCACTATTTGTGTTACCAAAAATCCAGTCCTTCATGATCGTATGAAGCATGTTGGGTCTGACTGTCACTTTGTTCGCGATGAGGTACTTGCAGGAGCGATTGCCACGCACTATGTCCCATCTACTGACCAGCTTGCTGATATTCTCACCAAGCCTCTTCCGTTACAGCCTTTTCAGTCTCTCTGCTCCAAGCTGCCCCTCGTTACCGCTGATCAGCTTGCGGGGGGATAATAGACTACATATATAATTATTAAATACATCTGGGTTATTCTGTAATTAGTTATTCTTCAGTTCTCTATATATACAGCTGTAACCCCTTCAATATTAATAAGATCAATTAATTCTTAAATCTGTATCACTCCTAAATAATGTTTTTGAATGAAATATAGCCAATAAGAAATGATACTAACACCGGGGCAGCCAAAAAGATCCAACATAATTTAATCATCATTATACATATGTCCCTTTGTATAAAGTTTAATTCAATATTGATTTTTGATTTAATAATAAGATTGGCATAGTAGGTAATATTCATTTAATATTTTTCTAATTGAATTTGCTTTGCAGGTTTTCCATATCTCACATACATGTTTTAAGATATAAGTGCAAGACACGTGTTGAAATTGGTTTTGAAAGTTTGAGCTAGTTCACAGGGATGCACGTGTATCTAGATACTACTTAAATAAAAAATAAATACAAAATGAGATAAAAAGTAATGGTAACGACAAGATCACACCAAATCGATCGGTGTACGAAATTAAACTTTTTGTTGTTACATAACGATGAATTTAATGATACAATTCAATAAAATTGAAGTAGCACTCAAAACAAATAGTGTATTTAAACTAATAACATGATACAATACAATACGTAACAACCATATTAAACTTCGGTTATTTTAAGAAATGATAAAGTTATTGTGTGACATCTATGTCTCGAGTTCGACCAAGCAATTACTACAGTAGGTATCAACCATCTAAAACGTTGGTAATTTGAAGAAATGTAAAGTTGTGCATAAAGTCAGGAGTTTGAGCTAGCAATTACCACAGTAGGTAAAGCAAACCATTTAAAACATTGGTACATTGAGGCAGCAATAAAGTTGTCTTGTGAATTATAAGTAGAGTTTGAGCAAGAAATTACTACAACAGGTAACAACCATCCAAAATTTGGGTAAACTGAAGCAATGATAAAGTTGTCATCTGACTTATAGGTCACGAGTTCAAGCAAGCAATTATCACAATAGATAACAACCACCTGAAACTTTGGAACATTGAGGTCATGATAAAACTGTCATGTGACTTATAATAACGAATTCGAGCAAGCAATAGGTAAATTCATTAAAGTAATGATGAATTATCAAATGAGTTATAAGCCATGAGGCAAGCAAATGTCAAGTTTCTAGTTCGAGCAGCAATTATTAAGTCACGAATCTGACCAAGCAATTACTAGGTCACAAGTTCGAGCAAGAAAGGAGATGTTGGTTTCAGCTCCACTTAGGGCTGGAGTTGGCCTCCTTTTCGTCAGATTTTGGGCAATTTTGGGTGTCACTCTATACGTCTTCAAAGTTGAATTTTGAAGCCAAATATTTCTTCCCTTGGTTTTTAACTTGGGCCACCAAAATAGTTGTGGCATTTGGACAATTCATCTCTTTTGGGCGTGAGCTCTTCTTCACAAACAAGACACCTTTGAATATGCAATTGAAGCCCATTAAGCTTCTCATTTAACTACTTGATTTGAGCTTGAATAAATATTTGTTTCACTTTTCTACTTACAAGCTCTGTGCACATGCGTTGCACGTGTGTGGCATGCTAAGTTGTTAGGAGTTGTTATTAATATATATATATATATATATATATATATATATATATATATATATATATATATATAAATTTAGAAACACTTCCCCTGAGTAAATAATAATATAATAAGAATAATCTCAATCCGTGATTGCAAACTAGTCATCGCGTTACATGAGTTATTATTTATCAATTTATATGCTAAAGAATATATGTAAACATATCTTAAATAAGTAATGTAATATGTATCTACATAAATTAGAAGATGAAGCTCTATTATTCGTGGTGCATCATGAGTGATTATTTTCCTAAAATAAAGATAATGATTATAGAAACCAATGCCTAAACCGTAACATCCAGTAGAAACACCCCCTATCGCCAAAGGCTTATCAAATACTTTGTGTTTGTGGTAAAGGGTAGCGACGCTGCTGAAATGTGACCACATTAAAAACCCTATCGCTCCTAGAGAAGTCACTATAATCAGAGAGTAAATGAATGCCATTATTAGTTTGGGGTTTCCTTGGACCATTTTTTATCGCCGGATGAAAATGGATTACTAAAGTTGAAAATAACTGGAGTGTAAATCAGATGCCTAGAATCCACAAAATGTAAAACCCTTGAAATCTTATCAGTATAAACAATGAGACCGAAATGGACAGTAAAGAGGATGATGAAACAGCGGTACAATTCCAGATGCTTAGCGACAAAACAACCAGTAGTTAATATGCATTAATTTTTACTATCTAGACTTAATCCATAATGAGACCATTAATCTTATTAGAATACTAGTTCTGAACACGTGCGATGCACGTGTATCCCAGGCTAATTAGCATTAATATACTAAAATCGTATAACTAATCTTATAATAGAACGAGTTACGTGAATTTGCTGGGGGGGGGGGGGGGGAGCAAGATAAAACTGCAGGTGAATGTTTGGTCTATTCGAAGATATGTATTATATATATCATCCCAAAACATAAAAAATTAGTAATATGGTATATTTGCAAAATTTATATATTAGTTGTGTATCAAAATTATCAGTCATAATTTTTTACGTGCGTGCATGGATGTAAATATAATGCACAACTTTATAGGGATTCATACAAAAAGTATCGATCTGAGCTCATATGATTAACACTGATAACCTAGGGGCACATTCAGCTAATCTATACGATCACAATCTGTCACGACGCGAATAGAGGTCCTGGCCGTGATGGGCATCCCAAATCAATGAAGGCGTCAGATGACCCTTTAGCATTATATCATATACGTAGTCATATTTAAAGTTGCGGAAACAATACTGTAAAAAGAAGGTTCAACATTTAAATAAAGAAACATCCATGTCTTAAAAACTAAATTCAAATAATTACCCAACACCGGTCTACAAAGCCTCTAATTTTAAGAATACTCCTATGTAGGGATATGACTCCAACTATGCCATAAAAAATCATAAAATGATAGAATGAAAACATAAGAGAAATGAAAAATCGCCTTCTGGATGATGGATAACTCACCACTTATCACCAACTGTCCAAGAGAAAATATGAGTGCCCTAATGCTGCACAAAACAATGAAAAAATGTCTCTGAACCTACATCATAAAATGATGTAGTGTCCGGGGATGGTCAGTACGACGAATACTAGCATGTATTGGGATAAGGGTCTTTTTCCCTTCCTATGTGGATAAATAAAATTCAATTTGGACCAACCCACTTTGGTCCATAGGCCCATTACTATGGCACATATATATTGATCTTTTTAGGTCTTATTTCACCATCCGCAAAGAGAGTTTTATCAGCCACAAAAGAGAGTGTAGATTTTCGCACTAAAATTTCAGCCACAACTGTCACCTTCAAATTGTGATTTCCACTTCATTTCTTGTCCGATTGAGTTGGTTTTTGGATAGATTATTTCCTTCATCTCAATCTTTGATTAGGAACTGACGGAGTTGGATTTCGTGGCATGTAGCTCCTATTTTCATCCTCGAATAAAAGCTATATTTTTTGTGTTTTTGCTCCTTTTTATTCTCTAGTTTTGGTGTCATATTGTTGTGTGGTTAATCATTGTTTTGCACTTATTTGGTGGCAATTTTGGAGAACAATATTGTAACTCTTGGTGACTATAGTGGATGTTTTAGTCCCGTAGTTTTTTACTTTTCACATTGAAGGGTTTTCCACATAAATTTGGTGTCTTAGCTTGAGTGGTTTTATTCGTGTCTTATCTTATTTGTGTGATTCATATATTTTCTTCTATATTAATATTGTTTTTGGGTTTGCTTATCTCCTCTTGGTTCAAATTGAAAGGGAAAGTTTAGACTTGGGTATTCTTCTGCTGCTACCATGTCGTGTACTTTGATTGTGCTACCTTGCCTTTCCCAACAAAGTGGTATCAGAGCGTTGATTGTTGTTGATTAATGATTTGAATGATGCAGGAAAATATGTGTAAAATGGTTTGTTTGAATAGTAGTAATATCATACTTGAATAGGCAAGATGAAAGATCTCCTATTTATCAAGAAAATACATTTACTTATGTTTGCATCTACTAAACCTCAATCTAAGACAGATGAGGATTGGAAATTTAAGCACTTACAGGTTTATGGCTATATTAGAAAATGGGTTGAAGATACCGTTAGAAATAACATTATGACTGAGACACATGTCAAAAGTTTATGGGATAAGCTCGAGACATTTTATACTTCGAATACTGGCAATAACAAGTTGTTCCTTCTTAAGCAATTGATAAATATCAGGCATAAAGAGGGAAGACCTATTTATGATCATATAAATGATTTTAAGGGTGTCCTTGACCAGCTGTCCGGAATGGGTGTAAAGTTCGTTGAAGAAATTCAGGGACTTTGGCTACTTAATACTCTGCCTGACTCTTAGGAAGCTCTTCGAGTTTCTTTGACTAATTCTGCTCCCAGTGGTGTTGTAACTATGGACTATGTTAAGAGTGATGTATTGAATGAAGAGATGAGAAGAAGATCTCAGGCCTCATCTTCTTCATCATCACAGTCTGATGTTTTGGTTAATGAAAAGAGGGGTAGAAACAATTCCAGTGGTTCGAATGATAGAGATAAAAGTAGAAGCAAGTCAAAGTCTAAATTCAAGAATGTTACATGTGACTATTACAACAAAAATAGGCATATCAAGAAATATTGTTAGAAGTATAAGAAAGATATGAGACAGCAAAAGAAAGAAGGCAATAATGAAAATCGTGTTGCTGTTATTTCTAATGATGATATTCTTGTTCTATTTGGTAAGAATTCCATTAATCTTGTTCATTATTGGTTTATGGATTCTGGTTCTACTTCTCATGTAACGTCAAAGAAGGAATTATCTTCTTCTTATACTCCAACTTATTTTGGTATGATGAAAATAAGCAATAATGATGAAGTTAAAGTACTTGGCATTGGCATTGTTTGTTTGGAAAGCAACAATGGCTCCAAACTAGCTCTCAACAATGTCAAGCATGCTCCAGATGTTCGCTTGAATTTGATTTTAGTAGAGAACCTTGATGATGAGGGCTATGTTAACACCCTTGGTACTGTCTAGTGGAAGCTTACTAAAGGTTCGATAGTTATGGATCGAGTTGACAAGTTGTCTATCTTGTATGTATTTCAACGCTCTACTTCTAGAGGATTAATAAACTTGGTGGAGAATGATACTTCATTAGAGTTATGGCATAGAAGGTTGAGTCATATATGTGAGAAGGGGATTGATAGTTTGGCTAAGAAAAATTATTTTTCAGGAGTGAAACAAGCAAAGTTGAAAAAGTGTGTTAATTGATTAACTAGTAAATAGAAACGAGTTTCTTTTCAAAGCCATCAACCTTCAAGAAAGCTTGATTTGCTGGAGTTGGTACATTCTGATTTGTGTGGTCCCTTTAAAGTAAGGTCTCATAGTGGTGCACTTTACTTTGTGACTTTTATTGATGATCATTCTCGCAAACTTTGGGTATTTCCTTTGATGTCCAAGGATCAAGTACTTGATGTGTTCAAGGATTTTCAAGCCTTTGTTGAGAAACAGACATGGAAGTAATTGAAATACATCCGCTTAGATAATGGTGGTGAGTATATTAATTCTTTTGATAGATATTGTAGAGAGCAGGGTATTCGGCATAAGAAAACTCCTCCAAAGACTCCTCAGTTAAATGGTTTAGCAGAGAGGATGAACAAAACTCTTGTTGAGAGGGTTAGATGTATACTTTTAGATACTAAGATGCCAAATTCTTTTTGGTCAAAAGCACCTAATATCGTTGCTTATGATATCAGTTTATCTCCTACTGTTGCTTTGGATGGTAATGTTCGTAACAGAGTTTGGTCTGGTAAGTATGATTGTTATGATTATCTTAGAGTATTTGGGTGTAAAGCCTTTGTGAATGTTTCTAAGGATGAAAGGTCAAAGTTGGATGTTAAAACTAGGCAGAGTATCTTCATTGGTTATGGTCAATATGAATTTTCCTATTGCTTCTATGATCTAGTTGAGAAGAAACTTGTTAGAAGTCGTGATGTTGTGTTCGTTAAAGATCAAATAATTGAAGATTTTGACAAAGTTGAGAAGGTTAATTCTCAGAGTAGTGAAATCCTAGTTGATGTTGATCCGATTTCTTTGACTACTACTCCTAATGAAATTCTTCATGATGATGAAAATCAAGTTGATAATAAAGATGATGATCATGTTCAGAATAACCAACATGATGTTGTTGATGCTCCAGTGCAAGTTGATATGGTTGATTATCAACCAGTTATTGATGCTCCAAAGAGCTCTATCAGATGATCTACTAGAGAGATAATACCTTCATCCCGTTATTCTCCTAATGAGTATGTACTTATGACTTATGGGGGATAACCTAAGAGTCTCGATAAGGCTATGGAAAATGAAGAAAAAGAAAAGTGGTTTGATGATATGGGTGATGAGATTAAATCTTTGCATGATTATATCTTTAATTTGGTTAAGCTACCTAAAGACAGAAAATCTTTGAAAAACATATGAGTTTTTTGAGTGAAACATGAAGATGGTAACTCAATTCCATGGTACAAGGCTAGATTTATTGTGAAGTGATTTAACCAAAAAAAAAGAGTTGATTTTGATAAGATATTCTCTTCAGTTGCGAAGATGTCATCCATTCATGTGGTTCTAGGCTTAGCTGCAAGTCTAGATTTAGGGGATGAGCAAGTGGATGCTAGAACTGCTTTTCTTCATGGTGACTTAGATAAAAAAAATTATATGGAGCAACCCAAAGATTTTGAAGTCAAGGGAGGAGAGAATTATGTTTGCAAATTGAAGAAGAGATTGTATGGTTTGAAACAAGCTCCCAGGCAGTAGTACAATAAGTTTGGTTCCTTTATGAGTCAGCAGGGCTTTAAGAAGACTACATCAGACCATTGTGCTTTTGTGCAAAACTTCTTTGATGGTGACTTTATTATTCTGTAGCTTTATATTGATGACATGTTTTTATTGGTCATATACTTGTAGGAAAGAGTTAAGTAAGTCTTTTTCTATAAAAAAAAAACTTAGGACCAACAAGGCAGATTCTTGGCATGCATATTTTTCATGATAGAATGACCAAGAAGTTGTGGTTATCATAAGAGAAGTACATTTAGAAAGTAATTTGAAGGTTCAGTATGGATAAGGCTAAGGTTGTTAGTACACATTTAGCCATGCACTTCAAATTGATCACGAAGTAGTGTCCTTCCAGTGATGATAAGAAACAAGATATGAAGAAAGTTCCTTATTCTTCAGTTGTTGGTAGTTTGATGTATGAAATAGTTTCTTTAGGAGCGGATATTTCTCATGTTGTTAGTATTGTTAGCCATTTTCTTTCTAATTTGGGAAGAGAACATTAGAATGTTGTGAAGTGGATTATGAGATATCTTTGTGGCACTTCTAGTCTGAGTTTGTGTTTTAATATAGGGGAGCCTATCCCTTGTGGTTATACTGATTCATACATGGCTAGTGATATTGATACTCACAAGCCTACTTCAAGATATTTGGTTACTTTTGTAGGGCGATCTTTGTCTTGGCAATCTAGGTTGTAAAAATATGTTGCTTTATCTACTATAGAAGCTGAGCTTATTGCTGCCGTTGAAGCTTGTAAAGAATTTCTTTGGATGAAGATATTCTTGTGGGAACGTGGTTGTACTCAATAGAGGTATATGCTTTATTGCGATAGTCAAAGTGCTATACATCTTGGCAAGAATTCTATATTTCATGGTCGGTCTAAACATATTGATGTGAGATACCATTGGATTCAAGATGTGTTAGATTCTTAGTTGCTTGAACTTGAGAAGATTTATATGAATGATAATGGTTCTAACATGATGAATAAAGCTTTGCCAAGAGGGAAGTTTAAATATTTTTGCATGATTGTCGAGATGGCGGTCTCCTCCACATAGTCTGGAAGGGGAGAATTGTTGGGATTTGGATCATTTTCCCTTTTCATGTGGATAAATAAAGACTAATTTGGACCAACCCACATTTTTTACCATAGTCCCATTACTATGAGGCTTATATATTGATCTTTTTCGATCTTATTTCACCATACACAAAAAGAGTTTTAGTAGCCACAAAAGAGAGTGCAGATTTTTGCACTAAAATTTCAGCCACACTTGTCAACTTAAAATTATGATTTTTACTTCGTTTCTTGTCCGATTGAGTTAATTTTTGAATATCTTATTCCCTTCATCTCAATCGTTGATTAGGAACTAACGGATTTGTATGGCCTGTAGCTCCTATTTTTCATCCCTGAATAGAAGCTACGTTTTTTTTATGTTTTTTCTCTTTTTTGTCTCTAGTTTTGATGTCATCTTGTCGTGTTGTTGCTCGTTGTTTGTCACCTATTTGGTGGAATTTTGGAGAAAAATGTTGTAACTCTTGGTGATTATAGTGGAGGTTTTGGTTCCGTCGTTTTTTACTCTTCAGATTGAAGGGTTTTCAACATAAATTTGGTGTCTTGGCTTGATTGATTTTATTCTTGTCCTATCGTATTTGTGTGATTGGTATATTTGTTGTCATATTACTATTGTGTTTGGATTTTCTTATCTATTCATGGTTCAAATTGAAAGAAAAAGTTTAGAACTTGGGTATTCTTCTACTGCAGCTACCCTGTCGCACACTTTGATTGTGTTGCCTTGCCTTTCCCAACAGCATGCAACCTAAGGAAAAGGATAAAACATTCATTTATAAAACCAGTCATAAAGCCTATTTTCAAAATTAATAATAATAATAATAATAATAATAAAGTACGAGACAGGGGACAAGGAACATAAAGCATGACAATGTAAAATTTAGTCTTGAACTATATAGCTTTTCACCGTCTTCTTGTAACTCATGGGCTATATGAGTTCGGAATGCTCCAACCAGCAGGACCTCAATCCATGTTAGTTGCATGAACTGAGATTAGTCTAAAGACATCAATATTTAATAGCCATGATAATCATAATTGTATACTACTGCACAAAGCAATCATACAACGGTCATTCTCTGTTCAGGACAAGATCTCCCAATTTCAGTAAACGTGGTTTCAAGTGTTGGTCACAAGGACTACACCTTCATGATGAAGATACATAATTCCCTTTTATGACCAATTAAAATGTTTACATAATCATTAATCCATGAAGTCTTTCATTAAGGTATTTCCATATTGGTATCGTCATACCAAGACCTGCAAACCATTCATATTATGCCATAATGTTTCATAATATGTTTTAGACTCCCAAATTCATCTTTAAAATTTATCAATAGAAATTTCAACAAAACGTCATTTATCTTTTCATTCGTTCATCTCATACCTTATTCAAAACACGGTGTGAAGAAATCATAATTCCCATGAAGAAAATCAAGTTTTGAAGTGGGTTGAGTGCCATATTTTCATCTTGTAAAATCCTTAAATGTTGTAAATCCATGTTAAAAATTTCAACATTTTCAAAGAACATATTACATCTCAAAATCCATTAATAGTTCTTAGAAAATCCCCCCAAAACAAGAAGAGAAATCATTATAAAGTTTTTCACAACAATCTTCTCAACCCTAGTACCAAATCCCCAATTTAATCATACACAAAAATAGTTAAAAGTCCATACTTTATAATAATAATATAATTAGGGAGTGTTCAACATGTCTTTTTGATAAATATTGTTTGAATCTGAGCCCTGAATCTGGAACCCTAGGAGTTCTTTCCTCTAAGAATGTTTTGGGGGAGAAAGAAGAGTTTCTAATATTTTATATTTGAGAAGGATCATAATTCAGTGTTCAAAAAGGGGTTTATGAATATAAGGGTCAGACCTCATAAGGAAATTGACAAACTACCCGTAAGCTTACCTAGAAAAATTTCCCAAAAATAAGTCCCCACGACCTCACTTACAACCCCCGTAGGTTGTACCTTCGAACAATAGGTAGGCATAGGAATCAAATCCTTTTTGTAGCTCTCAAACCTTTTGTCTGGACCCACTTAAGGCCTCCGTAAATAGTACCTATGGAGTTCAAGTTAGGTCGTAGATATCAGACCCCTTTTTCAGCTCTCAGGATCTACTTATAGTACCTATGACCCATAAGGAGGGTCTTAAGTATCAAACCCTTTTCATCTCGTAGGACCAACTTTTGGACTGACTAATGGCCCCCGTATGTAGTACTTACGGACTATAATCTAGGGTCGTAAGTAGGTAGACAACTTGACAGGGCTTTAGTAAATGGCCATGACTTTTCACTACGACATCATATTAAACCGAAATTGGATGTGTTGGAAAGATAATTCAATTATATATAATTTGATGGGTCTTGAGCTCAAAAAAATTATATAATCTAGTAGTTTTTCCTTCTTGAAGTTGAGTATAGCAAGACTCCTCATGAGAAATTTTGACTTGGCCAAGAGTTTAGAGTTACTTGAGGCCTTGATATATTTATAAATTACATCCAATACTACAAAGCATATGACGTTTTTTTTAAACGTACTTGCATTTTATACAACATTGGGTGCACGATGGTTCTAAAATTTTTGGGTGTTACATTATCTCCCCCATGGAATCATTCATTCCTTAAATGATGGGTGGGAACTTATTGAAGCTCTAGAAGTATGAAATAAATTAAGTAACTTCACATTAGGGATTCATCCTCAAGAAGACATACATAGGCATCAAAAAGAGTTTCATTACAATACCAAGCAAACTGTGTAAGCAGACATCACGAGTTAACGAGACTTGACATTGAGATGATCTTGGGCATGGATTCTATAGAACATGATCATAATACGTACAACATGAACTTATTTTTTGATCATAGGTCCTGATCTATATTTATACATGACATGAAATAAGATTTTTATGTGAAATAAGAACAGAATAGTTCTCCACCTTAAATAATACGTCTAACAACCCATAAAATTAGCGACACTTCTCCACTATCCTTTCAACCACGAATACCACAATTCGCCATTTCAATCTTATAATTCCCCAAGAAAGCACATAACTACACGAGTGTATGTCTAACTAAATATTTCTCCTATTTTGAAGCGTAACCTAGAGTTAAAAGGTACTAGCTTAAGCTGTAGGGCCTTATACTTTGAATCTATCTAAGAATACTACTCCATCATATCACTATAATCAAACCTCAAATCTTAACAAAGGAGTATTAGCCCCACAACACAAATATTTGTATATCTATCAATCATAACATCCAAGCCTATTATTTCTACTCACCTTATTATGAATCTACCCACCAAAAACCAGAAACTTCAATCACTATCACAAAGGTATTCACCACATCTCCCCTTCATAACTATTTCACATAACGAAAGTTTATCTTACTCTTCAAACTTCATCCATAACCTTAGATCGAGTTGTCACATACAAATATTTTACAATAAAGAACATCTACTTTCTTATCTAAAATAGTACTACACTTCCATAGCCACTATCATTCTAGCATAATGAGGGTCATTGAGCGACTAGAGTACAAGCATCAGGAATAGGGGTGATACTGCTCAATTTGACTCCTATTTATTGTACTACTTAAGGTGAGACTTTTGAAGTGAAATACTATGCAATAGGCAATATTACTTCATATCAAACACCTAGATCATAAATAGAGGGTCGTTCAAGCATAAACATAACATAGCATCAGTTCTTAGGACTGGGCACAATGAGAAACTTAAGAGCATATATCCTTAGTTGTATAACATAGAGCTGAGATTCATATATTCAATGGGTACGACAAGGATTTTGACTTGAAGCTATTACTTCTCATTCTAAGAATTGAGAATGGTCATGAGTTTGCATAGATAACGTCACACTAGGCTAAGACATAACATAAAATGAGTTGGTAAAATATCGAGACTATAGTTTCCTTAGAATTAAAAATAAAGTGAGACCTGAGTTTATGGATCATGAGCGTCATATCGTAGAGCTTGAAAACTTGGAAGCTTGGACTGCTGAGAGACATTATTGCTTCTGGCTCAGGGGTTGAAGCATGGACATAAATTGCATAGAGAACTCGGACATTCGGCAGGCATAATTTGAATACATAAGAAATTGATAGAATGTCCTCTTAAACCAAGGTAGGAGGAATTTTCTAGGATAAGAATAGATTTATCATGACTCTTTCTTGAAACTCACCACTATGAGAAAATTCAAAATCTTCCCTAGTTCATAATCTCCCCCTTAGATTAAAAGTCATTAACCTAGACTTACGGATATATCCTCTCATTAAATTTACACGTACAACACTCAGTATAATGGAGGTATCACCATACATATGAATTCCAGACTCTCCCCTGCTAACTATAATATGAGGACACTAAGTTCTCTCTAGGATATCCCTTCCAAGGATACTAATCTTAACTTTTTGTAGGGTCCATAGACGTCACCTTGTAACTCACACTCTCATGAGCATACATATCCATACTTCGTAACACATAACAATCAATTCTCCACTCCTTAGTATACTAGCATTAAACCGTAATAGCATAACCTCAAAACTTAATAATTATTTAAGCTATACAAAGAAGTCACATCGTCTATCTATATTTTCCTCAATTCAGCTCTAAAGAAAACTATATAACAACTTCCTACATTTATCCATACATGAAATTCAAGAACATGAACTAGGTATACATGACACTTATACACTTAAAACCTCATCTAATAATATGCTACCTAGGGTTCAGCTTATTCTTATAAATCTAATGCTTTTATCCACCTAATGACTTAACCATAATTTATCATTTCAACAATAGTCCTCATGTATATATATATTGCAATTATCCACTCAAATTTGTAATAAGTTATCAAATTAATCTCTTTCACACATCAAATCAAGCCTACTAACTTACTCCTATAAATTTTGCATCACTATCCTAGAGCTAACATTCTTATCACCACATTCAACATCTAAAGTTTAAGCTTAACATCTATCATCAATCATGAATTACTAATGAAGCATCCCACATACTACACTAGTCCATCAAAAGATATGACAAATTGATCAATCTAAATTACTTATTCCATATAACTATGACCTACAAGTACATCCTCTTCCCAACTTTATACTATACCTTAAAATTTACTACACATCTTCTAACCTATCGAACTAGATTACAACTACTAGATAAAAATCAAGAGACTCTTGGTGTAGTAAAACTAGATAATTAGGATAGTTGATCGTAATCCTATAATATGATCTATTACTATCCATTAGCATATACTCCATCCTCACATCACACATACTTATCCATACATATCTTTAAACTACCTTCACAATTCTATAAACACCATTGTGTCCCCATTTCTAATATTTTCAAATTGAATGCTAAATTTATTAATTATTAGTCAATCTATCCTTCCATTCACAACCTATGATTATAGTTTTTTACTACTAGAATAACTATCCATCATGAGCTCCTTCCATATTTCAAATAAAGTCTAGATTATCATAACTAATCACTTTCTCTATATGTACCATAAAATCTATAAGTATTTGTACAACCATAACCAATCACCATAGGAGCATACCACCCCTTCACTCACTTAAAGGTTACACAAATATAATCACCTTTTTTGCTCAAAAGTTACCCTCACTCTTCTTCTAATCTTATGACTTTATATCACTAACTTTTAAATCCTCTTACTACTCATAGGTCATAACACCCCAATTTATAATACCTCTTAGGTGGAAATACTAGCCCAACATTCAGATACGTATATTTTCCATTAAGCGAGATGCCTATAATAAAGTTTTTAATAGGGACTGACTACACCTCTTACCTCAGGCTGAGATGCATGATTTATGAAGGTAAAGGGGTACACTTGAATTGTAATGCCCTGCAAAATCCTCTTCCAGTCTGAGCCTTGGAGCGTATTTGATAAAGCAAAAATTTGAGTCAAAATATTTCATAAATATCCTCCCAAGTATGAAATACTTATAATAATGTGGGAATCTATTTGAGCATTAATTAATATCATAGAGGTCCCCTAATACAAGGACGAGTTGAAAGTTTTTCTATCGTTCAAGTTTTTGTGACTGTCAAAATTTGGGTCAACTTCAATCAACCATAACTCCTTGTATATGTATAATTATTGGACCTTCTATATATCAAATGAAATATCGTTGAATTATCTTTTCAACGATACCAATTTCGTTAAAATCCGATACCGAAGCAAAGAGTTATGCCTATTTTACTCCAGCTTGTCAGTCTGAAAAATGTGTTACGACATTTTTTACGGCCCATCACAAAAAGGTCATCACAATTAGGCAGAAAGTCATAAAATCCACCCTTTTGTGATGATATTTTTTGACGGCCTATCACGGGTTTGACGGACTGTCACAAATGTCGTCAGCCATTTTTTTTCAGCAATTTAGGGCATTTTTGCAAGGGTATTTTGGTCATTTTCCACTTTTTTTAGCCTCTATAAATATGAGAACCCACTTCCAAAATCCTAATTTCATCAATTTCTCTTCCAATTCTCTCAAGAATATCTATCTAGGGTTTCCTCAAGAACCCTAATCTTCTAAAAATTCATCCATAAATTCTTCAAGGTTTCTTCAAGAATCAAGTTTCTCATAGTGTGGGCTTCGAGAATTATTTATTACAAGTGTGGATAGAGTCTCAATCATTAGAATTCATCCAATTTCAAAGGTTAAGGTATGTAGATGTTGATTCTTGGGTCCCTTTCATCCAAGAAGCTCAAGCACCCTTTTATTAAAAAACTCAAAGATTTTTATGTTTATGAGTTTTTAATGATTTGTATGAGTTGAAATGGATGTTCAATGTGTTGTTGAGTTTTGATTTATGTTTGTCTACAATATTTATGAGCTTTGACCCCAGTATGTGGAATTCATGTGATGTTTGTGATAGACCTTCTTGAAGTTGTTTTCTATGTGATGTGTTCATGACTTTTGGGTGTAGAAATGGTTGAATAAGCGAAGTATCTCCCCCATAGGTTTGATAAAGATCTTAGGTGAAGTATAAGTGTCATTATAGTATGTTTAATATGAAACCCCACATTGTGATCTAGTCCATGCATGCCTAGTTTTTGATAAAATGCCTTAGTGAGTGAAATGTGCCAAGATAGCATGAAATCCCCAAGTAGGTGTAAAATCGGTTATTTCTAGTGGTTGTTGAAAGACCCTAGTGAAAAAGTCAAGATATAATGGTTCTAAATTCCCCAATTAAGTTCTCTTTTATATATTCTAAGCTTTCAATACATGCCAAGAGGTTAGCAAGTAAGTTATGACGTAATAGTCTGAAGTTTCCCCAAACCATATAATATCCAAACACATGTCAAGACTGAAATAGGTATGAAATAGCTGAGGTAAAACCTTGTTGAATAGAGTACGATCTAGTATCGTTTTTCCCCTACGTTATTATATGATTTTGAGATACCTAAAGTGACCCCTCGGCGACTGTGAAGGGGCGACTGTGAAAATGCTCCAATGATTATGATGATGCTTTAATGATTATGAGATATTTTAATGATTGTGATGAGATATGAATGATTGTGATGAGACGTGAATGATTGTGATGATGAACGAATGCTTATGATGATGAATGAGTGATTATGTTTTTCTTTAATACTATCGAGTCCTGGGGGTATTGATACCCGACAATAGAGTTGTTGTCTAGAGCACGTGTCAGTTTCTCAATAATTCCAGTCGAGCCATGATTCTCAGAACTCAATAAACTATACAACTCTGTATCCTCAAACAAGTGCAGAACTTAAGAAAGCTCAATAATCTCAGTTATCTCTGTAATCTCTGTATCGCTAGTAATCTAGCCTCAGTCCTGTAATCAATTTAGGTCTAATAGTATTCAAGTGATTCAATTCTAATCTCAGAAGTTATTCGAGTAATCTATTCAAGATATGTATCGTCAGTCAGATACCATGATTCGATACCTTTTCCATCAGATATGGAACTAAGTAATCTCAGCGTAACTCAGTCAGATCTTTTGAGAAATATGATTAGTATCAGATTTAGCTCAGTCTAAGTTTAGTTAAGAATCAGATCAGTGTCTTTCAGTTAGGAGTAGGACTCAGCACTGAGTGAGCTCAAGGATGAGAACTCACCTTCTAGTAGAGGGTGTGATTCTTAGCAGCAATTCTTGTTCTCCAGAACTACATAGCCAATGTAGGTTAAGACATCATACCTGATAGTTGAGGGTAGATAAGTTGTCTTGACCTGTTAGATGAGGTCTCCACCATTCTCATTTGAGTACCTGATAGATGAGGGTCACATAAAGATAATGTCTTTACCCGTGGCACGATATTGGCACCCTTCCAACCGGGGGTAGAGGATGGACCCCTAAGAGATAGTAGGGGCATGTCGGTTAGATGACTACTTCCCATAGTTGTAGTTTCAGTATCAATATTCAGGAATCAGGACTGTGTGGTACAGTCATTTATCTCAGTGAGGAACTCAGATAGTTCTATTAATTTATAGACCATCCCGTCAGATAGGCTTGGTCTCATATATAATTGTTTGATATCATATTCAGAGATATGCCACCAGACAAGCTTGATCACAGTATCAGATTTCTAGTGAATATTCTTGTCGTCAGATTCAGATATAATCATATTTCTTATCATTGATAAAGCTTCCAAAGTCATCTATTAGAAAAATTAATCTCAGTCTCAGACCATGTTGAGTATTTTTATTATCATAGCTAGAGATCTCCCATCAGATAGGTTTGATCTCCATCTCAGATTCTATTAAGTATTCTTGTTGTCAGATTCAGGCATGATCATACTTCTTATAATTGATAATCGCTCCGGAATAATCTGTTAGCAAAGTTAATCTTTAACTCTGTCAGTCGAAAGTAGTAAGCTCAAAATTTAGTCCTTGATGTATGTACATCCATACTCTCAGATGAGTCGTTATCAGTATCAGATGAGTCAGTGATTCAGTATCTCAGTGTTTGTAGTGATTTCAGTCTGCAATAAAGTGGTATTTGAGTTTTCAGTATCTAGAGTTGCGATGATTGTGTTCATGTTCTGTGCATTCATATATGTGTTCTCATGCAGTAGCTTCCTAATTATTTAGTTTAGATATTGTGCATGCATGAGCCCTTGCATTAGCCTACCCCGTCTAAATACTCGGTATATTCTTGTACTGACGCATTTGCGCTATGGTGTTTTATTTGACACCATAGGTTCATAGGCACAGGATCCAGATTATCCTCAGCAGTTCAGTCCCAGTCAGCAGCTGTAGCAGTGAGTCCTTTTCTTTCGAGGACGAATCTCAGTTTACTATTATTGCTACAGACTTTGTTTATTTTCAGTTGATAGAGTTAATTGGGGACCTATCCTATCAACTCTACAGTTCAGACAGTTTAGAGGCTTTTCAGATGGATGTATTAGTATTCAGTTTTTTGTAGTATGAGTATTCATAGATGTGTTGAACCTTAAGGCTAGTTTCCGCATTTATTTTAGATATTATGCAGTGTATAGGTACGATATCAGTAAGGGTTAGATTGTGGTCCTTCGGGGTCATAAGCACCGTGTGACATCTCGGGATGGGATTTCGGGGAGTTACATCAATCCATACACTTTGATGCACTAATGGACTCCTTTAAAGTCCCTGTGCCATTTCATAACTTTTTGATGACTCAATTAAAAAGGACCACAATGTTAGAAACCTAAGATTTTGCACTTGTATCGCCTTAATAATGAGATGTAGCCAAAAAATTAGATCCAGGAAGGAATTTGGATACTTTCATATGAACAACACTATAGCATAATCTAAAGTTTGAACAAATGAGAACCATTTCCTAAATGCCTCATAGCCTCCCTCTTATAAGTGTAGCGTGCTACACGTCCATAAAAAGGACTCTACTTGACATGGCTTTGTAAACACCATGGAACCTTGAACCATGCTCTTATACTAAGTTTGTCACGACCCAAACCGAGACCCTGGCCTTGATAGGTATCCCAAACCAATGAAGGCCTGAGATGACCCCTTAGCATTATATTATATGTATAGTCATATTTAAAATTGCAAAAAGAAGACCATAAAAAAAATGTTCAACATTTAAATAATGAAAAATCCATGTCTTAAAAAAAAAATTCAAACAATTACCCAACACTTGTCTATGAAGCCTCTAACTTTAAAAATACCCTATGTTGAGAGATGGCTCTGACTAAGCCATAAAAAAAAGTTAAAATAATAGAAAGAAAACATAAGAGAAATGAATAATTACCTTTCGAATGATAGAGGGATCACCACTTATCGCCAGTTGTCCAAGAGAGAATATGAGTGCCCTAATGCTACAAAGAATAATGGAAAAATGCCTCTGAACCTACATCATAAAATGATGTAGCGTCTGGGTCCAGTCAGTGCGATGAATACTATCCTGCAACCCACCAAAAGGGATAAAACATTCACTTATTAAATCATTCATAATGCTTATTTTCATTATCAATAATTATAATAAAGTATAGTACAGGGGATAAGGAACATAAAGACATGACGATATAAAATTTAGTACTGAACTATGTAGCTTTTCACCGTCATCCTGTAACTCATGGGCTAAATGGGTCCGGTACTCCCCAATCGACGAGCCCCAATCCATGTTAGCCATATGGACTGAAATTGGTATGAAGACACTAATAGTCAATAGCCATCATAAACATAATTGTATACTACTGTGCGAAGCAATCGTAAAATGGCCATTCTCTATTCAAGATAAGATCTCCCAACATCGGCAAACGTGGTTTCAAGTGTTAGTCACAAGGATTACACCTTCACGATGAAGCTACACAATTCTCATTTATTCCAAATTAAATATTTTCATAATCATTAATCCATGGAGTCTTTTCTTTAGGCATTCCCATATTGGTATCGTCATACCAAGACTTGCAAGCCATTTATATTATGCCATAGCATTTTTATATAATGTTTTAGACTAATAAATTCATTTTTAAAATTCATAAACATAAACCCCAAATGTTTTCAAAATTGTATTTGGCCTTACATTCTCTCATCTCATACCTTATTAAAAGACGGTGCAAGGAAATCACAATTTCCATGAAGAAAACCAAGTTTTTAAGGGGGTTTAGGGCCATATTTTTATCTTACAATATCCTTAAAGGTTGTAAATACATGTTAACAAGTTCTCTAATTTTAGAGAACATATTACATCTCAAAACTCATTAATAGTTCTTAGAGAAGCCCTGAAAGAAGAAGATAAATCAATATAAAGTTTTTCATGATAATCTCCTCTACCCTAGTTTCAAATAACCAATTTAATCATACACAAAAATAGTAAAAAAATCCATACTTTATGATAATAATAGAATTAAGGAGTTTTCAACATGCCTTTTTGATGAATAGAGTTTGAAGCTAAGTCTTGAATCTGGAACCCTAGGTGTTCTTGTCTCTAAGAATGTTTTGGGGGAGAAGGAAGAGTTTCCTATGTTTTCTTTTTTAGAAGGATCATAATTCAGTATTAAAAAGAGTTTTAAGCATATACGTATTTGAAATCATAAGTAAATAACCAAAATACCCCTAATTTTACCCCAAAAAATTTCCCAAAAATAAGTCCCCACGACCTCACTTATGGCCCCCATCGATTGTACCTACAGACCTTAGGTAGGGTTGTAAAAATCTAATCCTTTTTCAGCTCTAGGAATCTACTTACAGACCCATGTATGGACCTTGTAAGTAGTATATAAAGTACGTTAGTAGGGTAGCAGGTATTAAAGCCTTTTTTCAGCTATTAGGACCTACTTAGGGACCCACTTACGAACCATGTAAATAGTACCTACAACTTGTAAGTAGGATTTTAAGTATCAGACTCTCTTTCATCTCTTAGTATCTACTTACATACCCACTTACAACCTCAATAAGTATTACTTATGGAAATTAAGTTAGGGGTCATAAGTTGGCAGACATCTTGACAGGCTTCACTAAAATAACCATAACTTTTTACTCTGACATCAGATTAAGGAAAAACTGGATGTGTTGGAAAGATAATTAAATTACATATCATTTGGTGGATCTTGTGCTTCAAAAAAATCTAGCTATATACTCGTTTGAATTTGACTATACCAAGATATTTCATATGAAATCGATCGGTAAGGGAGATTTTAACTTGGCCAAGTGTTTGAAGTTACTTGAAGCCTTAATAAATTTATAAAACACTTCCAATACTATGAAGAATATGAAATTAGTTTTCACATGTACTTTCATTTTATACAAAGTTTGGTGCAGGACATTTGTAACATTTTCATGGTGTTGCACAATCACCATTAAAGTTACCTAAAGTAATTATGTACGCAAATTTAATGCATTGAATTATCTTTAGTCTTCATCAAAATTGAAAGAAAAAAATGATAAACATAAAGTTCGAAATGAGGGAATAAGAAATTCACAAAATGTAAAACGAAGATAAGTGAAAACTTCATGCTAACAAAAATTAATCATCAAATATGTAAACAACCATGGGAAGGGGGAGAGTAAAACACCTCTATACGTACATGTATAATTTTGTAATTTTCTTATTTTTCCAAAACATGAATTTTTTTAGATTGTCTTGTCCCTTATTGTTTTATGCCATATGACTAATATTTTCATGGAAACTTAAAATCACTTATGCAATGAATTACAAATAATGAGCTTTTGAATCTCAAAATCTTTGTAAATGTTTTATATATACAAGCAAATATCAACAATTAGAAATACTCTATGCAATGTTTCTATTGAGAGGCTTTTTGGCCATCTTGCTCGTACCGCAGAACTGCACTCTTAAGTAAGCGCTTCAATCTTAATATCACCCAACTTCATTTTGTTTGTCACCACATCCTTCAAGTATGTACTTAGACATTTCTTGCAAAACATCTAATAAAGGAAGGTTAATTTTATGTACTCTTAATGTGTTAAAGCACTTCTTAAAACAAGTATCTCTTAGGGTTTTTTAAGCTTTTGATGGATCAGTAGTGGTGGACTCTCTTGAGATTGCTAAACCAAATTTTAATTTGGGTACTCGTACTTCCCTTTTTATAAACTTCTTTGGATCATAGAAATGCAGACAAAGAAAATGAAATTATATTTATTAATAAGTCTATAATGGAGTTCAAATACAATGTGAACAAAATAGATTGCACTAGCTTGCGCCTCCCTCAAGTTAGGTGTGATGAGAAAACACTTAAATATAGGAGTATAAGCTTGAAGGATGGCTTAGACAATGGTTTGGTAAACGGATCTACAACTTGATCAGTGGAGTGGATGTGTGATACTCAGACTAGGTCATTACAAAATTGGTTGTGAACAAAGTGAAGATCGAACTCGAGGTGCTTTATTTTGGTATGATGTATTGGGTTTTCAGAAATGCATGAGACCCCAAGGTTATCACAAAGTATTCTAGGTGCATTAGAGAGTATAACATAAAGATCCCTGATCAAGTGAGTGATCCAGTTTATTTCAGACAAGGCAGAGGAAACAACCCTATAATCAGCCTTAATGGAGGATAGAGAGATGGTAGGTTGCTTACGATAATACTTGTAAATAGAATTCGTACATATAAAAACAATGTAGCCAAAGATTGAGTGGTAATCATTAATATCAACCATCCAATCAACGTCAGCATAGGCATAAAGATCAGTTAATTATTGTGGAGAAATATGAATACTAGTCTGGGATATTTCTTTGAGGTACTGAATACTAAAGTGTATGTCAAAGATTGATAGAAAAATGATGAATGAAACTGAACAACCAATCAATTTGGTTATGAATGGTGTTGTCCCAATGAAAACTAATGTTGCATCATTAAGTCATTCAAATATTGCTCTAGCGATGAAAACAAAAGAGAAATAAAAATAATATTTTGGTGTGAACTTCAAAGAATGACAAAAAATGATGTTATTTTGGCTGACCAAACTTGAAATACAAATGTTCAGAAGAATAGATCCACATATTCCAAAAAAAATTATGATTGAAAATAAGTTGTTCAATTTGAAAGACATTATGAGTTATCCCAAGATAGAAGAGGATAATGAGTTGAATGAAAATCATCAATGATGGTTGTAAATACTGTTAAGAATAATGCTCTAAATAATAAGAAGATGAAAAAGTCTTCTAGACAAAATAAATAGCAAAATAAGAAAACATTCAAAGGCACATGCTATAATTGTAGTGATGTTGGCAACAAATCTCTAAATAGTCAAGTTCTTAATAAAAATAAGAAAAAGGTCATATAAATATGTTGGAAACAACTGTAATGATTGAAATCTGTGTGCTATGATCACTGGAAGTAATCTAGTTGGATATCCTAATAAATGGTGGTTTGATTTAGGAGATACTAGACATGCTTGTACGGACAAAGAAGTTTTTGCTACTTATGATACCATTGTTCCCAAGGAAGTGATCTTCATGGGAAATAATGCAACATCCAAGACTGAAGAAAATAGAAAGATATTCCTAAAAATGACTTTCAATAAGGTGTTGACACTCAACAATGGACTCCATGTTCCTACTATTAGGAAGAACTTAGTATCGACAATAATTTTCATTAGTAATGGGTTTAAGTGTATGTTTGTTTTAGAGTAAGTTGTAATAAGCAAGGACGAAATGTATGTAGGAAAGGGATACCTTAATGAGGGTCATTTTAAACTTGATGTGGTGGTTGTTGAAATAAAAAAAAACTAAGGCTTCTTGAAACTTTCTAGAGTCAAATGATTTATGGCATAGTCGAGAAATGTCAATTACAAAACCTTGTGAAAATTTATTAGTTTGGAGGTGTTGTGTAACTTTAAGTGCAATAAATTAAAGTTTCGAACATGTGTAGAATCAAAGAACGTGAAGCATCCATATAAGTCTGTTGAAAGAAATTCCAATCCCTAAGAATTAATCCACATAGACATTTGTGATATAAAATCAACATTATCTCGTGGTGGGAAAAAGTTTTTATAACTTTTATTGGCGATTGCACAATAGAAGCGATTAGGCAATACAAAGGAGATGTGGAAAATCAGTTGGATAAAAAGATCAAAATAATAAAAAGTGACAGGGGTGGAAATATGAATCTCCTTTGTGGAGATATGTGTAGAAAACGGACTTGTCCATCTAACTATTGCCCCATATTCAACTCAATAAAATGGGATTGCGGAATGAAAAATCAAACATTAAAGAAAATGATAAATGTCTTACTCACAAGTTTGGGCTTACTGCAAAACTTATGAGGGGTAATCTATCCTTACAACTAACCGAATACTGAATAGAGTGCCCCATAGTAAGACATATTCAATTCCATATGAAAAATGGAAAAGAAGAAAACTCAATATGAAATATTTCAAAGTGTGAGGTGTCTAGTGAAAGTCCATGTTCCTATGACTAAAAGGGTAAAAATAGGACCTAAGACTATGAATGCATGTTCATTGGATATGCTAAAAGCAGTAAAGCATGTCAATTTTTTGTTCAAAAATTTGAACATCCGAATATTAATGAAAATTCAGTAATTGAATCAGATAATGTTGAGTTTTTTAAACATGTTTATTCATATAAAACTGGACATGAGTAGTCTAGTGGAGGGTCTAAACGACCTGGAGATGAATCAAACAAGAAAGTACGTAATGAGGAGAATCCAAGACATAGTACATGTAAAAAAATGTCAACCTCCTTTGGAACAGATTTTATAATATTTCTTCTTGAAAATGAGCATTAAACGTTTAAAGAAGCGATGTTTTTTCTCGGATGCTTCTTTTTGGAAAGAGACAATAATAGTGAGATTGATTCAATCTTGAGCAATCATACTTGAAAGTTGGTTGATCTTCCTCTAGAAAATAAACCATTAGGTTCAAAATGGATATTCAAAGAAAATGAAAGTTGATGGTACTATTGACAAATGCAAGGCAAAATTTGTAGTGAAAGGATTTGGACTAAAGAAGTCCTTGATTATTTTTATATATACTCACTTGTAACAAGGATAATGTCCATTTAGATGTTGGTTGCCTTAGCAGCTGTATATGGTCTTGAAATTCATCAAATGGATGTGAAAACAACATTGCTAAATAGAGAATCAGAGGACGAAATTTACATGGAACAACTTAAGGGTTTTGTGGTTCCTAGTAAAGAAAAGAAAGTGTGCAAACTAGTTAAGTCACTTTATGGACTAAAACAAACACCCTAAAAGTTGCAAGAAAAGTTTGACCAAACTCTATTGGCAAACGACTTTAAAGTAAATGAATGTGGTAAATGTGTTTACATTGAAGACACTCCAAATCACAAAATCATTGTTTGTTTTTTATCTGGATAATATGTTGATCATCGGTAGAGACATTTCTAACATTAATGCTATGAAATGAATGTTTGATAGAAAGTTTGATATGAAAGACCTTGGAGTACCGGATGTGATCCTAGGGATAAGAATTCATAAATCTCCATATGGTTTGGTGTTTTCACAGCCTCATTACATTGGAAAGGTACTTGATAAGTTCAAGTATTTGGATTTCGGTATTTCCAAGACTTCACTATACGTGAGCTTTGCACTTTAAAAGAATAGAGGTGAAAGTGGCATACAGTTAGACTATGCAAGAATGTTAGGAAGTTTGATGTATATCATGAATTGTACACGACCATATATAGCATATGCCATCAATAAATTGGGCCCTACATCTGTGCCTCTAGCCTCCTTTCACTGCTTAACCCAGGTGTGAGCCATCGATTATAATTGGTAAGTAACTAAGTCATCACTCTCACTTGGAGTAATACCCATAATATCAGTCATCTTCTGCAGATAATTTAGGAACTCTTACGGATCCTCCTCAGACTTTGATATACATAACACCAAGGGATTCATTCGAGTGAAGTCTCGAATCCTGATTGTTGTTGTATGCACTACTTGGTTTGATGGGGAAACAGTATGTTGGTTATTTTAGTTAGCCATGTATTTGGCTAGCATTGTGAAGGCATCCCTGAATTCAACGTTAGAGACCTGCTCATTCAGAGGGTCTTCCGGTATAGGTAATGGTGTTGGCTGGTTCCCATTCCTCCTTTCATTAGCCCTTCTAAGAGGAATTTTTTGTACAGGGTAGAGAATGAATTAGAGGAAGAAGTTTAACAGAGTATGAACTCCATAGCACAATATGAATACTAAAAAAAGGGAGACTTTCCTAAAATATTTTGCAGTCTCTCGCCCATAAGTGTGACAGGATTCACACTTATGAACAAGACTCTACTTAACATTGGTTTTAGATTTCTAGGACACTTTAAAACTTGTGCTTTGACAGCAAGTTTATCATGACTCGATACTACACCGTAATCGTAACACGATGCTTAAGGTCACAAGAGACCCCAAGCCAACCACTGATCTAACACAAGCTATAAATTCTAAATGAAGGAAACAAAATTTTGTGTTAAAGTTGTTTAATAGTATTTGATAATCAAAACAATATCAAAGGTAACTGAAACATATTATTGAAAATATGTCTAATATTCCGACTGTCTAAAAGCCTCTAAACATAAATATTTATTGGGACAGGTCCACAACTAACTCTGACTAATTGAAATAGAATGAAAACAAAATACTAATAGGAATAACTAATAACATAGCTAGTCCTTGACTGATGATGACTCACCAATGCTAAAGTTGAGTGGCATAAGAACGAGCTAGGTGTGACCAGGGAACTGAGCGTCCGAACCTATATTATAAGACAATATAGCGTAAAAAAGAGTATATGATCAGTACTTTGAATATGTTGGTATGCGAGATAAAATCTATATAATATACATATTTACTGAGCATGGATGCATGAACATGAAAATCAAATGCAAGACCAAGTATAAACATATATTGTATGTCTGAATCACTGAGTACTAAACACTTGGTCATGCAAACCTGAACTGGACATAATCTCAATACTAAATTGAAACTATGGGAGCTAACATTAACTGACATGCCTTAACCTGAGCTTATCGGAATCCAACATGTAACCCTGGTAGGAAGGGTGCAGTACTTTGCCAACGGTACCAACATTGGCTGGCATGGATCTACTAAATTGATGTCTCAAAGGACTAGGGTGCCATTCCTCTACTGGTGAGCGACCCCTCATAAACTATGATGGCAACATAGTTCTGAAACTTAGCAATTTCTACTAAAGAACTCAGTCCTCAACTAGCAGGTGAGCCTTCATCCCTATGTTCACTCAGTGTTTTATACCTCTCATAACTGAACTGACACCGAAGTATAACTGAGATGCAAACTGGTAACTAATATGCTTAATCATGGTGTTCTGAATATATAATACATGCCTAATTTGAAAAAAATCATGAATATGTAACTGATGCATGTTTAATCTCCTAGACATCGAGTGTTCATAACCCACCAACACAAACTAATGCAATAGAACGTGGGAATAAACTGACCATGGTATAGAAAATCAGGAAGAGTACTGAATAACTCAATAGAAGATCATGTTATGCTCAAGTGACATTATCAAACATATGGAAACACAATTCTCACAGGGAAGCATATTTTCATGGTTCATGACCATACAACTAAAATAAAGTTGATAAATTTCATATATGACTTGGAACCTAATAAAAATAAAAATCCTTGGATGTACATAGTTAGAAATTAAGAAAGTTCTTAGGACTTAAAGAGAAGAAGAGACCCACTGATGAAATCCCACATACCTAAAAACAACCTTTTGGAGAACCTTCTTAAAACTTGGACATGCTTTGGATGAACCCTAGTTGTTCTTTTTGGAGAAGAAACTTCTTCTTTTGCTATGTGTTGACAAATTTCTAAGTTATAAGAGGTTAGTGTAATGTTTACCCTTGATAAATGATGTTTTTGGTGGCTTAAATGATGTGGGTTGGTGTTATAAGCAAGTGAATTTATCAAAAAAACCCTTTTAAAATGTGCAGGAGTTTATGATTCAAGTCATTATGACTCACCCCATGACTCAACATATCTAATTAAGAATTATAGTCTGAGTCATAACCTGAGGTCTTGGGATCTTGGGTCTATTTTGTTATGACTATGGTTACCCTCCTAAAGACACGTTACAACTGACTACGAGTCGTTGGGTGGAGTTATAGTCTGAGGATTATCTTCTGGATCACTTTCTTTGCAGGTTATGGGTCCACATAATGACTCATAATGTATAATGATGAGTCATGTGCTGGATTTGTTACCATTGGCATGGGTTTTTGGTCATACACTGTTGTGACTATGAGTCCTTCCTGATGACTCATAGTCACTAATTACGAGTCATGAAGTGGTGTCTCCTTTACTGGGCTTAATTTGAAGGTCCTTTCTATCATAACTATGGATACTCGTAATGACTCATAATAACTAATTACGGTTCGTCATTTGAATCATTATCACTGACAGTTGATTGATACTTATGGGAAAATTTACATAACTTTTTGCTACAATATTAGATCAAAGCGATACTTGCTTTGTTGGAAAGCCAACTTAGTGTCACGACCCGAGGCGACCCCTTAGTCACGACAATGGTTCTTATGATCACAAGTGATCATAAACTAACCCATGAGATGGTACCTGCTGTGAGCACTAAAAATAATAGTAATAATTACAACATATGCGGAAGATACTCTGATGGATACTGTAAATTTGGAATACTAAAATATGAAATACTGAAATGTTTGAAACAACTGGTAAAACTAAAAGTATCTAGCTAACTGTCTAACTAGTTTGACTAATGGTTTGAAAGCCTCTAAACTGACTGAGAAGTTGATGGTACAAGCCCCTAACTAACCCCGACTGACTGAAATATAGAAATACTAAAATGACTGAAATAACAAATCATATCCTAGATGGATGAGGACTCACCACTACTGTTTTGGATTGTCACTGAACTATCTAAGAGTTGTCAGGAAACCATGTGTCCGAACCTATGTTATCAGACAACATAGAACAAAGAAAAGTATGCGACTAGTAGTTTGAATGTACTGTTATATGAGATGAGGGATGACTAAAATATATAATAGAACAGGTAATGAATGCATGAAACATGTAATATCTGAGAAAGCACGACCAAGTATAAACATGATGCTGAAATCATCTTTAAAACTGAATGACTGAAATCTGTATAACTGAATAGCTGAGATTCTGTGCATTTAGTTAGGTTTAATTAAACTAAATACTGTATTGAGACTACTGAAGATATCATATAACTGACATCCACCAATCTGAGCTAATTGGGGTCCAACCAGTAACCCCAGTTGGAAGGGTGTCAGTACTGTGCCACGAGTACTAACACTAGCTATGTGGATTCACTAAACTAGTGTCCCAAAGGACTAAGGAGTCACCCTCTACTGGCATGTGCGCTCATGAGATATGTGTTAACCCTTAACTGTAAAGTAGAATCTCAAACCTATGCTGGCTACATAGTTCTGTAACTCAAAGATTGTTAGTAGGGGTCACACCCTCTACTAGCAGGTGAGCCCCCATTCCTGGGTTCGCTAGATGCTAAATCCTACTCCCAACTAAACTGAACACTGGACTGAACTAAATTAAATACAACTGACATTTCTCATCATGGTCAAATTATAATAACTGACTGAAAGATAACACTTATTGTTTAACTGAAATCATTTTTGAGATACCGAAATCATGTAAAACAACTAGGTATCAGGTGTTCATAACCCACTAGCACTAAATGATTGTGAAATATGACATCAAGATAGAAATACCATAGTATGAACTCACAGTTCAAAGACCTAAAATATGGGCATTTCATTCGAACGTGTAGTAAACCATAAGCTCAATATGGAAATACGTTAAACATGAAGAAACAACATGGTTTCATGGATAAATTCATAAATTGGGGATTAAACATGAAATTTAATAGATCATGACATGGGAATTGCAATACTTAAAATATGATATGACTCATCTTACTTGAAAACACTTGAATCAATAACTTGAAATTGAAGTAACAAGAGATTCGTGGTTTTATTTCATCAAGAACATGTATAAACTCATAATTTTACACAAAAGATGGTTTTGGGCTCCATGGTCAAAGGAATCCATAGATGAACATCCCATATACCTCACTAGATGAATTCTTGAAGGTTCCTTGAGGATTTCTTGGACTTGAAGCATGAACTTCTTGATTCCTTGTGAAAGGGTTATGGTTTGTTCTTTAGATGAAAGATTGTTTTCTAAAGTGGATTTATGAGTAAAAGGGAAAATAATGCTCCTTGGGGACCCCAAGCTCGTGTTATGAATGAATTGGGTGAAGGTAATTGACCTAAATACCCTTAAATGACTAGGAACAAAAGTTGGGTAAAAAAGAAAGGGGGCGTCGCAGGTTTGAAGCGGCAGTCTACCACGGGTGGTGCTCGCCTTAGAGCGGGGGACTAACCCAAAGAGCGCCCACCTTAGAGCAGCGGACCTGAGGGGGTGGCCCACCTATCTCAGTGATGATTATATTTTGTTTTTTTAAACACGCCCCTATGCTCGTATGAAAACTCTGACACTCACCCGAGACATACTTTGAACCACCCCAATCAGGAATCAACCCAAAAATTGACGTTCTGAGGTCGGGAAGGTCAAAAATGAAATCATTAAAGTTTAGGGGCCTTGGAAATGACCAAGTCCTAAAAACTTAGTAAAATTTATAAGTCCTGTACCCCCTTCAACATGCAATCGTGAGCTGAATTGAGCTAGGATCTTACGGGGTATTATAATATCCCCCCTTGGGAACATTTGTCCTAGAACGGGATTGGTTAGATTGAGACTACTGAGGAAACTGAACATGCACAACTGGAAACATGAATTCATAATTGAGTCTGAAGCATGATACATAAGCTGAACTGGTTTCACGAATGCAAGAAATGACATGAGGATGGATACATAGCTGATAGAGGGAACTGAAAAGAGTCAATATGAGAAAGTTCATTACCTTAAGTTGAATCTAAGTTCTCAGAGAAAAAGTAAGGGTACTTGGTTCGTATATTTGCTTCTGCTTCCCAATGGCTCCCCCAATAAACCGTGTCCGCCAAAGAACTTTAACCAAACGAACTTCTTTATTCATTAGTCTATGGACCGAACGATCAAGGATCTCAACTGGGACTTCTTCGTAAGAAAGGCTATCCTTAACATCCACATTTTCTAAATGAACAACTACAAATTTATCGCCAATATATTTCTTTAACAAAGAAACATGAAATACCGGATGTACTGATGCCAAATCTGCAGGCAACTCTAGCTCATAAGCTACCTTCATAAAATTACTCAAGATTCTATATGGGCCAAAATAACGGGGACTAAGTTTCCCCTTCTTGCCAAATCTCTTCACTCTCTTCATAGGCAAAATCTTCAAATAAACCAAATCACCAACCTCAAACTCAAGATCCCTCCTCTTCACATCCGCATAAGACTTTTGACAGCTTTAGGCTATCTTCAGTCACTCTCAAATTAACTAAACTTTCTCCATCACATCAAACACAGAATATGGCCCTGTCAAAGTAGCCTCACTTTCCTTAAACCAAACAACAGGAGATCTACATCTCATCTTATAAAGAGCCTCTAACAGAGTCATCTGAATACTGGAGTGAAAAATATTGTTAACGGAAAACTCAATCAAACGTAAGTGGTCATCCCAACTACTTTTAAAGTCAATAACACAAGCCCTCAAGATGTCCTCTAAAGTCTGAATGGTCCTCTCTTCCTGACCATCTGTCTTTGGATAAAAAGCTGTACTGAGATGAACTTGGGTACCAAGACCCTTCTGAAACGCCTTCCTAAAGTGAGAGGTAAACTGAGTACCCATATATGATATGATAGACAATGGAATCCCATGCAACCTAACCAACTCCCTAAGATAAATCCTTGCATAATCCTCAACTGAGTATGAGGTATGAACTGTCATGAAATGAGATGATTTGGTCATTCTATCCACAATGACCCATATTGAATCATCTTGACAATGCGTGTGAGACAACCCTATCACAAAATCTATGTTCACCACTTCCCACTTCTAAGTGGGGGTTCTGAACTCCTACAATATACCACTAGGCCTTAGGTACTCAATGAGAATTCGGGAACTTAGCCACAAACTCTGCAGTATCCCTCTTAATACCACTCCACCAATAAATTTCCTGCAACTCACAGTACATCTTAGTGGCTCCTGGATGGATGAGTATAGCGCCTCATGCACTTCAGCAAGTATTCACTATCTTAAGTCATCAACATACAGAACACATAATCTTTCCTAACAATGAAGCACACCATCTCCCCCTTGAGAGAAAACAACCACCTTCTAATTTCTAACTGTCTCCTTCAACTTAACCAAATTAGGATCTCTTTCTTGCTTTTCTTTTACATCGACAACCAAATAAGATTCTAAATAATTCTAAACCCATACACTACCTTCCGCTGAATCAACCAACTGAACACCTAATCTAACAAGATGATGAACCTCACTGACGAACTTTTTCTTATCCTCCTCAACATGAGCAACACTGACCATAGACAACCTACTAAGGGCATCTGCCACTACATTGGCCTTGTCGAGATGATACAACACACTCATATCATAATCTTTCAATAACTCAAGCCATCTTCTCTAATGAAAATTTAGATTTTTTTTGTGTAAAAACATACTGCAAACTCTTATGATCAGTGAACACATCCACATGAACTCCATAGAGGTAATGTCTCCAAATTTTCTAAGCAAACCTAACAACTACAAATTAAAAATCATGGGTAGGATGATTCTTTTCATGGGGCTTAAGCTGTCTAAAGGCATAGGTTATGACCTTACCTCTCTGGATCAATACACATTCGAGACAAACTCTAGAGGCATCACAGTAAACCATAAATCCATCTAAACCATCTGAAAAAGTTAATACCATAGCAAAAATGAGTAGAGTCTTCAACTCCTGAAAACTCTTCTTACAAGAATTTTAACCACTAAAACTTGACTTTCTTCTGAGTCAATCAAGACATGGGGGATACAATGGAAGAAAACCCTTTAATAAACCTCCTATAATAGTCATCCAAACCTAAGAAATTCCTAATATCTGATAGAGAGATGGGTCTGGGCCAGTGTAATACACCAAAGTTTTCTAGTAAATTTCATCCCAAAAATGCCTAGTATTAGTTTCTAAAGTAAATGATAATTATTCCATGAGGAATTTTCAAGATTTTTACTTTTTTTCATGTAAAAAATTCAATAAGCTTTCTATCAATATATGATTCTCTTAAAGCCGATAACCGGGTAAGAAGTTATGACTATTTCAATTTCTCGTCGTAAAACAGCACCATATTAGTCAATGGTGCACCGCACCACAAGAGGAAATGGTATTTGGAAATTTCCAATAGGTTTACATGATTATGGCGCATCTCACCAGCACTCAAATTCAGAATTGTCCTTTTTCCAGTGTCTCAGCACGATTTCCCCTGCGTCGCGCCAAAGTTCCAGGTCACGAAGGAAGGGGTAACGCGATGGCTCCACGTCGCGCCATCCCTCAATTTCCCAATTGCTAATTTACAGTGACACGGTGTGATAATGTCGCGTCGCGCCAGGGTCCCAGTTTGGGAAAATTTTACTGAAATTAAATGACGCATCCAGGGTTAAAAGTATCAATTTCCTACCCCTATTTAAACCCAATAACACATGATTTAGCCATTCTTCACCCAAAATATACTATTATCTCTCAAGTTTCTCTTAAGAACAAGTTAGGGTTTCTATTGGGGATTCAAATTCAAGAAGATTTCACCATCAATATTCACGAAATTACGAACTAAGGTATGCATAGTGTTCATTCATGGACTCATTTCATCCATGAAGCCCAAGAATCCCTTTTTTAAATTCAAGTTATGGATTTTCTTATGAATTTTATGATTGGGCTACTTTTGTTCATGTTGATAGTGAGTAATTGAATTGTATTCCATGAATGATTGTTAAATTCCATATGGGTTGATTTGTATCGGTATAGATTCATGAAACCCTAGGACTAAACCCTTGAATGATTAAATTGGAATTAAATCACGATAGTTAATTGTTGTATGATGTTGTTTACATATTCTATGCCTACTATGTGTTTGGTTGAATGCCTAGGTGAAGGGAAAGTGTCTAATTAGTATGATATCATGAAATCCCCATGTACATACAAGCTTATGCCTATCACATGTTTGATGAAATACTTTAGTAAATGTATTATGATGATTATTATGTATTCAAGTAAGTCATGCTTTGTCAGTTTCCTTCCATCGAGTCCTGGGGGTACTTGTACCCGAAACATTAGCTGTGTACCTAGAGCCATGTCATGTTTTCACGATACTCTCAGTCAAGCTATGAATCCTTAGACTTCAGATAGTCTTATGATTCAGAAAAAATCTCCATGATCTCATGACTCAATCAGTTGTCAGATATCAATAGTATTCCATCAGTCAATGAAACTTTGTAACTTAGCTCATGTTCAGTTCAGTAAATCATGTTCAGTGTCCATTCAGATGGGAGTAGGAATTAGCACCGAGTGAACCCAAGGATGGGGACACACACTATTAGATAAGGGTATGATCCTTAGAAGTCATCCTTGCATTCTAGAACTATGTAGACAGCATAGGTTGAGACATCAATAATGTTCGATAAGGGTTGATGAGGTGGATAAGCACTGTCAGATAAGGTCCCCACCATTCTCTTTTTGGGACACTATCAGATAAGAGTCGTCCACAGCTTGTCCTTACCAGTGGTGCAATATTGACACCCTTCTAATTAGGATTACAGATTGGACCCCAACTCAGCCATAATAGCGTATCAGGGGTATGTCGATTAAATACTACCTCCTATAGTTTCAGTACCAGTCTCAGTAAAAGAATTTAGATAGTTCTTCAGATTCAAGACTGTCAGATACAGTCGAATCAGATACAGTAAGGAACTTAGATAGTTTTATTAGATTCAGGACTGTCAGATACAGTCACCTATGCTATCAGTTACATTTATATACAACTATTTATGCTATCAGTTATTAGTATGTCATGTTATCAGTATTCAAATTCAGTAATCACGATATCACAGTGTCAGTTACAGTTACGTATTTATGTATGTATTCTCGCATTCATGTTAGACAGTCAGCTAGCATTATTCATGCATGTTAAACCTTGCATTAACCTACCTCACATGTATACTCAGTACATTCCATTGTACTGATGTATTTTTGCTGTGGTGCTTTCTTTTTATGTTATACCATAGGTTCAGAGACACGAGTTCCAGATCAGCAGTAGATTCTAGTCTCAGCAGTCAGAATAGAAGTGAGTCCTCATCCTTCGAGGACATAATTATTTCTCCAATAATTCATTGATTAGTTATTAGTTGGAGTTAGTTGGGGACATGTCCTATCAACTCCTTATTCAGATTATTCAGACAGTAGAGGCTTTCAGACTAGATGCAGACTATTATGTTTCAGACTTTAGTGTTTACAGTTTTGTTTTGGGTATTGTATTACCCCACAGCTATTATCTCATCCATGTTATGTTCAGTATTGAACCTTATGGCCTTTCAGTGCATGTTTCCATATTATTCAGTATTTTATGCAGTACACAGGTAAAGATATCAGTCATGGGTTAGCTTGTGGTCCTTTGGGGTCATGAGCACCGTGTAGCATTCTGGTTCAGCAAATTGGAGTGTTACAACCAGTTTCTCACCACTTTAGTCTTTTAAGGGTCAACTTTAATGACATCACTAGAAATAATATGGCCAAGAAAAGCTACTAATCTTAGCCAAAATTTGCAAATATTGAATATGGCGAACAACTGATGAGCTCTAAGGGTCTATAACATAATTCTCAGATGGTCTACATAATGATTCTCACTATGGGAATAGACAAGGATATCATCAATGAAGACTATGACAAACATGTACAAGTACTGCTTGAACACCCTGTTCATCAAGTCCATGAAATTTGTAGGGGAATTTGTTAGTCCAAACGACATAACTAGAAATTCGAAGTGACTATACTGAGTTCTGAAAGTTGTCTTTGGAATGTCACATTCTCTAACTCTAAGCCGATGATAGCCTGATCTGAGGCCTATCTTAGAGAAATAACTGGCACCCTGAAGTTGGTCGAACAAGTCATTAATCTTGGGGAGTGGATACTTATTCTTTATTGTGACTTTATTCAATAGATGGTAATTGAAGCAAATTCTAAGAAAGTCGTCTTTCTTACGCACGAACAAGACTTGAATGCCTTATGGGGAACACTGGGCCTGATGAAACCCTTATCGAAGAGATATTTTAACTGCTCTTTCAACCTCTTAAGCTCAACTAGAGCCATTCTATAAGGTAGAATAGATATAAGATGGGTATCTGGAAGGAAATCTATTTTGAAGTCAATTTCCACTTTGGGAGAAACTCCGATAAAATCTTCAGGGAACACATCTAGAAATTATCTTAATACTCAAACTAACTAAAGACTTAGAGTCACAAAACTAGAGTATTTGACTCAAACAAGATGGTAAACATACCCATCACTGTCCACTTTACACTTGCCCTAGTGATGTCTACCATACTTCTGACAAAGCAGATTAGTACAACTACTATTCACACTTCCCTGGGACTTAGAGCCCGGCGCCTTGTCCCAACTATCTTGCCGGAACTTAGGCACTGATGCACTAGCTTAAAATGGAGATGGGGCTAAAAATTTCTGATGAAATTGAGAACGGTTACCACCTTCTAACTTTTGCTGAGAAAAGCTAAAACTACCTGATTTTTCCTTCTAGTTCTCCCTCTCTCTCTTTCCTTACGCTTCTTATTCTCAATATGCTAAGCATGAACCATAAGTATAGATAATTCTATCTCCTTAATAAACATGGCAGTCCTACACTCCTTGATCACACTATCAGCTACACCAGATACAAACTTACTTATTCTAGACCTATTGTCTGCCACCATAGTAGGAAAATACCTCGCCAACTGAGTAAACTTAAGAGAGTACTCCTTCACACTCATGTTGCCCTGCTTTAAATTAATGAACTCCTACACCTTATCTTCCCTCAACTCTAATGGAAAGAACCTGTCTGAGAATGTTGTAGCAAACTGCTCCTACTTAACAAGCCCTGCCTCCATACCTCGGTCCTCCTTCCACTACTTAAAATAGGTGTGAGTAATATCCTACAACTGATATGTAGCAAAATTTTCACTCTTACTTGAAGTGACACCTATAATATCAGTCACCTTCTGATCCATATCAAGAAACTCCTACGGATCCTCTTCAGACTTGGATCCCAAAAACAGAGGGGGATTCATTTGAGTGAAATCTCGAATCCTGACCACAGCTGTATTTTCTACTAGATTGGTTGTGGCAGTAACTCACTGGTTGTTTCGAGAAGCTAATGAATAGGACAGGTTCATAAAAGCGACCATAAACTCAGCGTGAGAGACATGCTCATTCAGGGATCTTCTTGAACAAGCGGCAGTGTAGGCTGATCTTCATTCCTTCTTTCCTTGTTTCTTCTGAGAGGCATTATTTGTAAATGGAACAAAGGATGAATTAGAAAGGGATTTTAAATGGAGCTCATGCTCTTTATCATGACATAAATACTGAAAGAAAGGAAACTTTCCTAAAAAATTTCACAGCCTCTTGTCCATAAGAGTGGAGCATTTCATACCCATGTACAAGACACTACTCAATGCAGCTTTCAGACTCCCTAGGACACTTTGAAACCTTAGGCTCTAATACCAAGTTTTTTCACAGCTCGAGGCTACCCCTAGTCGCGACAACAGTGCTTATGATCACAAGCTAACCCATGATTCTGTGAGCACAGAAAATAATAGTAATAATAAAAACATATATAGATAATACTCTGATGGATACTATAAATCTGGAATACTAAAATATGAAATACTGAAGTGTCTGAAACAATTGGTAAAACTGAAAGTATCTTAACTGATTATCTAACTGGTTTGTCTGATCTTCTGAAAGCCTCTAAACTAACTAAGGAGTTGATGGGAAAATTCCCCCGTCTAACTTTGACTGAATAAAATATAGAAGTACTAAAATGACTGAAATAATAAATCATGTTCTCGATGGTTAAGGACTTACCACTACTGTTGTGGAGTATCGTTGAGCTATCTAAGAGCGGTTGAGAAACTGTACATATGAACCTATGTTATAAGATAACATAGCGCAAAGAAACGTGTGTGATCAGTACTTTGAATGTCTGGTATATGAGATGAGGGTTGGCTAAAATGTATAAGATAATAGGACATGAATGCATGAAATATGTAATATCTGAAAATGCAATACCAAGTATAAACATGATGTTGAAATCATCTGTAAAAATAAATGACTGAAATTTGTATAACTAAATAGCTGAGATTCTGTACACTTGGTCAGGTAAGCCTGGACTGAATTATACTGAATATTGAACTGGGAATGTGGGAGGCATTATGTATCCGACATACCCCAATCTCAGTTAATCAAGGTCCAACCTGTAAACCTAATTTAAAGGGTGTCATTACCGTGCCACAGATACTAACATTGGTTGTTTAGATCCACTAAACTAGTGTCCAGAAGGATTAAGGAGTCACCCTCAATTGGTAGGTGCGGTTATAAGATATGTGTCAACCCTCAACTGGAAGGTAGATATCTCAAACCTGCGCTGGCTACGTAGTTCTATAACTCAGAGATTGCTACTAGGGGTCACACCCTCTACTAGCAGGTGATCCCCCATCCCTGGATTCGCTTGATGCTAATACTCCTAACTGAATTGACACTGGCACTGGACTGAACTGAATTAAATACAACTGAACATACTACTGACATTTCTCATTATGGTCTTATTATAATAGCTGGTTGAATGATAATACTCATGGTTTAACTAAATTATTTCTGAGATATTGAAATCATGTAAAACAAATAGGTATCAGGTGTTCATAACCCACCACTAAATGATTGTGAAATACAACATCAAGCTAGAAATACTATAGTATGAAATAACAGTTCAAAGACCTAAAACATGGGCATTTCATCCAAACGTGTAGTAAACCATAAGCTCAACATGGAAATACGTTAAATATGAAGAAACAATATGGTTTCATTGGTAAATTCATAAATTGAGGATTAAACATTAAATTCAATAGATCATGGCCTGGGAATTACAATACTTAAAACATGATATGACTCATCTTACTTGAAAACACTTGAATCGATAAGTTGAAATTGAATGAATCGATAATTTAAAATTGGATTAATAAGATATTCATGGTTTTATTTCATCAAGAACGTGTATAAATTTATAATTTAACACAAAAGAGGGTTTTGGGATCCATGATAAAAGGAATCCATGGATGAACATCCCACATACCTCACTGGATGAATTATTGAAGGGTCCTTGAGGATTTCTTGAACTTGAATCTTGAACTTCTTGATTCCTTGTGAAAGGATTAGGGTTTATTCTTTAGATGAAAGATGGTTTTCTTGAGAGAAATTATGAGTAACGGGACAAATAATGCCTTAGAGCAGCGGACTGGGGGGGGGGGTGCCCTCTTATCCCAGTGATGCTTCTATTTTGGTTTTACAACCACCCCCCTACGATCATCTAAAAACTCTAAAGCTCACCCAATACATACTTTGAATCACTCCGATTATGAATCAACTCAAAATTCGACGTTTCGATATTTAAAAGGTCAAAAATAAAATCAATGAAGTTTAGGGGCCTTGGAAATGACTAATTCCTCAACACTTAGTGAAATTTATAAGTCTTGGACTCCCTTCAACATGTAATCATGAGCTGAATTGAACTAGGATATTATGGGGTATTACACTTAGTGGCCATTCTTTTTTAGGGGTCTAATGCTTGAAAATTTAGGGTATTACAAGAACTTACATAGATGGTTGGTGTTATCAAGGATCTAGGTGTTCAACTACAACTACCAATGACTATGTTCAGTGACAGAAAAATGTCTTTGCAAATGGCTGTAAATCATATCTACCATGAGAGGACTAAGCATATAGAGATAGACTGCCACTTTGTGAGGGGAAAAATCCAACAAGGACTAATTAAGACTGAATATATATCCACTCATGATCAACCTACACATTCATTCACTAAAGGCTTGACTAAGGTTCAACATAAATATCTTATGTCCAAACTTGGCCTTGTCAATCTCTTTGTAGTGCCAAGTCTGAGTGTGGAGGAATAAGTATCTAACCAAAAAGAAAAGAGGGAAAGTTAGTTATCAGAAGTGTCAAGAAGTTAGTCATACTGTTGCAGCCAGGTAGTTAGTTAGGCTTCTCCGTCATGATTATTGTCTACTTGAATATAGTCGATCATGTACTACTACTACAACAAATTGGATTGAATACAAGACACCACATGATTCACTCTTCTTCTTTGTCTTTCTCTTCTCTATTTCTTAGATAATTGATCTTCTAATATCTTATTTTGTATACTGTGTATTACTCTTAGTGTAATTTACTCAATTAATCTTCACATCCTTCCCTACATACAACATTTCAACAAGTTTATATGACTACAATTCTCCCCTTCCAGGAAAAAAACTACATGCTTGATAAAAGAAGTTGAAAATTTGAGTGGAGGAGAATAAAATGGGAGGTGGTTAGGATACCAAATCATTGATAAAACCATTGGAACACATCCAAATATGCAGCATTCATTGTCAACTTGAGGAGTTGAATAGTTAGCTATTTATGTTGTACAATTAGCTATTTATGTTGTACAGTTGTATACTCATTAGCAATTTCCAGTTAAAGAATTAACTAGAAGTTGTATAGTTAGCTATTTAATCCTCAGTTCCCAACTATATTTTCATGCCAATTGGATCGATTTCCATTTTTTTGAGTTAATAACTCAAATGGTCACTCAACTTTGGACTTTTATCCCAAGAAGTCACTCAACTTTGGACTTTTATCCCATAAAGTCACTCAACTTTGATCTTTACTCAGAAAGTCACTCAAATTTTACATTTTTACTCAGAAAGTCACTCAACTTTCACATTTTTACTCAGAAAGTCACTCAAACTGAGTGACTTTCTGAGTAAAAATGTGAAAGTTGAGTGACTTTCTGTGTAAAAATGTAAAATTTGAGTGACTTTCTAAGTAAAAATATGAAAGTTGAGTGACTTTATGAGTAAATATGTGAAAGTTGAGTGACTTTCTGAGTAAAAATGTGAAAGTTGAGTGACTTTCTGAGTAAAGATCAATGTTGAGTGACTTTATGGGATAAAAGTCCAAAGTTGAGTGACTTTCTGGGATAAAAGTTCAAAGTTGAGTGACCATTTGAGTTATTAACTCCCATTTGTTCCCATGATTATTCCTTTTTTCTTTTTTTTAATGTGACTACGAGCTATTTTCTTTCTTTTGTTTCCCATTTTGATATTCAATGCCTGCATTGATGGGTGGATTTACGTGGACGGTATAGGTCGATGTGTACTCATGCTTCCATCCAGATACAAGAATAAGAGTAGTACTTTCCTAGTTAAGATACCTAAGCAAGCGTGAACCAGTGTCTAATAGGTTGTTTGGCCAAATTTCTAAAATCTAATTTTTAAAAGTACTTTTAGTAAGAAAAAGTATGTTTGATCCATAAATTTCAAAAGAACTTTTGAGCAACAATAAGTGTTTGACCAAGCTTTAAAAAAATAAGTCTAAAAGTGTATTTTTTTCTCAAAAGTGTTTTCAAGGAAAAACTAGTTTTAATTTTTCTAAATGATAAATATTTTGGACCAAGTATTTTTAATAACTATGACAACTAAATGGATGGAGTACAACTTTTCTCACTTTACTATAAAAATTATCATGATAAAACTTATAAAAGAATACTGTGTTCAATGAAACAAGAACTCCAAAAGGGAGAATGTAAAAATAACATAATGCTTTCTAGTGATAATAGTATTACTATAGTTTTCTTGTCAACTTCTTGTCACAGTAAATATTTTTGTATAATCAAATAAGATATCTATCTTGAAGGAATATATGAAGGTAGTGGTGCACTCTTCTTTTTGAAATGTTGGATTCACCTCTCTGCCTGCATTGAAGTCCAACTCCACGGTATGTATTATTGTGCCCATACGCACACGCAAGTGTACGTGGTCAACCAAGTAGTAAAATATCCTTTACAAGTCAAGTATCGATCTCACAGGGACTTGTTCTTAGCAACTATCCAACTCTAGTTCAATATGAAGATTAAACAAGTGCAAAAATAACCTAAAACATTTGAGAGTTTAAAAATTAAAAGTAAAAGTAAATAATGTGGTAATGTAAAGCTCTTTAACTATAATGGGGAGAAAACCAGGGTTAAGGAACTATGAACAATCCTACTTATCCATATAATCTCGTTGGTTTATTTAATTATCTTGGTTATTGATTCAAGGGTTGATAACATGATTATGATCTTTCGAACCTCTAATCAACTATCTAACTTAGACTCACAACTACATTGTTGAGAGGGGATGCAAATACTAAGTTAAACACATTTGTATTCCTCCCTTATATGAACCTAATAGGGTGGATTAGGTATATTCCTATCCTAAATGAAAATCATAACTTCAATTCATTGAATGATCATGATCCTATTACATATATCGCACGTTTTAACCTATTATTTCTCCTTCTGGAATCACAATAGATTTATGTGTTTATTCTTAGGGTCACGAATTTGTACAATTGTAAATACAAGGATATATGAATAACCAATAATGATAAATAACATAAACCAACTCAAACTACAAGCTTAAGTACTCTTGTTCTTGGACTTAGCCTCGAATAAGGGTGTTTAGCCACTCATGAAATTACAAAGAATCAAAGTTAATGAATTCACGTTCATAATCCAAAAGTATAATAAAGCAAGGAATAAGAATCCTAAGAGAAACCTCATCAAGTGTATTCCAATTCCCCAAGATCGTCCAAAGCATATATAAAAGAATAGGAGTATTCTATTTATACTAGGAGAAGATTGGCCAAAATTGACACTCCAACGTGCCACACACCTATCGCGGTGCCTAAGGAGTGTGGCATACAATATTGCACTAGATCACTGGAATTGACATTCTTATTTGTAACCAAGGGTGTGGCATGCCCCTAAGCCAAAAATTTCCAGCTTTGGTCATAGTTTACTCCATGTGTTTTGCCTTTGATTCCTTGCTTCATGGTTGTTTTTCCTCTTCAATTTGAGCTTGTATATCATCTCATTATCAATTTTATCATCTCACCAAGCATACTATAACATAAAACACCACGAATTATAACTTACAACACACTAGAACCAAACAAGATAAACTAGAACAACACATAGCTCAAGCTAAGAATACTAGTTTTCTCGTTTCAGCTCTAAGTGAACCTTTTGATTCCAAACTTATTTTGAACATACATCAAACATTATAAACATGTATTTTAACACTTATATGCTCAATTACATGAATTTTAACTCATTATTCACATGAGAATTCTTCAAAACTAAGCTAATTATGGTTAGATAACAACACTTAGGTGCATAAATCCACCTAAGATCATGTATACTCACACTAATTATGTGTCCATATGCTATTATTTGAAACAATAAATGGACCTATAAAATGTTGTTGCTTCAAATTAGCCTGATGTTATTACTCTTCGCTACAGATTTGTTATGAAGCCCACCTTAAGTTGCACATAGTCATTTTCACAACATGTTGGATCGTGTGGAAGCTGCACCCTTCTTGGTAACCATAGAAAGGGTCTCTTGGAGAAAATACTAAATCTCATATTCCTATTGAATGACTTATAAAGATACCCAAGTGAAATATATGTGTTATTCTAGCCATGCTGGAATAATTGCGAACAATGGATTCTCCATCCCCGTTAGAACCTTCCTGAGTTAGATTATTAATGAGAAACAGGTCTTGTTATTCCACAGCTTGTGGAGAGATAACTGTAACAGCAACTGTATTCCAACATAGCTTTTTTCTCTATGATGTTAAAAGTGAATCCACATTTTTAATTTTATACTTCAAAAGTAATAAGGAATTAACCATTACAGTTGTATACATGTATTCAGCATCAAGACTCCAACACGATTGTTCCACATCATAAAACTAAAGATAATTTGGCTCCACAATTTCTTGGAAGATATTCCTTATTGGCCCAAACCTTTGGCATCAGTATGTATACAATGAGATAGTGAAGCGGCGATAAGGAGGGTAGGGAGCATAACATATAACAGTAAATCTCATCATAAAGATGGAGACATAATATCGCTAGAGAACTACTCTCTAGTAGAATTATCACTTTCGACTATGTGAAGACAAAGGATAATATATCGGATACACTTACAAAAAAGACCTATCTAGAGAGAGAGTTGAGGGATCATCGAAAGGAATAGGTTTTCGGCCTAGGACAAGTCAGTATGGTGGTAACTCTACGTAGAAGATTGAAAATCCCAAGATATAGGTTCAAGGAGATCAAACAAAGTTGTGACTACTGATGGTTCAACACTGTCATTATACTCGACTCATTCTCATGATGAAAACAATGTTCAGGGAACAAGGATAAGACTTATGGTTTGAATATTTTTAATGGTTTCTGAGTTTGGAAAGTTTGACCAAATAGTCTTATCTATAGAATTAAACGTTTAGGAATAGCCTATGTGAGGGTGAAGTGGAAGATGCTTCAAAGAGAATGTTAGTAAAGGTCTATTCTCTATACTCTCATGAAACTGAGACGGGTTCATGGCTAAAATGAACAAAGACATGAGAACCATAAATGGTAAAAGACTAGTTGTGTGACTTGTGTTGTCTAGGGTACATTAATGTTCGACTGTTCAAAGATATCAAATCTATCAACTGACCGGGTGTATCTGATGCATGTTCACTATAGAAAGTTCAAAGGGAAATTCACTTATCCAGATGCAACTAATCTTTGCTTGTAAATCACATACTTATTCGTAAAATTTTATAAAATAGTCATTCCCTATTCATGTGGGGGAGTGTTAGATTTTTAAGAGATTTGAATAGAAAATGAATAGGTATTTTTTTTTCAGAAAGACACCAAGAAAGGATGTAATTTAAATAGGCACCTTTACGGATTGGATGGTTATGACCTTTTCAAAGGGTTGTGATCTTTTTCGAAGGGTCGCACCTTTTGCGAAGAGATGCACTTTTATGAAGGGGTGCACCTTAATAAGTCATTTCTTCTCTTCAAGAAGAAACACCTTGATGGCGATAAATACCTAAATTTTTCCTCAGGTATATACATAAAATTTTGAAGAAAAACACTCTTTTTCCTTGAAAAAAAACTTTGGTGTGATTTGTTGTCGTTGAGTGCGTTCGTAGTTCAATGGAATTTGAGGTACTGCTATTTTATCGAAGTGATTTATTTTATCCTGCAGGATATATTTCATAACCTCGGGTACTTGAGGGGAGTAATTTCCTTAGGACACACCGTAAATTCGGTGGACTTGAATCTTTCTATTTCATCTCTTTTTCTTAAAGTTTGTTTTACAATTTTTTCAGAAACTAGTTTGAACTTCATATTGATAGTTCTTCAACTGTTTGAACTTGTGTTTGAAGTTCTTAAAACTTAATTTGATTGAATTTGTGTTGAAGTTCTTAACATTTGGTTTTGCTATTTTCCAAAAAATAATTTGAACTTCATTTTGTTGTTGTTCATAAGTTAGGTTGAACTTATTGTTATGTTCAAAGTTCTAAATACAGATTTTAAACTTCATTTTATTGTTCATATGATTATTTGAACATGTGTTTTGAAGTTCTTGTTGAAAAATAACTGGTGAGGCAAAGAAGCCGTGATAGGAGAGTAACCAGAGTAGAGGCGTTGTTTAGGAAAAAAGTATCTAGATTACCATGCTAATAGTGATCGAAGAACGTGTTATTTAAGAATAATCTAGTATATAGTGATCTAAAATGATCATATTATTTTATGTATTTGGTTGAAAGGAATATTTTGAAATAGCATCATATGAAAAAGAATGACTACCTACTTATCCGCTGAAATGATAGATAAATTTAAGATACTTGTTTTGTATGTACTTAAGGATATAGAAATAGTAGATATAAGAAAGATCATATGGGAAAAAATATTTGATATATATATTATGACTAGAATAAATTACATACCACACCTACTCCTACATATACCTACATGCCAAACCTACGCATCAACCATGATAAACTATGAATATTGGAAAATGGATATGAAAAATATACAAATAATGGAAAAACTAATGAAAACAAATTTAGAAGAATATATGAGAACTAAAAATATAAAATACATAGAATACTTTAATGAAAAAATAAAAGAATATTATGAAAAAGCATTTAATCAAACCTAAATGATAGATAATCTTAAAATACTTGTTTTATATATACTTAGAGATATAGAAATCATAGACATAAAGAAAATAATATGGGAAAAGATATGAAATTTTGAGGATGAAGATGAAGAGTTATTAAGTTCTATAGAAAACCTACACTTAAATAATGAAAGCTACTGCTCATATTTAGATAGTTATTATTCAGACGGATATTATATAGATTAAAAAATATTAGAATATATTAAAAAAGTTAGAGAAAAATAAAGGTTTCTATACAAAGAAATTAATTATAGAAACCAGATTAGAAGAGGAAGAAGACAATTAAAAGAAAGATTAATTTGGATAGATAAAACCTTGGAGAAACTAGAATTAAAAGATAGTTTAGTTTATGATTTAGATATAGAATTATTCATAGAAGAAAAAGACAGGATAATTAACAAAATAGATAACCTAGAATTTAATATCAGATATAGTACAATTAGAATAAATTATTACAAAGAAATTTACAGTATTACAACTACTTTAGGATAAAATGATAAACTACGAATACTTAGAATATTGGAGACAAGATATGGAGCAAATAAGATTAATAGAAACACTTATGAAAAAAAATCTACTTGACTACATAAAAACTAGAAATATGGAACGTATAGTATACCTTAAAAATAATATAGAAGAATAAGTCTAGAAAACATATATCAACATGATTTATACACTATCAAGTAGATAAAATGAACAAAGAAGAATTTATAATAGATGAAAAAACATATGAAAATCATGAAAGATTAAAAATAAGAATAGTATTTTCCAATTTAGGAAGAAGATATAAGAAAATAGGTGAACATTTAAATTTAATGTTAGAAAAAAAAAAGAATTAAAATTAGAAGATAGATTAACAGCTATGGTAAGAATAGCAAAAGAAAATGAAGAAATAGATAGGAAAAAAGAAATAGATAAAATAAAACAACAGACTACAGAAGAAATACGAAAAACAGAAGAAACTAAAAATAATAGAATTGCTGAATTAGAAAAAGAACTACAAATACTAAAAGAGCTATATGAAAAAAGAAACAAAGAAAAAGAAGAAAAGGATAAAGAACAAAAATTATTAATTGAGATAAATCAATTTAAAGAAAAATTAGAAAATAAAGAATTAGAAAATAATGAAATAGAAATAAATACAATAGATGCTGAAGAAACAGATAATTATGATTCGGAAGATAGTGAAACAGATACAGACAGAAATTTTAACAAATATAGAAAAACTAGAAATAAATGAAAAACAAGAAGTAATTAATAAAGAAAACTTAGAAAATACAAACACAGAAATAAACACTCTTGATAAAAAAGACGATGAAAAATAATACCTATTACATCAGAAATAAGAAAACTTACATATTACTATAAAACTAAGTTTAAAAAAATATAACCTAAGGGATGAATATAACAAATGGACACCAAAACAAATAATTAATAAAAATTATAACTTCTTAGACTTAGACTGTATAATAGATGTAGATAAAAGGATACAATTATGAATAGGATATATAACAAAACAATTATTAGACAATGGTGTAAATGAAAAAGATACACCAGAATATATAGAAAAAACACTAATAGGAACAGCAAAATTATGGTTTTTAAATTTAACTGAAGATAGTAAAAAGGTATTAAGGGATGATAAAAAAAATAGAAGGAACAACAGTAACTAAACTAACACCTAAAGACATATTGAAAAAATATGAAATGGCTATAAGAGATGAATTTAGCAGTATGGAAACAGAAGAATAAGAAGAAGAAGAACAAAACAAAGAAAAAGATACAAATAGGAATTTAATGTTAAACCTAGAGATATGTAATATGTGCTATATAGATGAATATACGTGTGCATTTAAAGAATACTACTATAAGGGAGCATATAATATAGAAGAAAGTAAAGAAGTTAGAAGATTATATTTAAGTAAATTACCTGAACCATTTAGTTTAAAAATAATAAAGAGTTGGGATGAAGCAAACATAGTAGATACTCTAGGAGCAAGAATAAAATTTCTACAACAATGGTATAAAAATTTATGTAAAAAATACAGAGAAGAAATGAAAATGGAAAAAACATTAATAAAAAATATAGCATGTTGCGAAGATAAAATAGCACCACAATTTGGATGTGAAGAAAGATATTATAAGAAAAGAAAAAGACATAAGAAATATAAGAAATACAAAAGATCAAAATATAAGTATAAGAAACCAAGAAAAAGATATTATGTAAAAAATTATAAATATAAAAGATCATATAGGAGAAAGAAATCTATAAAAGAATGTACTTGTTATAATTGTGGAAAATTAGGACATTTAGCTAGAGATTGTAAAATGCCTAAAGACACAAAAAAGAAACAAATATTAGAAATAAAGATAGAAAATGCAGAATATATGCAAATAGATTATATAGATTATGAATTAGAAAGTGACGATAGTATATATGAAATTTCAGAAAATGAAACAGATAATGAAATAGATAGTGAATTAGATGAATCAAATGACTGAAAAAGATATAAAAATAATAACAAAGGAAGAATATTTAAATGAAGAAGAAACAAATCAGAAAATAATATTTGATAATAATATATTTGACGAGATAAAAGGAAAAGAATTAGATTTAAGTGTAGAAAAAATATTTAAAATACCAACAATAAAAAACATATTTAGTAGACGAAAAGAAGAATACTACGTAGTAAGCCAAAAAGAACATGTAAAAGACTGTAGATATGCAAAAGGTAGAGCTAGTATACCACTAGTAACAAAAAGAATAAATAATAAAGAAATAAACGACATAAAAAGTAAAGACCCAATAAAATAAGTACACCTGGGAGGAACAGGGATATTAATAAAAGCATTTTTAGAGAAGGAATAGATACACCAATAGAATTATATTTAGCAGATGATAAAATTATAAAACCTATAGAAAAAAGTATAATAATTGTCATAAGAGGAAATTTAATATACCAAAAATTTAAATTTTTAATAAGTGTGAATTATTCAGTGGCAATAATAGATAAAAACATAGATAAATCATTAGTATTATATTGGAAAATATCAGGAATAGAACTAACCCCAGGAAGTAAAATATTTACAGCTAGATATAAAAATCTATATGTATTAACAACAAAACATAAAATAACGGAAAAAAATAAAATTAATAAAATACAAATAGAAAGTCCTTTTGAACAATTTGTAAAAATAATTGATAACAGTGATTATAGTTACAAAGACATGGATATAGAAGAAGATTTAGAAATAATAAATGATAGAATAAGTACAACAAAAAGAAAAGCTTTTGAAAAAAAGAATCATCAAGATCATCAAAAAGAACAAATTATGAAATAACTTCAACAGTTAATTTAACTCAATATTACATAACGGGAACAATAAATGAAAAAGAATATTTAATACTTCTAAATACAGGACAAGAAGAAAACCATATAGAAAAATACCTAGTGAAAAATGTAGAAATAAAATCTAATAGTAATATATGCCCAGATCTACCAAGAAGTTTAATAACTACTAAAGAAACAACAGAAAAATAAAATAATAGGAGTTAGAAAAACAAAAATAGAATTTGAAATTAAGGAAGATATGCAAAAAGCAGACATAATATTAGGCATAAAATGGTTATAACAAGTAAAACCATACAATATAGAATATACACAAATAACCATAACCTATAATAGAGAAAAATTATTGATAAAAAGAGCTTTGACATGATATGAAAATATATGTACTTATAAAAATAATAGTAGAAGGATATTATGATAGATATTATACACCAATGATAAATACAGGAGCAGAAGCCAACTTATGTAGATAAAATTGTTTACCAGAAGAAAAATGGGATAAGCTAAAAACACCAATAGTAGTCAAAGGATTTAATAATGAAGGAAGCTTAATTACCTATAAAGCTAGAAATGTAAAAATACAAGTATGGAATAAGATATTAACAATAGAAGAGATCTATAATTATGAACTAACATCAAAAGATATGCTTTTAGGAATGTCATTTTTAGATAAACTATACTCACATATAATAACTAGAACACACTGGTGGTTTACAACCCCATGTAAACAAAAGGTAAGAGCAAAAAGAGTTATTAATAAAATAAGAAAGAAAACTGATTGGATAAAAGAAAGTGAAAAAATCACACAAAAATTAGAAAATATAAAAAATACTGAAGACACAGTAGAACTAGTTATATTTTCAATAAATAAAGAAGAAATAACTATATTTTCAATAGATAAGGTAGAAATGATAAAGAAAAAATTAAGACAACTATACAGTAAAGATCCATTAAAAGGATGAGAAAAATATAAAACTACTGTAAAAATTGAGCTAATAGATAAAAATAGTATAATAACCCAAAAACTATTAACATATAACTTTGATGATTTAAAAGAATTTTAAAATAAATATAGATGAATTATTAAAAAAAAAACAATACATACAGAAAAGTAATAGTAAACACAATAGCCCAGTATTGATAGTAAATAAACATAATGAACAAAAAAAAGAAAAAAGTAGAATAGTTATTGATTATAGAAACCTAAATGAAAAACTATGACATATAATTATTCAATACCAAATAAGATATTAAAAGTAAGACAGATACAAGGATATAATTATTTTAGTAAGTTCGATTGTAAATTAAGATTTTACCATTTAAAGCTAGAAGAAGAATATAAAAAATTAATTGCATTTACAGTACCGCAAAGATTTTATGAATGGAATGTGTTACCATTTGGATATAAAAATGCACTAGGTAGATATCAACATTTTATGGATAGTTATTTTAAACAACTACCCAATTGTATAGTATACATAAATGATATACTATTATACACAAAAAATAAAGAGGAAAATTTAAAATTACTAGAACAATTTGCAGGTCTAATTGAAAATTCAGGAATAAGTTTAAGTGAAAAGAAGCTATCTACTACAACTAGTTATCTACTACAAGTTATCCACGCAAGTTATCCGCACCCCCTACAATTGGTATCATAGCTATGTTATTTAAAAAATGTACAAGTAGATATGTGTTAATTATAAGAAATGTTAGAGATGTTAATTTAATTGTTAATTATAAGCTATTATTAATTACGTCATCTTGTTGTTATTTATTTATTGAATATGAGAAGACCATTTAAAAATATACATGCTTTTAAAAAAATAAAAAGAATTTTAACTAGTTACTACCCAGAATATAAGAAGTTAAATAAAACAAAAGAAAACCCCCACAGATTAGCTTACTTAATTACCTTAATATCTAGCAATGAGGCAAAATTAATAATGCATTTAAAATCTAGAAGAATGAGATACATACCACCTAATTATGATAAAATTAGATTTCGGTATCCACCAAAATATTATAAATATTGTACAGATGAATAACATAACAAAAAAAAATATATAAACAACTAAAACAAAAGAATTAAAAATAAGAAAAGAAAGACTACAATATAACATGATTGTTGGAGTATGCCAAAAATCAATAAAAGCACAAAAGGGAGAAATATCATATTTAGAATCACAAATAGAAAGTCTACAATACATATATCAACATGATCTATACACTATCAAGTAGATAAAATAAACAAAGAAGAATTTATAATAGATGTAAAAACATATGAAAACCATGAAGGATTAAAATTAAGAATAGTATTTTCCAATTTAGGAAGAAGATATAAGAAAATAGGTGAACATTTATATTTAATGTTAGAAAAAAGAAGAATTAAAATTAGAAGATAAATTAACAGTTATGGTAAGAATAGCAAAAGAAAATGAAGAAATAGATAGGAAAAAAGAAATGGATAACATAAAACAACAGACTACAGAAGAAATACGAAAAATAACAGAAACTAAAAATAATAGGATTGCTGAATTAGAAAAAGAACTACAAATACTAAAAGAGTTGTATAAAAAAAGATAGAAAGAAAAAGAAGAAAAGGATAAAGAACAAAAATTATTAATTGAGATAAATAAATTTAAAGAAAAATTAGAAAATAAAGAATTAGAAAATAATGAAATAGAAATAAATACAATAGATGATGAAGAAACAAATAATTATGATTCGGAAGATAGTGAAAAATATACAGAAATCTTAACCAATATAGAAAAACTAGAAATAAATGAAAAGCAAGAAGTAATTAATAAAGAAAACTTAGAAACTACAAACACAGAAATAAACACTCTTGATAAAAAAAAAAACATTGAAAAAATAATACCTAGTACATCAGAAATAAGAAAACCTACATATTACTATAAAAATAAGTTTAAAAAATATAACTTAAGGGATGAATATATCAAATGGACACCAAAATAAATAATTAATAAAAATCATAACTTCTTAGACTTAGATTGTGTAATAGATGTAGATAAAATGATACAATTATGGATAGGATATATAACCAAAAAATTATTAGACAATGGCATAAATGCAATAGATACACCAGAATATATAGAAAGAACACTAATAGGAACAACAAAATTATAGTTTTTAAATTTAACTGAAGATAGTAAAAAGGTATTAAGGAATGATAAAAAAACAAAAGGAACAACAGTAACTAAACTAACACCTATAGACATATTGAAAAAATATGAAATACCTATAAGAGATGAATTTAGCAGTATGGCAACAGAAGAAGAAGAAGAAGAAGAAAAAAACAAAGAAAAAGATACAAATAGAAATTTAATGTTAAAACTAGTAATATGTAATATGTGCTATATAGATGATTATATGTATGCATTTAAAGAATACTACTATAAGGAACATATAATACAGATGAAAGTAAAGAAGTTAGACGATTATATTTTAGTAAATTACCTGAACCACTTAGTTTAAAAATAATAAAGAGTTGGGATGAAGCAAACATAGTAGATACTCCAGGAGCACGAATAACATTTCTACAACAATGGTATAGAAATTTATGTGAAAAATACAGAGAAGAAATAAAAATGGAAAAAACATTAATGAAAAATTTAGCATGTTGCAAAGATAAAATAGCACCTCAATTTGGATGGGAAGAAGGATATTATAAGAAAAGAAAAAGACATAAGAAATATAAAAAATACAAAAAATCAAAATATAAGTATAAGAAACCAAGAAAAAGATATTACGTAAAAAATTATAAATATAAAAGACCATATAGGAGAAAGAAATCTATGGCATTACCAAGTAAATTGTATAAGCATAAATCATGAGATAACGAAACTTGACATCGATATGATTTTGGCATGTGTTTTATGGCACATGATTAAAACATTTGTAAGACATGAATTTTTATAAGAATCATCGGTTTGATTAAGATTGGTACAAGACATGAGATGAGATTCCCACGGGAGATAAGAATATATTAGAAGCATTCTCTACCTCAAATGATACGTCTAATAGCCTTTAAATTTTTGTGACGCTTCTCCACTATGATTTCAACTATGAGTACCACATTTTAACATCCCAAATCTTATAATTTCTGTGCTAAATACATAACTATAAGATCTTGAGTCTAACTATATCGTACTTCTATGTTGAAGCCTAACCCAGAGTAAAAGATGCTAGCTTAAGCTATGGGACCCCATGTTCTACATCCCTTTAAAAATACTTCTCCATCTTATCACTATAATCAAACAACCTTCTGCCTTAAATCGAGGAGTACTAACCACATAATCATGGGTTTGTGTCTTCATCAATCACCACATTCAAGCCTATCATTACTCCACCCACTTCATGGATCTCCCCACTAAGACCACTAATTTAATTGCTCTCACAAAGATTTTCGCCACATATCTCCTTTATAACTATTTTACATAACGAAAGTTTGTCTCCCCCCCTTTTTCCCTTCACCTATAACCTTAACTAAAGAAATTACCTCAAAATTTTCACATTCACGGACATCTACTTCCCTACCTAAAACATCACTACTCTTCTATAACTACTATCATACTATCCCACGGTGGGTCATTGAGGGACCCAAACATAAGCATCATGAATAGGAAAGTGACACTATTCTACTATAACTTATACTTATTGAACTACTCAAGGTGGGATATGAGATGAAGATATGACACAATAGGAACAAAGTTCTTCATATATCAAATGTCTTAATCGTGAGTAGAGAGTCGTTCTGGCATAAACACAACACAACATGGATTCTTAAGACAGACCACAGTGAGAAAACATGAGTGCACATATCAATAGTATAACATAAGGCCGGAATTCACGAAGTCAACGACTGAGACAAGGATTTCTATTTGGAGCCATTGCTCCTCATTTAAGAACTGTACATGGCCATGAGTTTGCATAAGCTTTATCTCATTGGGCTAGACCCAATATAGCATGAATCGGTAGCATATATAAAGAACAGTTTTATTAGAAACAAGCATGTTATAAGACATGGATTTTTTTATGGATCATGAGGATCATATCATAGGGCTTGAATACATGAAAGGCTAGATTTGTCAAGACATCATTGCTTCTAGTTTGGAGGTAAGAGTGTGACATGACTTACATAGAGAACTCAAACCTTACACATCGGCAGGACTTGAATACATAATACATTGGTTGAATAAACTCTTAAGATGAAGTAGGAGGAATATGCTTGAATTGGAATAGGTTTATCATGACTCTTCCCTTAACTTGACACAATGAGAAAATTCGGGAACTACCTTAACTCACCATCTCCCCCTTAGATCAAAGTCACAATCCTAGACTTGAGAACATAACCTCTCATGAATTTATAACCACAATTCTCGAAACAATGGGGGGTATTAGTATACACATGAACAAAAACTTCCCTCAATAATTTTTAACAAAAATACACTAATTTCTTTCTAGGATATCCCCCCTTTCAGGGACACTAATTATAACTTTCTCCAAGCCCCAAAGTTATCAACTTATGATTAACGTTATCATGGGCATGGACATCCACACTTCTAAATAATTAACACTCCATCTTCAACTCCTTAGGATACTAGCATTACACCTATAATCACATAACTTACAACTTAACCAAATTTGTAAAACCATACCAAAGGCGCACATTGCCTACCTATTTTTCCTCAATTCAACTCTAAAGAACACTATACAACTTCCCAGACGTCTCCATACTACAAGATTCAAGAACGCACCAAGGTATGCAAAACACCTATGCACATAAAATTTATCTAACAACAGGCTACCTGGGGGGTTCAACTAATTCTTATATACCCACGCTCTTATCCTCTTAATGACTCAACCACGATTCATCATCCTAACACTAGTCTCATATACATAAATATTGCAATTATCCTCTTATTTTTCCCACTAGTTGCCAACTTAAGCTATTGCACACATCAAATCAATCATACTACTTACTCCCACAAAACATGGATCATTAACCTTAAGCTACTATTTTCACTACAACAATCCACATCTAAAGTTCAAGCCTATTGTCTAGCACCAATCACGTAACACCGATCAAGCATCTTGTACATTATACTAGTGCATCAAATAGAAATATTAACCTAAGTCTCTTACTTCACTTAACTATGGCCCATAAGTTCATCCTCTTCACGAAATTACTACTACGCCTCAAAATCTACTACATACCTTCTCACATATCGTACTAGGCTTCAACTACTAGAGAAAAGTAAATCAGGGGGTAAATTCACATAATAAGGATAGTCGATCTTAACCTTATAATATCACCTATTACCATCTATTAACATATCCCACTTTCTCACAACATATTTACTAACCCATGAATATATCACAACCACCTTCAAAATTCCATATACAACAATAAGTCTATACCTATAACTTATTGACTAATCTACCCCTTTCCCTTCACAGCCTATAAATGATTTCCACAACCACTATAACTATCCATTCGGAGATCCTTCCCTATTTTAAATAAATAATAATTGTATGTAATATCCTGAATATGGTACTCAGAATGCTACACGGTGCACACGACCCCAAAGGACCACAAGCTAATCCATGACTGATATTTGTACCTGTACACTATATAACATACTAAATTTAATGCAGAAATGAAGGCTGAAAGGCCATAAGGTTCAAAACTGCATGACTGATAAAATATAACATCTGAGTGGGGTAATAGAATACCCAAAACTAAAATACTATCTGAACATATTGTAGTCTGAAAAATCTCTAAAACATAACTGTCTGGATAAAGAGTTGATGGGACATGTCCTCAACTAACTCTAACCTATAAATTAATTAATGAGATGATAAATAAATGATCATGTCCTCAAAAGATAAGGACTCACAGCTAACTCTGACTGCTGAGACTGGAATCCTACTGATGCTCTAGAGCTCATGCTTCTAAACTTATGGTATAAGACACCATAGCACAAATACGTCAGTACTTTGAATATACTGGTATGCGTGGAAGGTAGGTTGAATACATTGTGTTCATATGTATAAACAATACTGGCTAACTGACTAATATAAATATGAGAATACAAGCATGAATACATCATAACTATATTTTAGATCGTGATAACATGAATTTACTGATAAAAAAACATGACTGATAACTAAATTTTGATGACTCATATAATTGATGACATGAGTGATTGTATCTGACAGTCCTGAATCTAATGGAAGTAGCTGAGTTCTATACTGTTTAGAGTTGACTATATCTGATAGTCCTGAATTATATAGAATTATCTAAGTTTTATTACTGGGACTGAAAGACTATATCTAACAGTCCTGATTATATAATTGAAACTGTGGGAAGTAGTTATCTAATCGACATACCCCTAATATGCCATTAAGACTGAGTTGGGGTCCAATCTATAACCCAATTGGAAGGGTATCGATACAGTGCCACTGGTAAGGACAATCTGCGAGCAATGCTCATATAACAGGTAACTTTAGTGAGAACGGTGGGAACCCTCATATAACAAGTTAAGACACCTCATCTAGCCTCGTATAGCAGGCTATGATGTCTCAAGCTATGTTAGTTACATAGTTCTATAATGCAAGGATTTCTTCTAAGACTCACATCCTCATATAACAGGTGAGTTCCCATCCTTGGGTTTGCTCGGTGCTAATTCCTACTCCCCTCTAAATAGATAATGAACATGATTAACTGAACTGAACTGGACTGAGTTAACTGAGTTTCACTGGCTGACGGAATAGTACTGAGATTACTATATTACTGAGCTTTCCTAAGTCACATGATTGACTGTGTTCTATGGATCATGGCTTGACTGGGGATATCGTGAAAACATGACATGGACTCTAGGCGCACAACTATATTTTTTGAGTACAAGTACCCCCAAGACTCGATAGAAGGAAACTGACAAAGCATGACTTTCTTGAGTACAGGACCAATATCAATAATACATAATCATTTGGCTAAGACATTTTATCAAAAACTTGACATACATAAATTGTACATGAAGAGAGATTTCATATTATCGTACTAGTATGGCACTTTTCCTTCACATAGGCATTTAATCAAACATGGGTGGAGCATGCTATGGTTATACAATCATCAACACATCTAATAATCAAGGATATATTAATCAACTTCTGAATTGAAGGGTTTATCATAAATACCGCGTAATTCCTCACATACTAGAATCAATTCTTGTAATTACTAGTCTATACCAGGGAATGAAACCAAACAACAACGTGAACATCACTTTTTTCAATTCAATCAAATCATGAACATTCGTAAATATACAAATCTTTGATTTTGAAAAAAGATTCTTGAGCTTCATGGGTGAAAGAGACCTAGGAATCAACACATGGCATACCTTAGTTCTTGATTTAGTGAAGATTGACGGAGATACTTTCTTGAAATTAAATCCCCAATTGAAACCCTAGCTAGTTCTTGAGAGAAAATTAAGAGAAACTAGTATATTTTGGGTTCCAAACAGCTGAATCTCGTATTAAAGGTCTTAAATAGGGGTGGGAAATTAACCCTTTTAACCCTAGATGCATCTTTTAAATTGGTTAAAATTTCCCGACCTAGACCCCTGGCGCGATACAGTGCTATCACGCCATGTCACTGGAATTTGACAATTGGGAAATAGAGAAATTGCACGACACGGAGCCATCGCGTTGCCACTTTATTTGCGACCTGTAAGTTTGGCGCGACGTGGAGAAATCGTGATGGGACACTGTAAAAAGGAAAATTGCTATTTTATCTTGTGGGGTGGTGTGCCACTGACCAATATGGCACTGTTTTACGAAGGGGACTTGAAATAGTCATAACTTCTTACCCGGTTATCGAATTTAGGTGAATTTTATATCGATGGAAAGTTTATTGAATTTCCCATGGAATAAACATCATTCAATTTAGAAGCTAATACTTGACATTATTGAGACAAAATTAGTTAGTAGACTATGGGGTATTACAATATCTTTCCCTTAGGAATATTCATCCTCGAATAAGACTGACTGAGAGGGGAGAAACGATAAGCCGAAGTACATACTGAACATGAACACTGAAAAATGACTACATAAGTGACATTTTTGATATTCATATAGGGCATGCATATCTAATGCATGATTTTATGACTGAGTTGATACATGAATGCATGACTGATAGTACTGATAAGCTAATCACACATATTTGATGTGTGAATACATAATGGAACTGATTACATGACTGAGATTTCTAATAACTGAGTCTTCTCACAAGGAGAATGCATGTCTGATGCATAAAAACATGACTAATCTGATGCATGAACATATAATTGGATATATAATGGTACTTAGTACCAAGTTTAAAATTGGAATCCTGAACATGAGGACGATACCAAGTTATGACTCAAATCTGGACATGAAAACTGAAAAGCTTAAGGAGAAATATTACCTTGAGCTTGATCTGAGTCAGCGAATAAGAGGTTAGGGTACTTGGTACGCATGTCTGCTTCTGCTTCCCAAGTATCTCCCTCAACGGACTGATTCTTCCAAAGAACTTTGACTAGAGGGACTTCTTTGTTCCTCAGTCTACGAGTCTGGTAGTCTAGAATTTTTAATGGAATCTCCTCATAAGAGAGGTTGTTCTAAACAACTATGCTTTGAATAAGGACTACAACTGTTGGGTCACTTATACACTTCTTGAGCAAAGAGACATGGAAGACTGGATGAACTGAGGCTAGATATGATGGAAATTCGAGCTCATAAGTTACCTTGCTAAAGCGACTGAGAATTTTGAAGGGACCAAAATATCGAGGACTGAGCTTTCCCATCTTACTGAACCTCTTTACTCCCTTAATGGGAGATATCTTTAGATAGACATAGTCACTAACCTCGAACTCGAGGTCCTTTCTATACACATCTGCATAAGACTTCTATCGGCTCTAAGCAGCCCGAAGTCTTTCTTTGATCAACTGGAATTTTTCTAAGGCATTGAATACTAAGTCAAGACCTTTGGTTGAGGTCTCAATAACTTTGAACCAATCGATTGGAGATCTGCACCTCCTACCGTAGAGACCTTCAAATAGAGACATCCGAATACTGGAATGATAGCTATTTTTGTATGCAAACTCAATCAAAGGCAAGTGGTATCCCAACTACCTTTGAAATCAATTGCACATGCCCTTAGCATATCTTCTAGGGGCTAAATGGTCCTTTTTTCTTGACCACCTGTCTGAGGATGAAAAGTTGTACTGAGATGAATTTGGGTACCAAGAACCTTTTGGAGAACTTTCTATAAATGAGAGATGAACTGGGTACCTCTGTCTGAGATAATAGATAGAAAAACACCATATAATCTAATCAACTCCCTGATATAGAGTTTGGCATAATCCTCAGCTGAATAAGAGTTATGAACTAGAAGAAAATAGGTTGATTTGGTCATTCTGTCTACAATGACCCAAACTGAATCATGATGGCAACGAGTACGAGGCAAACCCATCACAAAGTCCATGTTCACTTCTTTCCACTTCCAAGTAGGAATATTGAACTCCTGTATGGACCCACTAGGCTTTTGATGCTCTATCTTAACCTGGTGACATATAGAGCACTTAGCCACAAACTCTGTAACGTCTATCTTCATCCCACTCCACCAATAGATCTCCCTCAAGTTGCGGTACATCTTTATGTCCCTTGGGTGAATAGAGTAGCGTGCACCATGCACTTTTACAAGAATTCACTACCTTAATTCATCTACACCTGGAACACAGAGATGACCCTGACAACGCAATCCACCATCTCCCTCTGGGAGAAAACCTCTACTTTATGGTCCTTAACTAAATCTTTCAACTTGACTAAACTGGGGTCTCTATGTTTCTTTTCTTTTACCTCAGAAATTAGAGATGATTCTGAACTACTCTGAACCCATATGTTACCCTCCTCTAAATTGACTAAGCGAATGCCTAGTCTGGAAAGATGATAGACTTCCTGAGCTAACTTCTTCTTACTATCCTCGACATGAGTAACACTACCCATAGACAGTACACTGAGAGCGTCGACCACTATATTAGCCTTGCCCATATGATAAAGGACACTCATGTCATAATCTTTCAAGAGATCTAACCACCTTCTCTGATGAAGATTGAGATCTTTCTGAGAAAAGACATACTGAAGTCTCTTATTATTTGTGAACACATCTACATGAAATCCATATAGATAATGCCTCCAAATCTTTAAAGAAAAAACTACGGCTGCTAACTCAAGATCATGAGTAGGATAATTATTCTCATGGGGTTTAAGTTGTCTGGAGGCGTAGGCTATGAACTTACCATAGTGTATAAGGACAAAACCCAAACCTACTCTTGATGTATCACAATACACTACAAACCCATCTGGACTATCTGGAAGAGATAATAATGGAGCTGAGGTGAGTCGAGTCTTCAACTCCTGAAAACTCTTCTCGGAAGGATCTAACCACTGAAACTTGACTTTCTTCTAAATCAATCTGGACATAGGGGATGTAGTAGAAGAAAATCCCTCAACAAACCATTTGTAATAGCCAGCCAAACCCAAGAAACTACTGATAACTAATGGAGAGATAGGTCTGGGCCAGTTTCTTACTGCTTTGGTCTTTTCAGGATCAACCATAATGCATCACCGGAAATGATATGACCAAGGAATGCTACTGACCTTAGCCAAAATTTTCACTTATTGAATTTGGCAAACAACTGATGATTTCTGAAAGTCTGAAGTACAATTTTGAAATGGTCTGCATGATCACGCTCACTGCGGGAATAGACCAGAATATCATCTATAAAGACTATGACAAACATGTCCAAGTACTTCTTAAACACACGGTTCATCAAGTCTATGAAAGCTGCTGGAGCATTGGTAAGACCAAAGGGCATAACTAGGAATTCAAAGTGACCATACCGGGTATAGAAGTTATTTTTGGAATGTCACATTCTCTGACTCTGAGCTGATGATAGCTGGATCTGAGGTCTTTCTTAGAGAAATAACTGGAACCTTGAAGTTGGTCAAACAAGTCATCTATTTTGGAAAGTGGATACTTGTTCTTGACCGTGACTTTATTGAGCTGACAGTAATCAATGCATATTCTGAGAGAACCGTCTTTCTTGTGCATGAATAAGTATGGTGCATCCCATAGGGACACACTAGGTCTGATGAATCCCTTATCTAAGAGATCCTTCAACTGATCTTTTAGTTCTTTGAGTTCTGCTGGTGCCATTCTGTATGGCGGAATAGATATAGGCTGAGTATCTGTAAGAAGATCAATGCCAAAGTCTATTCCCTTTTTAGGAGGAATTCCTAGAAGATCTTCGGGAAAGACATCTGAATATTCATTCATGATTGGGACTGATTCAAGACTGGGAGTTTTGGAACTAGTATCCTTAACTCAAACAAGATGATAGACACATCCTTTAGATATCATTTTCCATGCCCGAAGGTAGGAAACAAGCTGACCTCTGGAAGTTGAAGTACTACCCTTCCACTCTAGGACAGGTTCATTTGGAAATTGAAACTGGACTATTCTATTTATGTAGTCGACTGTGGCATAGCAAGAATAAAGCCAATCCATGTCGAGAATGACATCAAAATCAGTCATCTCTAATTCGACTAAGTCTACTAAAGTGACTTTTTGAGATACCATAATCGGACAGTTCTTGTATACCTATCGGGATATGATGGTTTTTACCCACTGGGGTAGAGAATGAAAAGGGCTCTGCTAAACTTTCAGGACTAACTCCGAAATCAACTGCTATATAGGGAGTAACAAAAGACAAAGAAGCTCTTGGATCTAGCAAAGGGTAAACATGTACTTGAAAGATCTGTAACGTACCAATAACCACATCAGGAGAATTTTCCTAATCTTGCCGGGACTAGAGAGCATAGAGTCTATTTGGACGTTGCCCACTAGTAGCACTGGAAGTGGCACCCTGATGATTTGGGTGAACGGTCTGAGCTGAGGAACGGTTTTGCTGACCCTGATAACCTGACTGGGGACAATCTCTAACTCTGTGTCCTATCTTGCCACATCCGAAATAGACATCGCTACCAGCTCTGCAAGCACCCTTGTGGTTTTTACCACAAGTCTGACAAAGGGGATTAGTTCGGGCATTGCTGACACTGCCCTGAGACTTAGAGCCTGGCGCCATATCTCTATTTCCATCCCTGAACTTAGGAGCTGGAGCATTGGCTGAAGAAGGATAAGGAACTGATGACTTATAAAGGAACAAAGAGCGGTTTGCTCCTTCTGATTTGGGTTGAGCAAAGTTAAAACTACCTGTCTTTGAACTCTTATACTATTTCTCCCTAATCTTAACCTTTTGATCTTCTATCTGTTGAGCATGAGTCATAAGCCTGGATAAAGTCATATCACTATTCAATATCGCAGACCTACACTCGTTGACCACACTATCCTTTACCCCAGAAACAAACTTACTCGTCTTGGCCCTGCTATCTACAACCGCATGAGGAGCATATCTGTCTAATTGAGTAAACTTAAGAGAATACCCTTTCACCATCATATTGCCCTGACTGAGGTTGATGAATTTTAACACCTTAGCCTCTCTCATCTCTTGGGGAAATAATCTATCTAAGAATGCAGTGACAAACTCCCCCCACTCAATAGGCCCTGCATCATCTGGCCTTTCTGACTTCCACTGTTTTAATCAAGTATGGGAAACATCTTGCAATTGGTATGCATCTAGCTCAAAACTCTCGACAGGAGTAACCCCCACGATGTCTATAACCTTCTAAACCTAATTGATGAATTCCTGAGGGTCCTCATCTGACTTAGACCCGAGAAAGGATGGAGGATTCATTTGGGTAAAGTCCTAAATCCTGGCTGCAGCTGAATTGGCCGCTGGGTTGGCCGGAACAACGGTTGGTCATTCATTCTAAGCAGCAACTGACTGAGCAAGAGTAGTGAATGTAGCACTGAACTCTGCATGAGAAACATGTGCGCCCAAAGGTTCTTCGGGCTGAAGGGTTGACTAATTTTCGTTTCTTCTTTTAGAAGGCATATTCTGTAGAAGAAAGGGAGAAACATATTAGACTGAGAGATTGACTTGAGATTATGCTCACTGGAACGACATGAATGCTGAAAGAAGGGAAAACTATTCCCAAAACATCTTATAGCCTCCGTTATATAAATGTGGTGTGCAACACATCCATGTACAAGACTCTACTAGATGCGGCTTTCAGACTTCCTAGGACTCTATTGAACCGTAGGCTCTGATACCAAGTTTGTAACACCCATAATCTGGTACTCAGAACGCTACACAGTGCTCACGACCCCGAAGGATCACAAGCTAACCCATGACTAATATATGTACCTGTACACTGTATACCATACTAAATATACTACGGAAATAGAGGCTGAAAGCCATAAGGTTCAAAACTGCATGACTGATAAAATATAACATCTGAGTGGGATAATAGAATACCTAAAACTGAAATACTGTCTGAATATACTGTAGTTTGAAAAACCACTAAAACATAACTGTCTGGATAATGAGTTGATGGGACATGTCCCCAACTAACTCCAACTTATAAATTAATTAATGAGATAGTAAATAAATGATCATGTCATCAAAAGATGAGGACCCACTGCTAACTCTGACTTCTGAGATTGGAATGCTACTGATGCTTTGGAGCTCGTGCTTCTAAACCTATAGTATAAGACACCATAGCAAAAATGCATCAGTACTTGGAATGTACTGGTATGCATAGAAGGTAGGCTGAATGCATGGGATTGGTATGCATAAAAAATACTGGCTAACTGACTAATATGAACATGACAATACATGCATGAATACGCTGTAACTCTATCTAAGATTGTGATAACATAAATTTATTGATAACTAACATGACTGATAACTGAATTCTGATGATTGATATAACTGATGACATGAGTGACTGTATCTGACAGTCCTGAATCTGATGGAACTAGCTGAGTTCTATACTGTTCTGAGTTGACTGTATCTGATAGTCCTGAATTTGGTAAAACTATCTGAGTTCTATTACTGAGACTGAATGACTGTATCTGATAGTCCTAATTCTGTAACTAAAACTGTGGGAAGTAGTTATCTAATCGACATGCTCCTAATATGCCATTATGGTGGAGTTGGGGTCCAATATGTAACCCCAATTGGAAGGGTGTCCATACTGCGCCACTGGTAAGGACAATCTGCGAGCAACCCTCATATAATAGGTAACTCTTGTGAGATTGGTGGGAACCCTCACATAACAGGTTAAAACACCTCATCTACCCTTATATAGATGGCTATGATATCTCAACCTACACTGTCTACGTAGTTCTTGAATGCAAGGACTGATTCTAAGACTCACACCCTCATATAACAGGTAAGTTCCCATCCTTGGGTTCGTTCGGTGCTAATTCCTACTCCCATCTGAATAGACAGTGAACATGATAAACTAAACTTAACTGGACAGAGTTAACTAAGTTCCGTTGACTGACAGAAAAGTACTGAGATTACTATATTATTGATCTTTTCTAATTCACATGATTGACTGAGTTCTATAGATCATGGCTTGACTGAGGATATCGTGAAAACATAGCAAGGACTTTAGGCACACAGCTATATTTTTTGGGTACAAGTACCCCCAGGACTCGATAGAAGGAAACTGACAAAGCATTACTTTCTTGAGTAAAGGACCAACATCAACAATACATAATCCTTTGGCTAACACATTTCATCAAACACTTGACATACATAAATTGTACATGAAGGGAGATTTCATATTATCATACTAGTATGGCATTTTTCCTTCACAAAAGAATTTAATCAAACATGGGGGGAGCATGCTATGGTTATACAATCATTAACACATCTAATAATCAAGGATACATCGATAAACTTGTGAATTGAAGGATTTATCATGAATACCGCATATTTCCTCACATACTAGAATCAATTCTTGTAATTAATAGTCTATAACATGGAATGAAACAAAACAACAACGTGAACATCACGTTTCAATTCAATCAAATCATGAACATTCGTAAATATACAAATCTTTAATTTTGAAAAGAGATTCTAGAGCTTCATGAGTGAAAGAGACCCATGAATCAACACATGACATACCTTAGTTCTTGATTTAGCGAAGATTGACGGTGAGACTTTCTTGAAATTGAATCCCCAATTGAAACCCAAGCTTGTTCTTGAGTGAAAATTGAGAGAAACTAGTATATTTTGGGTTCTAAATAGCTGAATCTCGTGTTAAAGGCTTTAATAGGGGTGGGTAATTGACCCTTTTAACCCTGGACGCATCTTTTAAATTGGTGAAAATTTTCTGACCTGGACCCCTGGCGCGATGCGGCGCTATCGTGTCGTGTCACTGGAATTTGACAATTAGGAAATGGGGAAATAGCGCAACGTGGAGCCATCGCATTTCCACTTAGTTTGCATCATGGAAGTTTTGCGCAACGTGTACAAATTACGCTGGGACACTGGAAAAAGGACAATTACCATTTTATCTTGTGGCGCGGCGCACCACTGACCAATATGGCGTTGTTTTACGTTGGGGACTTGAAATAGTCATAACTTCTTACTCGGTTATCGGATTTAGGCAAATTTAATATCGATGGAAAGGTTATTGAATTTCCCACATGAAAAAAATTGAAAATCTTGAAAATTCCCCATGGAATAAACATCATTAAATTTAGAATCTATTACTTGACATTCTTGAGATAAAATTTGTTAGGAAACTTCGGGGTATTACATTGTAGTCAGCCACTTCCTTCACAGACTACCATACAATCTACAATTATTTCTACCATATTAGTCTATCACTATAAAATGGCAACTCATCCCTCAATTAATGGTTACAGAACTAAACTAACTTTTTTATGCAAAATCACCCTTATTCTGACTTCTATGCTTGTGACTTCATATCACTAACTTCTGGACCATCTAATAGCTCATAGGTCAGGGTACTTTATCACATACTACCATTCTAGTGGAAGTAATGTTCCAACACTCTGCCACACATCATAACCCTTAATCATGACACCTACAATAAGGGTTTTATAAAAGAGGACTGAATACACTCCATACCCCAGGCTTAAATGCACGACTGATGTAGATAGAGGTATAAGCTTAAATCAATACACTTTACAACACTCTTGGACTCCTCTCAAGTCCTTGTGATATTTCATAATCATTTATGACTCAATCAGAAGGGACCACAATATTTAAACTCTAAGCTTCTGTGCTTGAATCGACTCAATAATGAGACATAGTTAATAAAATCAGAGTAAAAAAGGAATTTAGGTAATTTCAAAATGGACAACACAATGGCACGATCTAGAACATGAAAAAAGTGAAACATTCCTAAACTCTTTGTGGCTTCCTCCTTATAAGTGTGGCGCACTAAACACCCATAAAAAGGACTCTACCCGATGTTATTTCATAGATACCCTGGGACCATAAACCATGCTCTGATACCAATTTTGTCATGACCCAAGCCAGGGCTCTGGCCGTAATGAGCATCCCAAACCATGAAGGCCTGGGCTCCCCTTTCTTCCTGGAAATCATGCACACCATTAATTCAATATACAGAATTTGTGGAAATACATAACAAAACAGAACCATGGCCAATCTCATAACACTTGAACAATTTATAAAGAAATTCTTAATATTCAATACATATGACACCAGTCAGCAAAATCTCTAATAATTCTGTAACAACATATGTATGAAACTAAACGGGGACAAATCCCCCAGTCAGACCATAAATCAAACAAATGATAATGTTTATATAAGATCGGCCTTCTATAACAGAGAAGGTTTACCAATAGCGAATCTCAGAAACCCCAATCTACTGATTATTCTGACACGTACTCACCGATTACAAGAATAACACATATTCAAGTGTTGATAGTATTAGCCGCCATGTACTATCTTCAAATTCTTTAGATAAATATAAAGACAACCTTCTTAAGTGGAGAACTGGAGGAATAAATATACGTGAATCAACCCCATGAGTTTGTAATTCCAAGAAAAGCAAAGAATGAATGTTGACTTATTAAGTCATTTATAGACTAAAAAAAGTGCCCAAACAATGACATGTAAAATTTGACCAAATAATGTTGTTAAATAGATTAAAGATGATTTATTGTAATAAATATGTTTACTTTAAGAACAATCCAAGTTACATTTTCATTGTTTGTTTATATGTTGTTAATGAGTAAAGACATGCCCGACATAAATGCTACTAAGCATATGCTTGCTAGCAAGTTTGATATGAAGGACTTAGAAGTTGAGGATTTGATTAGGAACTAAAAACACACAGGAATTCTCAACGTCTAGCTTTGTCCCAAACTCATTACATCAACATGGTTCTTGAATAATTCAAGTATTTGGGCTTCAAAGTTTCAAAGAATCTAATTGATGTAAATCATGGTCTCACAAAGAATCAAGGTCAAAGTAAGTCCCAATTGGACTATGCTCGAGTGTTAGAAAGTTTGATGTACATAATGAATTATACTAGAATGGATATAGCTTGTGCCATAAGTAAACTAAGTCAGTAGACAAGTAATCTCGATCAAACTCATTCGATGATAATGAAATGAGTTTTGAAATATTTAAAATACAATCAAGATTATGCATTACACTATAATAAATATTATGTAGTGGTTGAAGGATATATAGTGATGCAAATTGGATCACCGAATCATCTGAAGTAAAATCCACAAGTGGATATGTTTTCACCATTGGTGGAGGAGCAGTGTCTTTGAATTTATCCAAATAAACATGCATAGCTCGATCTACAATAGAAACTGAGTTTATAGCTTAGGGGATAGTGAAGAAGTAGAATGGCTACAGAACTTTTTAGAAGATATTCCTCTTTTGGAAAAACTAGTGACTCCTACATGCATACATTGTGATAGTTAAGTGGCATTTGAACGAGCTAAAAATGTTGTATCTAACGAAAATTCATGTCACATAAGACGTAGACAAAATACTAACAATTACTCTCTAGGTAATTATCACAATTAACTATGTGAAGTCAAAGATAATGTGTCAGATCTGCTTATAAAAGGCCTACTAGAGAGGTGGTTGATAAATCATCAAAGGGAATGGGATTATGGGGAGAACAAATCATTATAAGGCTAACACTACCTAGCTAGTTTATTGGAGATCCCAAGATATAGGTTCAAGGAGATCAAACAAAGTTATGAATGACGGTTCAACATTGTCACTAAAATATATCCATTTCCATGATAAGATAATGTTCAAGAAACAAGAATAAGGCTTAAGGTTTGAATATTTTTAATGGTTTCTATGTTTGGCAGGTATGGGCTAATAATTTAACTATAGAATTAAATGTTTAGTAATCACCTATGTGAGTGTAAACTGTAAGCCACTTCAAGGAGAATTAGAGTAAGATCAATTCTCTATATATTCATAAAACCAGGGAGTATTCATAGTTGGAACGAACAAAACAATGAGAACCAAGAATGGTCAAGGGTTAATTGTGTGACATATGTTGCCCAGGTTTACATGAAAGCTCGACAGTTAAAGAATATGAAATTAACCCATTGACCAAGGATACCCGATGTATCTTCACTATGAAAAGTTCAAAGAGAAACCTACTTACTAAATGCAATTGATCCTTTATTGTAGATCACACGGTTTTTTCATGAATAAAATAGTCATTTCCCATTCATATGGAGAATTGTTGGGTTCTAGTGATGAAATATGAATGAAAAATGGAGGAAAGAATATAGGGGGAAAGGAAAATGTCTTCACTTTATGGGAGAAGAGTTCTCCCATATTGGTGGAAGAAAGAAACTTTTTCATGCTTAAATATACAAGCATTTCTTCATGTTGAAGCATTTCTTCATGTTGTTAGTGAGGCAAGAAGGAAAAAAGCTTTGCATCGTTGTCATCGTTGCTTGCTCAACTCAACTTCGGCTTCTAATTTGAATTTGGATTTGGATTTGGATTTGTCAACGATCGAGAGGCTATCTTTCTGGACAAATTCATTTGAAACTTGAGTTGATAATTTTTAAATCCAAAAATCTGATAAGAAAAAATTTCTCCATTGTAGAGATATGTCAGAACGCACCTCAAAGGGACACGATCCTTCAATATATTGTTTGAAAACAGAAAAGGGGCATGCAGGTACATGTAGGCATATGCAGACACACATGCCAGTGTACATAGGTCCGCATGTCAGCCAAAACATTCTGTTTTGTGCAATTGTTCACATGCGGCCGCATGTCACCATGTACAGATACATATGTGTTCCGTATATGGGCCCGTCAGTTCAAAAGTTGCAACTCTTCACAAGTCGTTGCTTCTTTTCAGAAGCAACACTTTTTGGTATAAATACCTAATTTTTCCTCATGTGTTGGCACAAAATTATTAAGTTAAAACACTCTTCTTCTTCTTCTTCAATGAAACAACAGTAAGTGTGATCTACTCCATTTGTTGAGTTTGCTGAAGTTCTGCAATTTCTACAATTTCTATTATCAATATTGCAGAATAGTGCTCTATTCTATCCTAGGAGGAACTAATCCAAACCTTGGGCAATTGTGAGGGGATTAAATTCTTTATGGAAACACATTTTTGTGGGCTTAGAACTTTATTTTTCTATCAGTTTTCTGGTTCTGTTTGCAGGAATAACAAATCCAATTTTGGGAAGCAATATCGCTTTGTTGAATAATCCCATGGTTCCTTGAGAACAATTGCAATTAGTGGTTGAAGATTGGGAAACGTCAGACAAACTCATATACTTGTCATACACATATTCAGCAAATCTCATATAAACTCATGTTTTCACTCCATGATTTGGACAAGAGTATCCTTTCCCTCAGAATTTTATGCTCATCTTTACTTGTAACTTGCACATTCAACAAAATACAAGTAAAATAAAAGTAACATAGAACAAAGTTGAAATAGGCCGTCCAGGAATTCAAAAAGAGAAGAAATAGGACCAAGTAAGATTTTCAAAGAGACACTTACATTTAAAGTTGCTGGTGTTTGGTGGTAGCAAACTAGCAGTGCGAGGCATAGCAGCGGCATGCCAACTAGGAGGTGAACTGATCATTGTGGAGAAGCTTGGGACAATAGGGAAGAGTTCTGCTTTTTGACAAAGCATGTTGTGTGAATGAAAGAAACATTTATTATTTATTATTTATTATTCTGTTTATGAACTTTTGAATAACAATTCCTTAAAGATTTGTGTAACATCATTATATCTTGAAGATTAATTGGAGAATTATCCAAGTCAATATTAGTGATGACTATTGTATGACATACCGATGAGCTGTTTGCTTCCTCCTCTCTTTCTCCTTCATTTTCTTTTCCTCTTTCCATGATTGAATTTTTCACGAGTTAAACCAAAGTAACTTCTCCTTCCCTTCCTTTCAAGTTTGCAGTGTCTGATGTATAAAATGTGCGAAAACTTTGTCACACGGAAGCAGAATACAAGAAACTGAGGAAAGAAGCGTAAAAAATCATAGAAGGAAATAAATTTTACAGATGTAGTCGCGCATATAAAAAGTCATTTTTGAGATATTGATCAAGTTCAAACATCAAATGGTGTTTACAAAAAGTTTTGGAGAGAGATCTGAAGATGCAGCATTCCAACTAAGGTTAAATGTTTCATATGGTTGCTGACTAGAAGAGCTTACCTCACACGTGAAAAATTAAAATGAAGAGAATTTTAGATAGTCTCTAGATGCTTTCTATGTGAGGAGACTTAGGAAACTAACAACTATCTATTCCATCATTGCAAATTCACTGCACATACATGGAAAATATTTTCATTTCATCTTTGCAAAATCACAATCAGCACAATAATACAACCAGTAATTAAGCTCTGCAGTGTCGTGTCAGAGGTCGCCATTACTGAGGTTCAAGGAAACACATCCAAACAACATAACAAAGGGAAGATAGTATTTCTCGAAACGCTAATGTAACACCCTGAACTTTCGAACTAAAAATAAATAAATTGGACCGCTCTTCATATGTACTTGGACCTGAATCTTGGAAATTTAGTGTATTTAAGTATAAAGGTTATGTCTAAAGTGTCGTAGAGTTATTGGATATGAATTAAGGGCATACCAAATGTCTAAAATAAGTTTGAGTTGAAAGGCCCTTTAATGACTATGTTTATTTACACATTCATACAAGGATCAAGTTTAAACAAGCATATCTCCTAGAATTATTAGAGTTACATGACCCATTACCTATCAATAAAAGCTTTTTGAATCTTCTTAACAACACCACCAGCGGCTCATCAATCCGAGTCTCGAGTAAAAAGTAACGCGTGGTTTACTAAGAATAGTCAGAACAGCCATATATCAGACGAAAATTTTCTTTTTTTCTTAGGTAAAAGGCTCAAATATGCCACTGAACTACCAAAAATGACTCATTTATGCCATCAGTTAAAAGTTGAGCTCATTCATGCCATCGTCGTTACAAAATCAGCTCATCCATGCTATTACTTTTTTATGGTGGTTTTCAAAAAACAACTTTGCCACATGGCCTTTTATTAGAGGTCCACGTTATTAATTAAAATAAGAAAAAAGACTCAAATATGCCATTGAACTATCAGAAATGGCTCATTTATGCCATCAGTTAAATGTTCGGCTCATTCATGCCATCACCGTTATAAAATCAACTCACTCATGCCATTACTTTTTAATGATGGGGTCTTAAAAGTAGCTTTTCCACGTGGTCTTTTATTAGAAGTCCAAGTCATTAATTAAAAGAAATCAATATTAATTTTAAAATATCTGGAATTAAGTAATATCGGGATTATTTATTCCAGCACTTATACCATAATGATGGAAGAAGTTATCCCATATACATGGCGGGATAATTGGAATAACACACTTCTTTTAAGCCGTTATTTGAAAATGATTTTTCAACAATGTATGCTCCACTAATTCATGATGGGAGAAGTTATTCCATATGCATGGCGGGATAATTGGGATAACATACTTCTTTTAAGTCGTTATTTGAAAATGATTTTTTCAATAATGTATACTCCCCTAATTCGTGATGGGAGAATGGAGAAGTTTTATTGATACGCCTCTTTCTTTTTCTTCCTTGCCCTAGTCATTCATTGGTTTCTTTTCATGCAACTTTGGAGTATATATTGGAGTCACTGGAATTAAAACTAATCAGTTACTGTAGGATAGAATTTTTGATGTTTTTGTTAAGCATAGCATTTATAATGATTTAGAATCGACTAGAAATAGCCAAAGGATATACATTAATCACTATTTTTTCTGAATAGAAAAATAGTTGTTGTAAGAAAAAAAAAGATTTTAATGGGTGTGGGTCGGGTTATGTTAAATGAATCAATTATTTTTAATGATCTAAGATATTTTGAAATTAATATTGATTTATTTTAATTAATGTCGCGGACCTCTAATAAAAGGTCACATGACAAAACTGATTTTGAAAACCCACCATTAAAAAGTAATGATATGGGTGAACTGATTTTATAACGACGATGGCATGAATGAGCTGAACTTTTAACTGATGGCATAAATAAGTCATTTCTGATAGTTTAATGGCATATTTGAGCATTTTTCTTATTTTAATTAATGATGTGGACCTTTAATAAAAGGCCACGTGACAAAGCTGTTTTTGAAAATCACCGTTAAAAATTAATGGCATGGATGAGCCAATTTTGCAACGGCGATGGCATGAATGAGCCAAACTTTTAACTGATGGCATAAATGAGTCATTTCTGATAGTTCAATGGCATATTTGAGCTTTTTCCCTTTTTCTTAACTTCTCACATTCTTGGAGGGTGATTTCGTCCTTTCTTTTTCCCATAATTCCCAATATGTTTCAAGACATTTTAACCCCTTTTTCTTCCATTAATTTTCTCATTAAAAAGTCCCCCTGTTTTCCCTCAAGTTTACACATTAAAGACACCACCTTCTCCATCAGCTTTTATTGCATTTTTTCCATCAGTTTTTTTCATATGATATTCATCAATAAATATCCTAATGCCTCATCTGGATCTCATACTCCTGAGAAACTCCAGAAAATTTGCTCAAGAAATTAAGTTTGGTTCCCTCTTTGCGATCTAAATTTCTTCAACGGCTTGTGATATGTAAGACTACCATCCATATGTATTCTTCAAATTTCATGTTCACTAATTCAATTTGTTCAAGATAAACTAGGATCGAAGAAACTCTCATACTCCTATTCCTCAATTAAACGCATAAATATGTGTTCCCCAGATACTTTGGGTAAGAAAAGAAAGTAACATCTTTCTTTGTTCATCATCTTTCATCCTTTTAACTGTTGATACTGTCTGAACCAATTGTAGCTCTATAAGCATTTGTATAACTTGTTGTATGACTGTTGCACTGGTCGTATAACCGTTGTACTAGTTGTAAGACTGCTTCACCAGTTGATTTGTATGATTTTCTTGTTGTTTTCGCAAAATATTGACCTACTTGCCTGTTAAATAGTTGTTTGAAATTGAACTTTCCATAGTGACATCGTCGTGTTCTTAGATTGGGAGTTTAAGTTCTCTTTTTACTGTTAATAACTGCTTTATATTCTACTGGGATCTCATGTTAATCTGTTTTCTAGAATCTCATTGTGATCTATACATTATGAATTTGCAACTCTTAGTATAATAGTACCAACTTCCCAGGAATCCCCCATTGACCTAATAGATACTTAATAATATTAATACGAATATTTTTACAAGAATGCTTCCAATCATGCACATGAATTATATCATATCGAACCATGAAATTACCTATTATGCTCTCCATTAGGGATTTTAATTCATGATTTATGAACCTATTATGGTTAACTCTTAATTGAGCCCTTAAATGGGATAACATGACTATGAGCTAAAAGAAGGCTAAAATATGAAAATGCGCCTAAAATGGCAAAACTATGAGCATGAGCCTAAAAAGGGTAAACTATAAACATGAGACTAATAACACTAACATTTTTTATCAAGAACTAAGAAGATAATAAGACAACATTATGAGCTAAGGGAGTTAGTTAGATGACCGTGAAGGCATAGGTCTAAACGACAAATGCCCGAAACTATGTTTGCCGACATAGGATAGAGGTTATTCCGCAAATCGGATCACTCTTTTTTTTTATGTGTCTTGAAAAGGGGATAACCATGGATACTTGCTAGAAAATTATGTTATGTCATGTCCTATGCCCGACAAGGTATAGTATGACTTAGCTGATCGGGTCGAGATCAGACTCCATGCGCTCACATGGTGGTTTATGACGGTTCACTACTTTCTCCCACAAATAATCAAAGTATCTAAATCTACCTTATTTGGTCAATTATTAATTTAGCTTATATTCTTGTTCCATTCCAGTTGTCTTCACGTACATTTGAATTTTATTGTCATTTCTAAACTCTTGATATACTACCCTCCTTAAATGGTTTTGTATACCAGTACATTCAATGTATTAACTGTCTTTGGCGCTACATCATTTCATGATGTAGGTTCTAGCTTTCAAGTCCGCAGTCAGGCGCCTTATTAGGATCTCTAACTTCTGCCATTGGTGAGCCTCTTTCCTACCAAGAGGCTGGACGAGATATGATGACTTCTTTATATTTCATTTCTTTCAGTATTGGTACTTATTAGAGGCTTCACAGTCTGGGGTAGTTGTCAAACAAACTTTGTAATTTCTAATCTTTATCATGACTATTAGTATTGTATAATATTAAGTGGTGTTAATAAACCTTGATGAAAATATTTCTCCTTTAAGAAATCTTATTTCACTCTCATATTGTTTCAGTTATATTCTTTCATGTTGGTTGTATTCTCATGTGTTATGATAGAACATTTGCTCGTACTAACAATAGTATCAGGTGCGTGTCATGTCCAGGTCCTCAGCTCGGGGCGTGACAACTAACCACATAGATCAACAATTGGATGGAGATAGACTTCCATTGTTTGTACATTCAAGACTGCTCAAACTTCACCTCATTAAGTTATTTTTTTGAGTTTGTCTACCAAAGCTCATCAATCCTAAATTCTTAATATGGACTTAAAAGATACAAGCTGCAGAAAAGAAGCCACAGTTAGAAGATACAAAAATGAAAGTATATAAAAAATGAAAAGGAATTACCCTGGACAAATTCGTTACTTAGATCAATTCATTACTTCGTCCATATTCCCGTATATATCGCAACAACCTGTAGTGTTATCACTCAACTTTAACTTTTTTCTTCTCAATGAAATTGTTCCAAAGATGCATCTTTTCCTTTCACAGTAAGACTAGAACATTTTTTTTTATGTTTGAGATGGGGTACCTAGCATCGATGTATAAGTAGAAATGATGTATTAGCAATAGGAATGAGAGGATTTTCCAAATGTTGTACTTGTAGGCACGATGTATTATATAATAGGAGGTGAACTGGTGCATGGTGAAGGAGATGGGGGCAGGAGGGAAGCATTTTGCTTTTTGACGGGGACATACATTGTTTGTGGGAAAGATAGAAACTTTTATTATTTCTGCTTCAGATTATGAAATTTTGAATGACAATTCATTAAACATATGTATAGCATTTAATATGGATGACTATTGTGTAACGTACCGATGAGTTGTTTGTTTCCTCCTTCCCTCCTTCTCCTTCATTTGCTTTTCCTCTTTCCATTATTGTACCAAAGTTACTTCTCCTTCCTTCCTTTCAATGTTCTCAGGATCTAATGTATAAAATGTACATAAAACTCTATCAGGTGGAAGAAGTAAGATCACAAGAAACTGAAGAAAGAAGCATAAAATGGAGAACAACCTGTTATGTTGGTGGTCAAAATATTCGGACCTGAAGCTCGTCCCCTCCCGTCATATCTCCAACATATTGCTTAATCTTCTGAGATGAATCTTCAAGTTGAGGACTCTCTGAAAGTATGATAATTTTCAATGAATAAATATCGCCAAAACTAGGCAAAATCTCCTCAAGTTTACGACATCACCACAGTTCTAATTTCTCAAGCACAGGAAAGGATGTCTCTCCAACCTCCCACTTAGCAATAGTCACTTCAAACAACCCCAAATATTTGAGATTCTCAAAGGTGTCATCCGCCATGTTCCATTCTTCCCCCTCGATGATTATTATAATAAGGAACAGCTCTTCAAGGATAGGCAGTCTCGCTATTGTTGATAGTGAATCGGATGACAGAGAAAAGTTAAACAACCCCATTTTTCTCAAATTGGAAGGGAAGTGAAAATCCCATGACCAATTTGTTGCTACAGAGGGCCCACTGGCATTTGAATTTGAACTTTTAAATTTTACATAGAGGTCTTCTAGTTCAGTTAGGAAATCCAATTCTAGGAACCAATTCTTTTCTATTGAATAATCCCATGATTCCTTGAGAATAAATTTAAGCTGTGGAAGATTGGGAAACCTTTCGAAAATATCCTCTGTGTCTTTCAAATAGGAAAGCACAAGTGTCGCTAATGCTCTCAAGTACTCTAACTTTGAGTACACTGTGGTCAGTATTGTTTCATTTGTATCAATATTAAAGAAAGAACAATCACTCACACTCAGCACTCGCAACTTTAGAAGATCCCAAATTATTGGTAATAGTACCAAGGTTGATCCTTCGTTTTCAACCGACAAGGTTTCTAGATTCCAGAGGTTTAAGAAAGATGAAGGCAGAGATTTAACTTCTGTCCCAATGTGCAAAAACCTCAAATGATTCAATATGCCTATTTCATTCGGCAAAGAATCTTTCACCATGATAAAAGACGGACTCAATTGCAACACTCTAAGAAGCCTCAGGTCTCTTAGGTAACATATATCAGAAATATGATCTTCCATCTCGTGTCCAATTATGTACAAAGAATAGAGGTGTTTAACAGAATGCCTCATCATTTTTTAACTAAACAGGACAAAATTGTCGAGCTTAAAGTGCTCCTTATCATAAATAATGGTCACTATACGTGAGGAGGAGGGGGAGGGGGAGGGGGAGAGGGAGGGGGAGGGGGAGGAGGAGGGGGAGGAGGAGGAGGGGGAGGAGGAGGAGGAGGAGGAGGAGGAGGAGGGGGAGGAGGAGGAGGAGGAGGAGGAGGAGGAGGAGGACTTGAGCTTATAAATTCAAACAACTTTTCTTCTTTTGCTTTTATCAAACAAAAGTCTCTAATAAGATCATGCATTTGGAAAAATGGCTCATCACCAATATCATTGAAAAAAGTTACCAAGCTACTAGAAATCAAATTGTCAAAATAAACCATGCTCTTTATCTCTGTCTGCTCCACAAGTCCTTGAGCAGGCCAATTAACTTTCAACCCAGAAGACTTCGGAACACTTGCAAGGTATAGAAAGCATGGCTTCAGGTGATGTGGTAAATGGTCATAACTTAATCCTATAACCTTCATCACATCAACTTCACTGTCAAAAATATAGGAATTCAAATTGTTTCTAATTTCAAGCCACACAGTCTTTTTCTTTTCCCGCCCTGCAATGACTCTAGCAATCAGATCAGCCACCAATGGAAGTCCCTTGCAATTTTTGGCTATTTCTTTTCCAACATCCAACAGTTCATCTGGGCAACTCTCTTCTCCAAATGCTTTTTTCTCTAATAATTCCCAACTTTCTTCTGATCTTAGCAACCGGAGCTTAAGAAGATCAATGTTTTACTTTACATACAAAGCGACTTCCACTTTCCTAGTTGTCAAAATCATTCTACTTCCATTCTCACCCAGAGGAAAAGGTCTTTTTAACTTATCCCATGCATCAGTATCCCACAAGTCATCTAAGAAAATAAGATACCTCTTGTCAATCAGGTGTCTTGTTAGCTCATCAGCAGCATCAATATTCTCACTCAATTTTGAATTCGAGCCAGTAACTTGATTATAAACTTTCTCCAACAACTTTTTTTGTCGTATTCTTGGCCAACTGTGCACCATGCACGAATGTCAAAACGTCTAGAAATTGGCTCATCGTTGTATATTTTGTATGCCAAAGTAGTTTTACCTGAACCTGGCATACCAGTGATAGAAATGACATCTAGATCTTTCAGTCCGCTGGTGAGCTTATCGATTATCCAGTGTGTCTCCTCCTCAAAACCTACAGTTATTTTACCCGATGTCAATGACTTGCTTTCAACTGGCTTCTTGGGATAGTTTACAACAATGAGGCCTCTGTTATTGGGAATCTTCTCATGTAAATCGGAGACCTCTTCTTTGATAAGCTTGATCTTCTTTATGGTAAGGGGAAGTGAGAAAATAAGATGTAAGAGACCATTATCTCGAACAATAATGGAATCAATGACATCTTTTGTCTCATACGCTACATCTAAAACACGTTCCCAGAGATCTTTATACAATCTGTGATCAATGTTCTCGAAGGAAGATGTTATGAATTCTAGATCTTCCCTCACCAGCCCAATTTCTTCTTTTATCAAAACAATTGAATAAGCATTGGAATCTAGCAAGTCATTTAAGTGTCTCTGTAGCAAATGCATGAAGAGAGGTCCATCACTCATGGGAAAGTAGCATTGAGATGAGTCTGGAGCTTTCAGATAAACCTGTTTGAGATCATCCTTGAGGAGTTCTATATTTTCCAGCAAGTATAGATTAGCACGAGTTGTTCCATCGGTATTCTCTTCATTCCTTGAGTTCTCTTCTAATTCTCGAACAAGAATTGACACTTCCCTGGTAAGTGTTCCAACACGTGCCAAAAGATAAAATAATTTGTCATGATGAATAAAGTCCAACACATGCAAAACATCAGTAAGAATAATTAATAAGAACTCTATCATGACATGAATGTCTCGAGCCCCTGAAGTGCTACCAGTAATGACATTTACCATGTGCTCTTGTAGATGAACAAGATATTCTCTAAGAATGTCTGGGGAGGTTTCCAGGAGCTGCTTAATGAAGCGTCCATTTTCCACAGAAGTTAAAGCTTTCAAATTTGTAAAACATATGTGCATCACCTCCAGTTCAATTGGAATAATATTCAACAATAGATGCACTAGCTTGAGGACTCAGGCGTCTTTATTAATTAGCACATCCAAAAGGAAGAGTCCAAGTCTCTCAGCCATTGGTTGAAGTTGAGGTAACACATATTCAACAATCTCGTGCTCAACACAACCATTCACTATCAACCCATGGAAATCTTTCATGTCGTCACACACATTCCGAAGAATCTGATACTCTGTCACTAATGGAAACTTATTCTCGGCAAGAAACTTGTATACGTGATAGAGATTCAGGAGGAGGAAGTCCAATTGCTCCTCACTCATGATGACACTTGATTTAGAATAATGCCATGAGCTGATACAATCATCGATATTATCCATGAGGCTACGAAGGACTTGATTCATGTTGTATTTACACCTGAAGTTGTTGTCAACATCATCCCATATTGGTCGAAACAGATTCTCAACCACTTCTCTTGGAGCATTCGCTGTAGCTTGAAACTGCTCCAAACCGGAATACGAAAGCTGGACGTACGTGAGTACATATAATGTTAGCATAAATTTCAGCTTTTCAATTTGATTGTCCATGTCAACATCTTTTTGATCTTCTTCATTCTTTCACCTCTCCATGATATCAAGAATGTTGACAACGTCCTTGCGAAGAGAAGAAAATGACACCTGCCAAATGATCAAATCAATTTATATTTATTTTTTCTATTTATACCTTGGTTTGGATGACTATGGGGTTTATTCAACAGTTTTGCTGCTTAAAATTTTCTATTATTCAAAGGAATACATTTTCGTTGCAGTTGGATTTTTGAAAAGAAATTAATACAATTTTTGAAAATTTGACTTTCCGGCGAGTGAACTATACCTTCTGGGTTAAACAAAGAACAGTGACTTTATAATGTGTTTTAGTAAATAAGGGGTGTTTTAGCATTTTTTTACTTTTCTCTAAATAAGTTGTGTTTTAGATAATTAAGAAGACTAATAATGTTCTTACCTCCTATAAATAAAAAGAATTTTACCTAACCAACAAACTACTCTGTTACTTTTTACTTTTCACAATTCGTTTCTCCAGAGTCAAGCTATATGAACTTTGACCAATATTTTAAGATATACTTTTTCATCATATTTAAATGAAAAGAATTGCAACTTATACTATTTCATATAGTTTTCGAATATATAAACTTCAAATCTAAAATGTTAAATTATTCTATGTCAATTTAGCATCAAAGATTAGTCAAGTTGATTCTCATAAAGTAAATTATGACAATTAAAAAGGAACAAGAGGGAATGTACTTAACAATACATCTTTTTAAGAAACTACAAGGTAAGGCTGCGTACGATAGACTCTTGTGGTCGAGCCTTCCCCGAAATTTGCGTATAGCGAGAGCGTTAGTGCACTGGGCTGCCCTTTTCACTAATGAATTAAATCTTTTTCAAGGTAACTATTAAGGATAATTTAGTAAAAAATACTTTTTATTGACTAGAAATGAATAATTTCACCCAAACTGAAACACCAATGATTTAAGAACGGACTGAATATGACATACCGCAAAGTTGTTTGATTCTCCTTTCTCTCTTTCTCCTTCTTCATTTTCCATGCTTGTAAGTGTCTTTCAAGTTTCTTTCCTTCAGATTCTCAGGATCTAACATATAAAAAGTTTATTAATTAGGAGAATAAAATATCAAACAATATACAAATAAAATGAAGTAAATTGTATTTTGTGTTTACTTTCTCAATTTTTCTACATATCTTAGTACCAAAATTTAAAAAATTATGTTTATTAGAGACTAAACTTATCACTTGATGAAAATTCTATATAGCTGCTTTATTCTTCAATGCTTTTGTGTACTTTCCAAAAAACTATTAGCTTATATAATGAAAAGGTGCAAATTTGTGTGGAAGGGGAAATAGAGAGATAACAAATAATTGATGTTAGAGAAAAAATGACAATAAATATTTTTGAGATTGGTCAGCTGAAGACAGCCAACATGCACCATTGAATGAAGAAAATTTACGTACTACAAAATATGACTTACTGCCTCTGTAGTCAGTGTCATATTAGTTGTCCAATTTTTTTTTTAGTCCAATTTTTTTTTATATGTCCATTAAACAATTAATGATAAATAAGAAGGGAAAAGACATCGTTTTCATCCCAAATTATACCCGAAAAGTCGAAGTCACACCTAAACTATACTAGTGACCTATTACACACCTAAACTATAAAAAAGTGAAACTATTTACACCCTGTCAGGCTACCACCACTTGCATGTGGTGTAGTATTTTACACGCGTTGCCACGCCAGCACTACGTCAGTAAAAAGTATCACTTTTTTATAGTTAAGGTGTGTAATAGGTCACTTATATAGTTTAGGTGTGGATTCGACTTTTCATAGTTTGGGGTGGAAACGATGTCTTTTTCCTTAATGTTTTTAGCCGTTTACTTTTGTTATTTAATAGGCTGGACGCGCCTAAAATAAATGTAACACACGCGCCTTAGAATGGGGGTCGTGGGGAGGTAATAATATCACTTTTATATAGTTAAGGTGTGTAATAGGTCACTTATATAATTTAGGTGTGGCTTAGACTTTTCTTATATAGTATGAAGTGGAAATGATGTCTTTTCCCTTAATAAGAAGCATAAGTTACTATTTACTCTCTCCATTCACTTCTACTTGTTCTCTATTTAAAAAAATATATATTTTAAATTTTACTTGTCAATTTTAAGAAAGGATAATTATTTTTTTCAACTCAAACTTTTAGCATTAATTACTCATTTTCTAAATCATTTTTCAAGATCTAATACTTAACATAAATTAATAAGAGCAGTGTGGTAAAATAACCATGTCAATTATTATTTTCTAAATGGGTGTGTCAAGTCCAAATGTGACAAAAAAGTGAACGGTGGGAGTATCTCTTAAGATTCTTTATTGGAACTTTACAAATAACTTGTTTACCCTTTCTAAAAGAATTAATTGTAAAGGTGAAACTGGAAAAATATAGGGATAATACCCACGTAAATATCTGAATTTTGATCAAATTTTCAATGGAGCATACTGAACTTTGCGGGGGTTCAATTACCCCCTAGACTTTTTTTTTTGTATTTTAATGGCATATATCGGCCAACTTTTACACATACTTAGTCAACCCAATAGCGGTGAATACACGCGCCTGTTTAAATAATAATTATCCCATTTAATTTTTTTCTTAACTCCTACTTATCCACAAATGTAATAAAAGTTAAATTAATTAATAAACAAAAATGGACCTTTCCTCTTCTCGTCTTTTCCCTATACTCAACAAACACTTCACCTTTTCAATCATCTCTTTCACTCTTACCTTTTCAATCATCTCTTTCACTCTTACCTTTTCAATCATCTCTTTCACTCTTAATCCTCATTTCTCACTTACACTACTCTTTTAAAAAAAATTACTTGCAAGATCAACGTTAACAACTGTTCGGGTGTTCCTCGAGGTGTGATTTCGTATTGGGAGCTGTGAGAGTCTTGGTGTTGAACAAGTCTTGAAGGTTAACTTTGCTAAACTTAAAAATTGAAACTTTATGACAATTTCTTTAGGGTTATTGTTCAATAAGTCTGTAGTTTCATAATTTCTCAAATTTAGGGTTTTTTGCTATTCTAAATCATTCTTATTTTTATCAATAAGTTAGGGCTTTTTTGTAATCTAAATTGACTCTTCCTTTGTTACTAATTACTGCATGTTTGAATAATTAAATTTTTCTTAATTGTAACTCGTTGTGAATGTGACTAAATTTCAGGAATGAGTGATTTTACATATATAACCCTGAGATATTTTCATGGTGGTGTTTTGAATAGTAAAAGTAAAAAATCAAATTATGAGGGTGGTGAAGTCACAGATATTTTTGATGTGGATATGGATAAATTATCTTATTTTGAGCTAACTGGCTTTTTAAAAGAGTTAGGGTATGCTACAATAAGGTGCAAGTTTTATCTAAGGCCACCTAAAAAGGACTTTATGTTATCTTTTCAATGTGATGAGGATATTTTTGAACTTTCACAATCCTTTGAAAATGGAGATATTGTTGAGGTGTACATTTGTCACATGGTTGATCAACTTGATCAAGTTGATGGTCCCATTAGTTTGTTGAAAAAGGGGTTGAGGGTGATCATTTTAATGATGCACCAACTACTGCAGTATATGTTGAGCTTGAAAATGAGGCTGCACCTGGTGAGGCCTCATCTACTGGTTTTGTTACAACTGGTGGTGAAGCTACAGCTACTGCTGAGGCTGCACCTAGTGAGGCCTCATCTGTTGGTGTTGTTGCAGCTGGTGGTGAGGCTGCAGCTGGTGGTAAAGTTGCAGCTACTTCTGAGGCTGCAAATACTGATGCTTCTGACCTCTCAACTAAAAACAACTCAGATTCAGACCATGAAGATCTATTTGTTGAAGATGATGTTGAATTTAAAAGTGATGTGCATAGAGAGGACATAAACTTGAGGGCTGAAAGGAGGAAATATCAGAGGAGGAAGAGAAGAGAAAGAATACCTAATGACCCTACAGAGGTTCCTATTGGTGAAGTTGGTCCAGATCTGGGATTTGAGGAGACAGAAATTGCTGATAAAAGTTTAAAAGGTAAAGTTGTTGGGGATGAGCCTGTGTATTTTAGTTCTGATGAATATAGTGTGGACTCTGATTTAGAAGATAGGTTAGGAAGGATAGATAGTAGAAAGGTAGTGTATGATGATTCTGCAAAACAGGTTATGTGGCAATTGGGCATGGTTTTTGAGGATGTGAATGAGTTTAGAGATGATGTTACAAAATATGCACTTCAAAGAGGTGTTAAGTTAGAGACGTATATTAATAAGTCTAAAAAGGTTAGGGTTAGATGTAGGGAAGGGTGTCCTTTGTTGTTATATGCACGTATTAACAAGTCTACCGATGATTTTCAAATTAAAACCTATATTATAGGTTATGGTTATTTGTGTATGTTCTATATTGTAGAGGTTTACTTGTTCTAACCATTTTATTCCTAATATTATGTCTGCTTTTTGTATATCTTCCTTTATTTCAAATTCTATTTTTATTTTTCTAACTCCTATTATTATTTCTTTTTATGTTGTTTCTTTAGTAGTTAATAAACTTCTTGGTAGATATGGGCATATATTACTATTAGATTTTATTTCTTCATTTTTCACTAGGTATTTTTCTATATGGTTTTTTTCTTGTCCTGTATTTAAAAGTATTAAATATTCTTTTTCATTTATTGTTCCCGTTATATAATATTGAGTTAAATTAACTGTTGAAGTTATTTCATAATTTGTTCTTTTTTATAATCCTGATGATTCTGGTTTTTCAAAAGCTATTATTTTTATTGTACTTATTCTATCATTTATTATTTCTAAATCTTCTTCTATATCCATGTCTTTGTAACATATTGAAAAAATATGAAATGGCCATAACAGATGAATTTAGCAGTATGGCAACAGAAGAAAAAGAACAAAACAAAGTTTTAGCAATATGTAATATGTGCTATATTGATGAATATACGTATGCATTTAAAGAATACTACTATAAGCGAGCATGATTGTAAGCTGAAAATCACAATATTTGAATAACATAACAAAATCAATTGTACGTGTGCATTGATTGGGAAGACTGATAGCAAGTTTTGAAGTCCTTTCTCACTTGTTTTGACACAGAATAAACTCAAAAGTGTAAAGAAACGACGGTGACTTTCTTTTGATAAAAGACATAAAAGGACAAAAACATGAATGTGTAAATGAAAGAAAAAGGGCAATGTCCCTCAGAAAACTTATCTGAATAACATAACAAAATCAATGTCAAATATTGTGATTTTCAGCTTACAATTATGCTCACTTATAGTAGTATTCTTTAAATGCACACGTATATTCATCAATATAGCACATATTATATATTGCTAGTTTTAACACTAAATTCATATTTGTATCTTTTTCTTTGTTTTGTTCTTTTTCTTTTGTTGTCATACTGCAAAAATCATCTCTTATAGCCTTTTCATATTTTTTTCAATATGTTACAAAGAAATAGATATAGAAGAAGATTTAGATATAATAAATGATAGAATAAGTACAACAAAAAGAATAGCTTTTGAAAAACCAGAATCATCAGGATCATCAAAAAGAACAAATTATGAAATAACTTCAACAATTAATTTAACTCAATATTATATAACGGGAACAATAAATGAAAAAGAATATTTAATACTTCTAAATACAGGACAAGAAGAAAACCATATAGAAAAAAACCTAGTGAAAAATGAAGAAATAAAATCTAATAATAGTAATATATGCCCAGATCTACCAAGAAGTTTAATAACTACTAAAGAAACAACAGAAAAAAATAATAATAATGGGAGTTAGAAAAATAAAATAGAATTTGAAATAAAGGAAGATATGCAAAAAGCAGACATAATATTAGGAATAAAATGGTTAGAACAAGTAAAACCCTACAATATAGAACATACACATATAACCATAACCTATAATAGAGAAAAATTATTGATAAAAAGAGCTTTGACATGATATGAAAATATATGTACTTATGAAAATAATAGTACAAGGATATTATAATAGATATTATACTAACTGATAGATATAGGGTCAGAAGCCAACTTATGTAGATATATTTGTTTACCAGAAGACAAATGGGATAAGCTAAAAACACCAATAGTAGTCAAAGGATTTAATAATGAAGGAAGCATAATTACCTATAAAGCTAGAAATTTAAAAGTACAAGTATGGGATAAGATATTAACAATAGAAGAGATCTATAATTATGAACTAACATCAAAAGATATGCTTTTAGGAATGTCATTTTTAGATAAACTATACCCACATATAATAACTAGAACACACTGGTGGTTTACAACCCCATGTAAACAAAAGGTAAGAGAAAAAAGAATTATTAATAAAATAAGAAAGAAAACTAATTGGATAAAAGAAGTGAAAAAATCACACAAAAAATTAGAAAATATAAAAAATACCGAAGACACAATAGAACTAGTTGAATTTTCAATAAATAAAGAAGAAATAACTATATTTTAAATAGATAAGGTAGAAATGATAAAGAAAAAATTAAGACTACTATACAGTGAAAATCCATTAAAAGAATGGAAAAAAGATAAAACTACTGTAAAAATTGAGCTAATAGATAAATATAGTATAATAACCCAAAAACCATTAACATATAACTTTGATGATTTAAAAGAATTTAAAATAAATACAAATGAATTATTAGAAAAATAATACATACAAAAAAGTAATAGTAAACACAATAGTCCAGCATTTATAGTAAATAAACATAGTGAACAAAAAAGGGGGAAAAGTAGAATGATTATTGATTATAGAAACCTAAATGCAAAAACTATGATATATAATTATCCAATACCAAATAAGATATTAAAAATAAGACAGATACAAGGATATAATTATTTTAGTAAGTTCGATTGTAAATCAGGATTTTACCATTTAAAGCTAGAAGAAGAATCTAAAAAATTAACTGCATTTACAGTACCACAAGGATTTTATAAATGGAATGTGTTACCATTTGGATATAAAAATGCACCAGGTAGATATCAACATTTTATGGATAGTTATTCTAAACAACTACCTAATTGTATAGTATGCATTGATGATATACTATTATACACAAAAACTAAAGAGGAACATTTAAAATTACTAGAACAATTTGCAGGTATAATATAAAATTCAGGAATAAGTTTAAGTGAAAAGAAAGCCGAAATTATGAAAAATCAGATAGAGTTTTTAGGAATACAAATAGATAAAAGTGGAGTAAAAATACAACAACATATAGTACAAAAAATAATAAATTCAAAAGAAGAATTAGATACAAAAAAGAAATTACAATCATTTTTAGGATTACTAAACCAAGTAAGAGAATATATACCAAAATTAGCAGAAAACCTAAAGCCATTACAGAAAAAATTTAAAAAGGATGTAGAATATAATTACAATGAAGAAGATGGAAAAACAAGTTCAAAAAATAAAAATACTTTGTAAGGAATTACCAAAATTACAATCTCCAGATGAAAATAAATTTTTTACATATATAGTAGAAGCAGACGCAAGTGAATATAGTTACGGAGGAGTACTTAAATATAGATATGAAGAAGAAAAATTAGAACATCATTGTAGATACTACTCAGGAACGTTTAATGAAACAGAAATAAAATGGGAGATAAATATAAAAGAATTGTGCTTATTATATCAATGTTTATTAGCATTTGAGCCATATATTATATATAACAAGTTTATTGTACGAATAGATAATACAAAGGTACGTTGGTGGTTAACAAAGAAAATACAAAATTCAGTTACAACAAAGGAAATTCGGAGACTAGTATTAAACATATTAAATTTTACATTTACAATAGAAGTAATCAAAACTAACAAGAATGTTATTGCAGATTACATATCAAGACAAAGCTACACAGACTGATATAATAGAAGATGATGCTTTAGAAAAGATCTGACGATCGGAATACAATAAAATTCCAGAGCTAAAAGGAGACGTTGGGACACTCCATAAAACCCATAACGTTTATCAATCTGCAACTGAGGGTACAAGAAAAGGAGTTAGTGGACACAGATAGTAGAACATGAACATGAACAAGATATTTGAAAAACTATTTATACCAAAAATACAAAAAGACCCCTTGTTCATACCCCCACAAACTACCACATATCGAGAAATTTTAAACCAAGACAGAAAAACCTATAATCATATAACTCGAGCATACATAGAAAATATCCACAAAATACAGACTTATCTAAACCTTAACCCCAGAGCTACAAATATCCAAGAACCAAACACAAACTATATAACCCAAAAATTACAAGGTTACAACAAGTTAATCGCAGTACCAAAAACCAACCCAAGCTTAGTTAAAACTTGTTTCAGTTATGGATTATTAAATACTGTATATACCCAAGAAGGAGATGAACTAACAGCTATACCAGAATTATATAGAGCATTCGCCACCTATAAGAAAATTAACCAAAGAAAATCTATTTTTTATAAAGTTTTATACCGCACCAGCAGAGATATTATATGACGAAATTAAATCAGTTATACAAGTTGTAAGACTGGGATTAACCAGAGATATGATTATACCGGAAGATATTGTTCAATAGCCAGAGATACATAAAGTTGAGATACATGATTTTTATGCAAATAAACGAATTATTGGAATATCTTCAATTGTTCAAGAATTAGCAAATAACTACCTAAATGGAAACCCAATATGGAGTTATTATTCAAGAGATCATCAAATTATAAATATAAAAGACCATATAGGAGAAAGAAATCTATAAAAAAAATGTACTTGTTATAATTGTGGAAAACTAGGACATTTAGCTTGAGATTGTAAAATGCCTAAAGACTCAAAAAAGAAACAAATATTAGAAATAAAGATAGAAAATGCAGAATATATGCAAATAGATTATATAGATTACCAATTAGAAAGTGAAGATAGTATATATGAAATTTCAGAAAATGAAATAAATAATGAATTAGATGAATCAAATGACTGAAGAAGATATAAAAATAATAACAAAGGAAGAATATTTAAATGAAGAAGGAGAAAATCAGAAAATAATATTTGATAATAATATATTTGACGAGATAAAAGGAAAAGAATTAGATTTAAGTGTAGAAAAAATATTTAAAATACAACAATAAAAAATATATTTAGTAGACGAAAAGAAGAATACTACATAGTAAGCCAAAAAGAACATGTAATAGACTGTAGATATGCAAAAGGTAGAGCTAGTATACCACTAGTAACAAAAAGAATAATTAATAAATAAATAAACAATATAAAAAGTAAAGACCCAATTAAATATGTACACCTTGGAGGAACAGAGATATTAATAAAACCATGTTTTAGAGAAGGAATAGATACACCAATAGAATTATATTTAGCAGATGATAGAACTATAAAACCTATAGAAAAGGGTATAATAACTATCATAAGAGGAAATTTAAAATACCAAAAATTTAAATTTAAAAGAAGTACGAATTATTCAGTGGCAATAACAGATAAAAACATAAATAAATCATTAGTATTATATTGAAAAATATCAGGAATAGAATTAACCCCAGGAAGTAAAATATTTACAGCAAGATGTAAAAATCTATATGTATTAACAACAAAACATAAAATAACGGGAAAAATAAAATTAATAAAATACAAATAGAAAGTCCTTTTGAAGAATTTGTAAAAACAATTGATAACAATGATTATAGTTATAAAGAAATGGATATAGTAGAAGATTTAGAAATAATAAATGATAGAATAAATACAACAAAAAGAATAGCTTTTGAAAAAACAAAATCATCAGGATCATCAAAAAGAACAAATTATGGAATAACTTCAACAGTTAATTTAACTCAATATTATATAACGGGAACAATAAATGAAAAAGAATATTTAATACTTCTAAATACAGGACAAGAAGAAAATCATATAGCAAAATACCTAGTGAAAAATGAAGAAATAAAATCTAATAGTAATATATGCCCATATCTACCAAGAAGTTTAATAACTACTAAAGAAACAACAGAAAAAAAAAAATAATAGGAGTTAGAAAAATAAAAATAAATTTGAAATAAAGGAAGATATGCAAAAAGCAGACATAATATTAGGAATAAAATGGTTAGAACAAGTAAAACCCTACAATATATAATATACACAAATAACCATAACCTATAATAGAGAAAAATTATTGATAAAAAGAGCTTTGACATGATATGAAAATATATGTACTTATGAAAATAATAGTACAAGGATATTATAATAGATATTATACACCAATGATAGATACAAGAGCAGAAGCCAACTTATGTAGATATAATTGTTTACCAGAAGACAAATGAGATAAGCTAAAAATACCAATAGTAGTAAAATGATTTAATAATGAAGGAAACTTAATTACCTATAAATCTAGAAATGTAAAAATACAAGTATGGGATAAGATATTAACAATAGAAGCGATTTATAATTATGAACTAACATCAAAAGATATGCGTTTAGAAATGTCATTTTTAGATAAACTATACCCACATATAATAATTAGAACACACTGGTGGTTTACAACCCCATGTAAACAAAAGGTAAGAGCAAAAAGAGTTATTAATAAAATAAGAAAGAAAACTGATAGGATAAAAGCAAATTAAAAAATCACACAAAAATTAGAAAATATAAAAAATACTGAAGACACAATAGAACTAGTTATATTTTCAATAAATAAAGAAGAAATAACTATATTTTCAATAGATAAGGTAGAAATTATAAAGAAAAAATTAAGACAACTATACAGTGAAGATCCATAAAAGGGATGGGAAAAACATAAAACTACCGTAAAAATTGAGCTAATAGATAAAAATAGTATAATAACCCAAAAAACATTAACATATAACTTTGATGATTTAAAAGAATTTAAAATGCATATAGATGAATTATTAGAAAAAACAATACATAGAAAAAAGTAATAGTAAACACAATAGCCCAACATTTATAGTAAATAAACATAGTGAAACAAAAAAAAGGAAAAGGTAGAATGGTTATTGATTATAGAAACCTAAATGCAAAAACTATGACATATAATTATCCAATATCAAATAAGATATTAAAAATAAGACAGATACAAGGATATAATTATTTTAGTAAGTTCGATTGTAAATCAGAATTTTACCAATTAAAGCTAGAAGAAGAATCTAAAAAATTAACTGCATTTACAGTACCACAAGGATTTAATGAATGGAATGTGTTACCATTTGGATATAAAAATGCACCAGGTAGATATCAACACTTTATGGATAGTTATTTTAAACAACTACCTAATTGTATAGTATACATAGATGATATACTATTTTACACAAAAACTAAAGAGGAACATTTAAAATTACTAGAACAATTTGCAGGTATAATAGAAAATTCAGGAATAAGTTTAAGTGAAAAGAAAGCCGAAATTATGAAAAATTAGATAGAGTTTTTAGGAATACAAATAGATAAAAGTGGAGTAAAAATGCAACAACATATAGTACAAAAAATAATAAATTCAAAAGAAGAATTAGATACAAAAAAAAAAATTACAATCATTTTCAGGATGTAAACCAAGTAAGAGAATATATACCAAAATTAGCCGAAAACCTAAAGCCATTACCAAAAAAATTAAAAAAGGATGTAGAATATAATTACAATGAAGAAGATAAAAAACAAGTTCAGAAAATAAAAATATTTTGTAAGGAATTACCAAAATTACAATTTGCATATGAAAATAAAATTTTTAAATATATATTAGAAGCAGACGCAAGTGAATATACTTACGGAGGAGTACTTAAATATAGATATGAAGAAGAAAAATTAGAACATCATTGTAGATACTACTCAGGAACGTTTAATGAAACAGAAATAAAATGGGAGATAAATATAAAAGAATTGTGCTTATTATATCAATGTTTATTAGCATTTGAGCCATATATTATATATAACAAGTTTATTGTACGAATAGATAATACAAAGGTACGTTGGTGGTTAACAAAGAAAATACAAAATTCAGTTACAACAAAGGAAATTCGGAGACTAGTATTAAACATATTAAATTTTACATTTACAATAGAAGTAATCAAAACTAACAAGAATGTTATTGCAGATTACATATCAAGACAAAGCTACACAGACTGATATAATAGAAGATGATGCTTTAGAAAAGATCTGACGATCGGAATACAATAAAATTCCAGAGCTAAAAGGAGACGTTGGGACACTCCATAAAACCCATAACGTTTATCAATCTGCAACTGAGGGTACAAGAAAAGGAGTTAGTGGACACAGATAGTAGAACATGAACATGAACAAGATATTTGAAAAACTATTTATACCAAAAATACAAAAAGACCCCTTGTTCATACCCCCACAAACTACCACATATCGAGAAATTTTAAACCAAGACAGAAAAACCTATAACCATATAACTCGAGCATACATAGAAAATATCCATAAAATACAGACTTATCTAAACCTTAACCCCAGAGCTACAAATATCCAAGAACCAAACACAAACTATATAACCCAAAAATTACAAGGTTACAACAAGTTAATCGCACTTGTTTCAGTTATGGATTATTAAATATCGTATATACCTAAGAAGAAGACGAACTAACAGCTATACCAGAATTATATAGAGCATTCGCTACCTATAAGAAAATAACCAAAGGAAATCTATTTTTTATTAAGTTTTATACTGCACCAGCAGAGATATTATATGACGAAATTAAACCAGTTATACAAGTTGTAAAATTAGGATTAACCAGAGATATGATTATACCGGAAGATATTGTTCAACAACTAGAGATACCTAAAGTTGAGATACCTGATTTTTATGCAAATAAAACGAATTATTGGAATATCTTTAATTTTTCAAGAATTAGCAAATAACTACCTAAATGGGAACCCAATATGGAGTTATTATTCAAGAGATCGTCAAATGATTTATTCAAATTCAAGAGAGCTACGACAGTCAGATATGGAAGAAGCTCGACAATGGATTTTGACACTACTCAATCCAGAAAAACAACCAATTGCAAGAGCAATTAAGAAGGGATTTATTTCAGAAGAATATTAACAAGATATTGCAAAATGATAGGACACAAATATCCAGATCACCTATGCTCCAAATGCAATGGAGAAAATAACGTGATTCTAGAAGTCCAGCTAGAATAAAAGAACAAATCAACCAAGAAGATAAGAGCGCTAGCTAGGAGATGAACGATAAAAGATATAAAGCAACACTGACCGATGAAGAAATAATAAAAGAAAGAAGACAAAGCATTGAAATATAAAAATGACATATGGAGAAAAAAGATAACTTTGTTTAATATGAAATACGTAAATTATGTAAACATTTAATAGAATTTACTATTTCTAGACTAGCCTTTTTAACTTTTCTTGTATCATTTATTAGTTTTTTGGCACTTGCCATTATTTGCTTTTTACTTTTTTGACAAATGTAAAGATAGGACCATTATTAGTCTTTTACTTTTTTGATAGAAGTAAAGTTAGTAATAGTGTTTTCCATATTTTAGGATTATAAATATGTAAGTCATACAGCAATCTAAGGGCAAGACTTTCATGTGTTGAAAACAAGCCTTCTCTCTTATACATAGAAAAGTTTGAATATTTAATAAAAACAAATATATTTCTAAGGAAAAGCTATGGATGAGCAAAGCACAGATTTATCAAATCTACCAGAACAGGTATTTTCATTTATAACTATGAATAGCTAAATTCATAAATTCCTGAAAATCATGATATAGTAAAATAAGCTCATGTTAGTTACTTTATAGTAGAATTATTCGAAAAATTGAATGTTAAGAAGTTTATTAGCAAAGTGAAAAAGGAGGAAAATTCTCAAGAACTATGCCATCCTAAAGGTGAAACCGGTGAAGTGAAGAAGCCGTGATAGGGGAGTAACCAAAGTAGAGGCGCTGTTTAGGGAAAAAATATCCAGATTCCATGCTAATAGTGACCGAAGAACATGTTATTTAAGAATAATCTAGTATATAGTGATCGAAAATGATCATATTTTGTTATGTATATGGTTGAAAGGAATATTTTGAAATAGCATCATATGAAAAAGAATGACTACCTACTTATCCAATGAAATGATAGATAAATTTAAGATACTTGTTTTGTTTGTACTTAAAGATAGAGAAATAGTAGATATAAGATAGAGAAATAGTAGATATAAGAAAGATCATATGGGAAAAAATATTTGATAAATATATTATGACTAGAATAAATTACAGACCACACCTACCTACATATACCTACATGCCAAACCTGTGCATCAACCATGATTAACTACGTATATTGGAAAATGGATATGAAAAATATACAATTAATGGAAAAACTAATGAAAACAAATTTAGAATATATGAGAACTAAAAATATAAAATACATAGAATACCTTTATGAAAATATAAAAGAATATTATGAAAATACATTTAATCAAGACTAAATGACAGATAATCTTAAAATACTTATTTTATATAAACTTAGAGATATAGAAATCATAGACGTAAATAAAATAATATGGGAAAAGATTTGGAATTTTGAAGATGAAGATGAAGATTTATTAAGTTCTATAGAAAAACTACACTTATATAATAAAGGCTACTGCTCATATTTAGATAGTTATTATTCAGACGGATATTATACAGATTAAAAAATATTAGAATATATTAATAGAGTTGGAGAAAAACAAAGTTGGCTATACGAAGAAATTAATTATAGAAACCAACTTAGAAGAGGAAGAAGACAATTAAAAGAAAGATTAATTTGGATAGATAAAAACTTGGAACAACTATAATTAAAAGATAGTTTGGATTATGATTTAGATATAGAATAAAAAGATAGGATAATTAACGAAATAGATAACCTAGAATTTAATATCAGATATAGTACAATCGAATAAATTATTACAAAGAAATTTGCAGTATTATAACTACTTTAGGATAAAATGATAAACTACGAATACTTAGAATATTGGAGACAAGATATGGAGCAAATAGGATTAAAAGAAACACTTATGAAGAAGAATCTACTTGACTACATAAAAACTAGAAATATGGAACATATAGTATACCTTAAAAATAATATAGAAGAATTAAAAAGGTTAAAACAAATAACTAAAGAATGCTGTGACATAGCATTTCAATTAACATGATAGAACTAGTAAGTATTAGTTATCTATTACAACTGGTTATCTACTACAAGTTATCCACGCAAGCTATCCGCACCTCCTACAATTCTTAGACTTAGACTGTATAATAGATGTAGATAAAATGATACAATTATGGATAGGATATATAACAAAACAATTATTAGACAATGGTATAAATGCAATAGATACACCAGAATATATAGAAAGAACACTAATAGGAACAGCTAAATTATAGTTTTTAAATTTAATAGAAGATAGTAAAAAGGTATTAAGGAATGATAAAAAAATAGAAGGAACAACAATAACTAAACTAACATCTATAGACATATTGAAAAAATATGAAATGACTATAAGAGATGAATTTAGCCGTATGGCAACAGAAAAAGAAGAACAAAACAAAGAAAAAGATACAAATAGGAATTTAATGTTAAAACTAGCAATATGTAATATGTGCTATATAGATGAATATACGTGTGAATTTAAAGAATACTACTATAAGGGAGCATATAATACAGAAGAAAGTAAAGAAGTTAGAAGATTATATTTTAGTAAATTATCTGAACCATTTAGTTTAAAAATAATAAAGAGTTGGGATGAAGCAAACATAGTAGATACTCCAGGAGCAAGAATAAAATTTCTACAACAATGGTATAGAAATTTATGTGAAAAATACAAAGAAGAAATGAAAATAAAAAAAACATTAATAAAAAATTTAGCTCTGATACCAATCCACACACCCCTACAATTGGTATCTACTTGTACATTTTTTAAATAACATAGCTCTGATACCAATTGTAGGGGGGTGCGGATAGCTTGCGTGGATAACTTGTAGTAGATAACTAGTTGTAGTAGATAACTAGTACTTACTAGTTCTATCATGTTAATTGAAATGCTATGTCATAGCATTCTTTAGTTATTTGTTTTAACCTTTTTAATTCTTCTATATTATTTTTAAGGTATACTATATGTTCCATATTTATAGTTTTTATGTAGTCAAGTAGATTCTGTTTCATAAGTGTTTCTTTTAATCTTATTTGTTCCATATCTAGTCTCCAATATTCTAAGTATTCGTAGTTTATCATTTTATCCTAAAGTAGTTATAATACTGCAAATTTCTTTGTAATAATTTATTCTAATTGTACTATATCTGATATTAAATTCTAGGTTATGTATTTCATTAATTATCCTGTTTTTTTCTTCTATGAATAATTCTATATCTAAATCATAATCCAAACTATCTTTTAATTCTAGTTGTTCCAAGATTTTATCTATCCAAATTAATCTTTCTTTTAATTGTCTTCTTCCTCTTCTAAGCTGATTTCTATAATTAATTTCTTCGTATAGCCAACTTTGTTTTTCTCTAACTCTATTAATATATTCTAATATTTTTTAATCTGTATAATATCCATCTGAATAATAACTATCTAAATATGAGAAGTAGCCTTCATTATATAAGTGTAGGTTTTCTATGGAACTTAATAACTCTTCATCTTCATCTTCAAAATTCAAAATCTTTTCCCATATTATTTTCTTTACGTCTATGATTTCTATATCTCTAAGTATATATAAAACAAGTATTTTAAGATTATCTGTCATTTAGTCTTGATTAAATATTTTTTCATAATATTCTTTTATATTTTCATTAAGGTATTCTATGTATTTTATATTTTTAGTCCTCATATATTCTAAATTCGTTTTCATTAGTTTTTCCATTAATTGTATATTTTTCATATTCATTTTCCAATATTCGTAGTTTATCATGGTTGATGAGTAGGTTTGGCATGTAGGTATATGTAGGAGTAGGTAGGTGTAACGCCCCAATTTTCTGAATCGGAACGCTACACGGTGCTCATGACCCCGAAGGACCACAAGCTAACCCATGACTGATATATGTACCTGTATACTGCATAAAAGACTAAAAAATGCAGAAATATGAACTAAAAGGCCATAAGGTTCAAACTGGATAAACATCTGATAAGAGCAATGTCTAAAAATTGTACAACAATACCAAAACAACTAAGATAACTGTCTAAACATACTATAGTCTGAAAGCCTCTAAACTATCTGAATAAGGAGTTGATGGGACATGTCCCCAACTAACTCCGACTAGTGATATAAACTGAAAACTAAAATAGTAATGTGATTATCATGTCCTCAAAGGATGAGGACTCACTGCTAACTCTGATCGTTGAACTGGGATGCTACTAGTTCTCTGGAGCTCGTGCTTCTAAACCTATGGTATAAGACACCATAACGCAAATGCGTCAGTACTTTGAATGTACTGGTATGCAAGTGAGGTAGGCTGAATGAAAATGGTTCATATGCATGAACAATACTAACTAACTGACTAACATGAATGTGAGAATACATACATGACTACGTAACTGTAACTGAGATCATGATAGGACTGAATACTGAGTTTTGACTACTGATTTTACTGATATCTGAGTTTACTAAAACTGGGGTACTGAATAACTAAGTCTACTAACATTGACATCTGAGTCACTGATAAGTGAGAAAGACTGATATTGTATTACTGAATACTTAGGGACTGATACTATGTTACTGATACATGGATAACTGTTTCAGACAGTTCTGATTATGAAAAACTGGTCTGGTTGACTGTATCTGATAGCCCTGATGCTGAATACTGATAACATGATCTCTGATAATGGATATAACAGATAACATAAGTTCTGAGAATTGATATAACTAATAACATGAGTGACTGTATCTGACAGTCTTGAATCTGATGGAACTAGCTGAGTTCCATACTGTATCTGAATTAACTGTATCTGACAGTACTGAAATCTGAAGAGCTATCTGAGTTCTTTTACTGAGACTGAGACCTAGACTAAAACTAAGAATGTGGGAGGTAATTATCTAACCGACATGCCCCAAAACTGAATTGGTGGGGTCCAACCTGTAACCCCAACTGGAAGGGTGTCAATACCGTGCTACGGGTAAAGACCTACTGTGAGTATACCTTCATTGACAGGGAGATCTTCCGTCAACCCCTCCTAGTAGGTAACCCAAATGAGATGTATATATATATATCCCTAAACGTGTAGGGTGCATCTCAACCTACGCTGGCCACGTAGTTCTGGAACACAAGAATTGCTTCTAAGGATCACACCTTCTACTGAATAATAGGTGAGTCCCCATCCTTGGGTTCACTCGGTGCTGAATCCTACTCCCAATTGAATAGACACTAAACTAATTAACTAAACTGAACTAATTAACCGATGGTATCATTTAGCGGAGCTAAAACTGAATTTACTGAGTTCCATTGACTGATGAAATATACTAAGTTCTGAGGACTGACTGAGAATACTGAAGTTACTGAGATTGACTGGGAATACTGAAATTACTGAGATTTCTAAGATTTCCTGAGTCACATGACTGGCCGAGTTTTATGGATCATAGCTTGACTGAGGAGATCGTGAAAATATGACATGGCTCTAGGCATACAACTAAATATTTTGGGTACAAGTACCCCCAGGACTCGATGAGAAGAAACTGATATAACATGACTTACGTGAATACATGACCAACAACACAATTCATAATTCATATATTGAAGCATTTTGTCAAACATGTGATATGCATAAACTTGTACATGATTGGGGATTTCATGATATCATACTAGTTGGGCATGTTTCCTTCATCTAGGCATTTAATCATACACATAATAGGCATAGAATGTGTAAACAACATTATACAACGATCAAACATCATGATTCATCTCTAATTTCATCATCCAAGGGTTTTTAATCCTAGGTTTACAGGAATCTACATCATTACTAATCAATTACATATGTAATTTATCACCAAACATGGATTAGAATGAAATTAGTCATTATCAACATGAACAAGAGCAATCCAATCATGAAATTCATAAAGAAAATCCATAACTTGAATTTAGAAAAGAGATTCTTCGACTTCATGGACGAAAGGAGTCCATGAATGAACACCACGCATACCTTAGTTCGTGATTTTACGAAGATTGACGGAGAGATTCTTGAAATTTGATGGTGAATTCCCTTGGAATCGAACCTTCTATGAAAACCCTAGGGCTTGTTCTTGAGAGTTTTTGAGAGTAATTGAGTATAAGCTGTTGAATTATGGCCAAATTTCGTGTTATAAGGCTTATATAGGGTGGGAAATTGACCTTTTTAACCCTGGGACACGTATTTAATTTCTGAGAAAATTCCTCAATTTTCATCCTTGGCGTGATGCGCCACTATCGCTCCAAGTTACTGGAACTGGACAATTGAGAATCTGCATAGTGGTGCGATGCGGAGCTATCACGTTACCACCTTGTTTGAGACCTGGAAGTTTGGCTTGACACGCCACTATCGCGGAGAAACACTGGAAATTGACAATTGTTATTTGAGCTATCTCCGCGATGCGCTGAAGGCTCTAACATCTATAAAAGTGGATTCATCTTTCAAATAAAGCTTCTAATATTCTTGGGGGGAAATTTTAAGCTAGAAAAAGTGCGGGTATTACAGTAGGTAGGTGTGGTATGTAATTTATTCTAGTCATAATATATTTATCAAATATTTTTTTCCCATATGATCATTCTTATATCTACTATTTCTATATCCTTAAGTACATACAAAACAAGTATCTTAAATTTATCTATCATTTCATCGGATAACTAGGTAGTCATTCTTTCTCATATGATGCTATTTCAAAATATTCCTTTCAACCATATACATAACAAAATATGATCATTTTAGATCACTATATACTAGATTATTCTTAAATAACATGTTCTTCGGTCACTATTAGCATGGTAACCTAGATATTTTTTCTGTAAACAGTGTCTCTACTCTGGTTACTCCTCTATCACAGCTTCTTTGCCTCACCGGTTTCACCTTTAGGATGACATAGTTCTTGGAAATTTTTCTCCTTTTTCACTTTGCTAATAAACTTTTTAACATGTAATTTTTCGAATAATTCTACTATAAAGTAACTAACATGATCTTATTTTATTATATCATGATTGTCAAGAATTTATGAATTTAGTTATTCATAATTATAAATGAAAATACTTGTTCTGGTAGATTTGATAAATCTGTGCTTTGCTCATCCATAGCTTTTCCTTAGAAATATATCTGTTTTTATTAAATATTCAAACTTTTTTGTGTACAAGAGAGAAGGTTTACATTCAACACATGAAAGTCTTGCCCTTAGATTGCCGTATGGCTTACATATTTATAATCCTAAAAGATAGAAAACACTATTCCTAACTTTACATCTGTCAAAAAGGTAAAAGACTAATAATGGTCCTATCTTTACATTTGTCAAAAAAGTAAAAAGAAAATAATGGCAAGTGCAAAAAAAATAATAAATGATACAAGAAAAGTCAAAAAGGCTAGTCTAGAAATAGTAAATGTTATTAAATGTTTACATAATTTACGTATTTCATATTCCACAAAGTTATATTTTTTTTTCATATTTCAATGCTTTGTTTTCTTTCTTTTATTATTTCTTCATCGGTCAGTGTTGCTTTATATCCTTTGTCGTTCACCTCCTAGCTGGCATTCTTATCTTCTTGGTTGATTTTTTCTTTTATTCTAGCTGGACTTCTGGAATCACATTATTTTCTCCATTGCATTTAGAGCATAGGTGGTCTGAATATTTTTGTCCTATTATTTTGCAATATCTTGTTAATAATTCTTCTGAAATAAATCCCTTCTTAATTGCTCTTGCAGTTGGTTATTTTTCTGGATTGAGTAGTGTCAAAATCCATTGTCTAGCTTCTTCCATATCTGACTGTCGTAGCTCTCTTGAATTTGAATAAATCATTTGATGATCTCTTAAATAATAACTCCATATTGGGTTCCCATTTAAGTAGTTATCTGCTAATTCTTGAACAATTGAAGATATTCCAATAATTTATTTATTTGCATAAAATCAGATATCTCAACTTTAGGTATCTCTAGCTGTTGAACAATATCTTCCGGTATAATCATATCCCTGGTTAATCCTATTTTTACAACTTGTATAACTAATTTAATTTTGTCATATAATATCTCTGCTGGTGCGGTATAAAACTTTATAAAAAAATAGATTTTCTTTGGTTATTTTCTTATAGGTGGTGAATGATGTATATAACTATGGTATAGCTATTAGTTTATCTCCTTCTTGGGTATATACGGTATTTAATAATCCATAACTGAAACAAGTTTTAACTAAGCTTAGGTTGGTTTTCGGTAGTGCGATTAACTTGTTGTAACCTTGTAATTTTTGGGTTATATAGTTTGTGTTTGGTTCTTGGATATTTGTATCTCTGGGGTTAAGGTTTAGATAAGTCTGTATTTTGTGGATATTTTCTATGTATGCTCGAGTTATATGGTCATAGGCTTTTCTGTCTTGGTTTAAACTTTTTTGATATGTGGTAGTTTGTGGGGGTATGAACAAGGGGTCTTTTTGTATTTTTGGTATAAATGGTTTTTCAAATGTCTTGTTCATGTTCATGTTCTGATATCTTTGTCCACTAATTCTTTTGCTTGTACCTGCAGCTGTGATTGATAAACGTTATGGGTTTTATGGAGTGTCCCAACGTCTCCTTTTAGCTCTAGAATTTTATTGTCTTCCGATCGACATACCTCTGCATACTGCTGAGTTATCTAAGTCATAGCTGCAGACTTCAGTTTAACTTCATTAGTCTTTAGCTTTTCTAATTCATTACCCATACAGTCCACTTTCACTGAAAATGTAGTTAGGATTTTGAGTATTTTTTTTAAAGCATCATCTTCTATTATATCAGTCGGTGTAGCTTTGTCTTGATATGTAATCTGCAATAACATTCTTGTTAGTTTTGATTACTTCACTTATAAATGTAAAATTTAATATTTTTAATACGAGTCTCCGAATTTCCTTTGTTGTAACTGAATTTTGTATTTTCTTTGTTAACCACCAACGTACCTGTGTATTATCTGTTCGTACAATAAACTTGTTATATACAATATATGACTCAAATGCTAATAAACATTTATATAATGAGCATAATTCTTTTCTATTTATCTCCCATTTTATTTCTGTTTCATTAAACGTTCCTGAGTAGTATCTAGAATGATGTTCTAATTTTTCTTCTTCATATCTATATTTAAGTACTCCTCCGTAACTATATTCAATTGCGTCTGCTTCTACTATATATGTAAAATTTTTGTTTTCATCTGGAAATTGTAATTTTGGTAATTCCTTACAAAGTATTTTTATTTTCTGAGCTTGTTTTTTATCTTCTTCATTGTAATTATATTCAACATCCTTTTTTAATTTTTCTGTAATGGCTTTAGGCTTTCTGCTAATTTTGGTATATATTCTCTTACTTGGTTACTAATCCTAAAAATGATTGTAGTATTTTTTTTGTATCTAATTCTTCTGTTGAATTTATTATTTTTTGTACTATATGTTGTTGCATTTTTAATACACGTTTATCTATTTGTATTCCTAAAAACTCAATCTGATTTTTCATAATTTCGGTTTTCTTTTCACTTAAACTTATTCTTGAATTTTCTATTATACCTGCAAATTGTTCTAGTAATTTTAAATGTTCCTCTTTAGTTTTTGTGTATAATAGTATATCATCTATGTATACTATACAATTAGGTAGTTGTTTAAAATAACTATCCATAAAGTGTTGATATCTACCTGGTGCATTTTTATATCCAAATAGTGACACATTCCATTCATAAAATCCTTGTGGTAATGCAGTTAATTTTTTAGATTTTTTTTCAAGCTTTAACTTGTAAAATCCTGATTTACAATCGAACTTACTAAAATAATTATATCCTTGTATTTGTCTTATTTTTAATATTTTATTTAGTATTGGATAATTATATGTCATAGTTTTTGCATTTAGGTTTCTATAATCAATAACCATTCTACTTTTTCTTCTTTTTTGTTCACTATGTTTATTTACTATAAATGTTGGGATATTGTGTTTACTATTACTTTTTTGTATGTATTTTTTTTTCTAATAATTCATCTATATTCATTTTAAATTCTTTTAAATCATCAAAGTTATATATTAATGGTTTTTGGGTTATTATACTACTTTTATCTAATAGCTCAATTTTTACAGTAGTTTTATATTTTTCTCATCCTTTTAATGGATCTTCACTGTATAGTTATCTTAATCTTTTCTTTATCATTTCTACCTTATCTATTGAGAATATAGTTATTTCTTCTTTATTTATTGAAAATATAACTAGTTCTATTGCTTCTTAAGTATTTTTTATATTTTTTAATTTTTGTGTGATTTTCTCACTTCCGTTTATCCAATCAGTTTTATTTCTTATTTTATTAATAACTCTTTTTGCTCTTACCTTTTGTTCACATGGGTTGTAAATCACCAGTGTGTTCTAGTTATTATATGTGGGTATAGTTTATCTAAAAATGACATTTCTAAACGCATATCTTTTAATGTTAGTTTATAATTATAGATCTCTTCTATTGTTAATATCTTATCCCATACTTGTATTTTTACATTTCTAGCTTTATAGGTAATTAAACTTCCTTCATTATTAAATCCTTTGACTACTATTGGTGTTTTTAGCTTATACCATTTATTTTCTGGTAAATAATTATATCTACATAAGTTGACTTCTGCTCATGTATGTATCATTGGTGTATAATATCTATCATAATATCCTTCTACTATTATTTTCATAAGTACATATATTTTCATATCATGTCAAAGCTCTTTTTATCAATAATTTTTCTCTATTATAGGTTATTGTTATTTGTGTATGTTCTATATTGTAGGGTTTTACTTGTTCTAACCATTTTATTCCTAATATTATTTCTGCTTTTTGCATATCTTCCTTTATTTCAAATACTATTTTTATTTTTCAAACTCCTATTATTATTTCTTTTTCTATTGTTTCTTTAGTAGTTATTAAACATCTTGGTAGATCTGGACATATATTACTATTAGATTTTATTTCTTCATTTTTCACTAGGTATTTTGCTATATGATTTTCTTCTTGTCCTTTATTTAGAAGTATTAAATATTCTTTTGCATTTATTGTTCTCGTTATATAATATTGAGTTAAATTAACTGTTGAAGTTATTTCATAATTTGTTCTTTTTGATGATCCTGATGATTCTGTTATTTCAAAAGCTATTCTTTTTGTTGTACTTAATCTATCATTTATTATTTCTAAATCTTCTTCTATATCCATATCTTTGTAACTATAATCATTGTTATCAATTGTTTTTACAAATTTTTCAAAAGGACTTTCTATTTGTATTTTATTAATTTTATTTTTCCCGTTATTTTATGTTTTGTTGTTAATACATATAGATTTTTACATCTTGCTGTAAATATTTTACTTCCTGGGGTTAGTTCTATTCCTGATATTTTCCAATTTAATACAATGATTTATCTATGTTTTTATCTGTTATTCCCACTGAATAATTCGCACTTATTATAAATTAAAATTTTTGGTATATTAAATTTCCTCTTATGACAGTTATTATACTTTTTTCTATAGGTTTTATAATTCTATAATTTGCTAAATATAATTCTACTGGTGTATCTATTCCTTCTCTAAACCATGCTTTTTTCAATATCTCTGTTCCTCCATGGTGTACTTATTTTATTGGGTCTTTACTTCTTATATCGTTTATTTCTTTATTAATTATTCTTTTTGTTACTAGTGGTATACTAGATCTACCTTTTGCATATCTACAGTCTATTACATGTTCTTTTTGGATTACTACGTAGTATTCTTCTTTTCGTCTACTAAATATATTTTTTATTGTTGGTATTTTAAATATTTTTTCTACACTTAAATCTAATTCTTTTCCTTTTATCTCGTCAAATATATTATTATCAAATATTATTTTCTGATCGTTCCTTCTTCATTTAAATATTCTTCCTTTGTTATTATTTTTATATCTTATTCAGTCATTTGATTCATCTAATTCACTATCTATTTAATTATCTGTTTCATTTTCTGAAATTTCATATATACTATCTTCATTTTCTTATTCGTAATCTATATAATCTATTTGCATATATTCTGCATTTTCTATGTTTATTTCTAATATTTGTTTCTTTTTTGGGTCTTTAGGCATTTTACAATCTCTAGCTAAATGTCCTAGTTTTTCACAATTATAACAAGTACATTCATTTATAGATTTCTTTCTCCTATATGGTTTTTTGTATTTATAATTTTTTACATAATATCTTTTTCTTGGTTTGTTATACTTATATTTTGATTTCTTGTATTTCTTATTTTTTTTCTTGTCTTATAATATCTTTCTTCACATCCAAATTTAGGTGCTATTTTATCTTTAAAACATGCTAAATTTTTTATTAATGTTTTTTCCATTATCATTTCTTCTCTGTATTTTTCACATAAATTTCTATACCATTGTTGTAGAAATTTTATTCTTGCTCCTTGCTTCATCCCAACTCTTTATTATTTTTAAACTAAGTGATTCGGGTAATTTACTAAAATATAATCTTCTAACTTAAAAACCATAATTTTGTTGTTTCTATTAGTGTTCTTTCTATATATTCTGGTGTATTTATTGCATTTATACCATTGTCTAATAATTTTTTTGTTATATATCCTATCTATAATTGTATCGTTTTATCTACATCTATTACACAGTCTAAGTCTAAAGAGTTATAATTTTTATTAATTATTTGTTTTGGTATCCATTTGTTATATTCATCCCTTAGGTTATATTTTTTAAACTTATTTTTATAGTAATATGTAGGTTTTCTTATTTATGATGTACTAGGTATTATTTTTTCATCGTCTTTTTTATCAAGAGTGTTTATTTCTGTGTTTGTATTTTCTAAGTTTTCTTTATTAATTACTTCTTGTTTTTTATTTATTTCTAGTTTTTCTATATTTGTTAAAATTTTTGTATATGTTCACTATCTTCCGAATCATAATTATCTCTTTCTTCAACATCAATTGTATTTATTTCTATTTCATTATTTTCTAATTCTTTATTTTCTAATTTTTCTTTAAATTTATTTATCTCAATTAATAATTTTTGTTCTTTATCCTTTTCTTCTTTTTCTTTCTATCTTTTTTCATACAACTCTTTTAGTATTTGTAGTTCTTTTTCTAATTCAGCAATCCTATTATTTTTAGTTTCTTCTATTTTTCGTATTTCTTTTGTAGTCTGTTTTTTTATTTTATCTTTTTCTTTTTTCCTATCTATTTCTTCATTTTCTTTTGGTATTCTTACAAAGCTGTTAATTTATCTTCTAATTTTAATTCTTCTTTTTTTCTAACATTAAATATAAATGTTCACCTATTTTCTTATATCTTCTTCCTAAATTGGAAAATACTATTCTTAATTTTAATCTTTCATGGTTTTCATATGTTTTTTCATCTATTATAAATTTTCTTTGTTCATTTTATCTACTTGATAGTGTATAGATCATGTTGATATATGTATTCTAGACTTTCTATTTGTGATTCTAAATATGATATTTCTCCCTTTTGTGCTTTTATTGATTTTTTGGCATACTCCAACAATCATGGTATATTGTAGTCTTTCTTTTCTTATTTTTAATTCTTTTCGTTTTTCAGATATTATTTTTTTTAGTTCTTTATATTTTTGTGATTTTTTTATGTTATTCATCTGTACAATATTTATAATATTTTGGTGAAAACCGAAATCTAATTTTATCATAATTAGGTGGTATGTATCTCATTCTTCTAGATTTTAAATGGATTATTAATTTTTCCTCATTGTTAGATATTAAGGTAATTAAGTAAGCTAATTTGTGGGGTTTTCTTTTATTTTATTTAACTTCTTATATTCTTGGTAGTAACTAGTTAAAATTCTTTTTATTTTTCTAAAAGCTTGTATATTTTTAAATGGTATTCTCATATTCAATAAATAAATAACAACAAGATAACGTAATTAATAATAGCTTATAACTAACAATTAAATTAACATCTCTAACATTTCTTATAATTAACACATATCTACTTGTACATTTTTTAAATAACATAGCTATGATACCAATTGTAGGGGGTGCGGATAGCTTGCGTGGATAACTTGTAGCAGATAACTAGTTGTAGTAGATAAGCTTTCTTTTCATTTAAACTTATTCCTGAATTTTCTATTATACCTGCAAATTGTTCTAGTAATTTTAAATGTTCCTCTTTAGTTTTTGTGTATAATAGTATATCATCTATGTATACTATATAATTGAGTAGTTGTTTAAAATAACTATCCATAAAGTGTTGATATCTACCTGGTGCATTTTTATATCCAAATGGTAACACATTCCATTCATAAAATCCTTGAGCTACAGTAAATGCAGTTAGTTTTTTAGATTCTTCTTCTAACTTTAAATGGTAAAATCCTGATTTACAATTGAACTTGCTAAAATAATTATATCCTTGTATCTGTCTTATTTTTAATATTTTATTTGGTATTGGATAATTACATGTCATAATTTTTGCATTTAGGTTTCTATAATCAATAACCATTCTACTTTTTCCTCTTTTTTGTTCACTATGTTTATTTACTATAAATGTTGGACTATTGTGTTTACTATTACTTTTTTGTATGTATTGTTTTTCTAATAATTCATCTATATGCATTTTAAATTCTTTTAAATCATCAAAGTTATATGTTAATGGTGTTTGGGTTATTATACTATTTTTATCTATTAGCTCATTTTTTATAGTAGTTTTATATTTTTTCCATCTTTTAATGGATTTTCATTGTATAGTTGTCTTAATTTTTTCTTTATTATTTCTACCTTATCTATTGAAAATATAGTTATTTCTTCTTTATTTATTGAAAATATAACTAGTTCTATTGTGTCTTAAGTATTTTTTATATTTTCTACTTTTTGTGTGATTTTTTCACTTCCGTTTATCCAATCAGTTTTCTTTCTTATTTTATTAATAACTCTTTTTGCTCTTACCTTTTGTTTACATGGGGTTGTAAACCACCAGTGTGTTCTAGTTATTATATGTGGGTATAGTTTATCTAAAAATGGCATTCTAGTTATTATATGTGGGTATAGTTTATCTAAAAATGACATTCCTAAAAGCATATCTTTTGATGTTAGTTCATAATTATAGATCTCTTCTATTGTTATTATCTTATCCCATACTTGTATTTTTACATTTCTAGCTTTATAGGTAATTAAGCTTCCTTCATTATTAAATCCTTTGACAACTATTTGTGTTTTTAGCTTATCCCATTTGTCTTCTGGTAAATAATTATATCTACATAAGTTGGCTTTTGCTCTTGTATCTATCATTGATGTATAATATCTATTATAATATCCTTCGACTATTATTTTCATAAGTACATATATTTTCATATCAAGTCAAAGCTCTTTTTATCAATAATTTTTCTCTATTATAGGTTATTGTTATTTTTGTATGTTCTATATTGTAGGGTTTTACTTGTTCTAACCATTTTATTCCTAATATTATGTCTACTTTTTGCATATCTTCCTTTATTTCAAATTCTATTTTTATTTTTCTAACTCCTATTATTATTTCTTTTTCTGTTGTTTCTTTAGTAGTTATTAAACTTCTTGGTAGTTCTGGGCATATATTACTATTATATTTTATTTCTTCATTTTTTCACTAGGTATTTTGCTATATGGTTTTCTTCTTGTCCTGTATTTAGAAGTATTAGATATTATTTTTCATTTATTGTTCCCGTTATATAATATTGAGTTAAATTAACTGTGAAGTTATTTCATAATTAGTTCTCTTTGATGATCCTGATGATTCTGTTTTTTCAAAAGCTATTCTTTTTGTTGTACTTATTCTATCATTTATTATTTCTAAATCTTCATCTATATCCATGTCTTTGTTACTATAATCATTGTTATCAATTATTTTTACAGATTGTTCAAAAGGTCTTTCTATTTATATTTTATTAATTTTATTTTTTCCCGTTATTTTATGTTTTGTTGTTAATACATATAGATTTTTACATCTAGCTGTAAATATTTTACTTCCTGCGGTTAGTTCTATTCCTGATATTTTCCAATTTAATACAATGATTTATCTATGTTTTTATCTGTTATTTCCATTGAATAATTCACACTTATTATAAATTTAAATTTTTGGTATTTTAAATTTCCTCTTATGGCAGTTATTATACTTTTTTCTATAGGTTTTATAATTCTATCATCTGCTAAATATAATTCTACTGGTGTATCTATTCCTTCTCTAAAACATGTTTTTATTAATATCTCTGTTCCTCTAAGGTGTACATATTTTATTGGGTTTTTACTTTTTATATCGTTTATTTCTTTATTAATTATTCTTTTTGTTATTAGTGGTATACTAGATCTACCTTTTGCATATCTACAGTCTATTACATGTTCTTTTTGGATTACTACGTAGTATTCTTCTTTTCGTCTACTAATATGTTTTTTTATTGATGATATTTTAAATATTTTTTCTACTCTTAAATCTAATTCTTTTCCTTTTATCTCGTCAAATATATTATTATCAAATATTATTTTCTGATCCGTTCCTTCTTCATTTAAATATTCTTTCTTTATTATTATTTTTATATCTTCTTCAGTCATTTGATTTTTCTAAATTACTATCTATTTCATTATCTGTTTATTTTCTGAAATTTCATATATACTATCTTCATTTTCTTATTTGTAATCTACATAATCTATTTGCATATATTTTACATTTTCTATCTTTATTTCTGATATTTGTTTCTTTTTTGGGTCTTCAGGCATTTTACAATCTCTAGTTAAATGTCCTAGTTTTCCACAATTATAGCAAGTACATTCTTTTAAAGCTCTTCTTGAATGTTTACATATGTTTTATTGAGGGAAATAAAATTTCTAATGTGATATTACATCCATTATTCCATACTTCTATAGCTTCAACAAAATCCTACCTATCATTCGAGGATGAATGATTCCAAGGGGGAGTTAATGTAACACCCTACATTTTTTTGGTCTAAATTTCAAATCGTTGTTCCTATGTGTATAGACCCAAACCCAATGATTATTTGTTAATATATGTGTTATGATCAATTATATAGTGTGGGAATACCTTTGGATATGAATTGAGGTCACAAATATCTCCTAACTCAAAGACGAGTTGAGAATGTTTCCGTCGATTAAGTTTTATTGAATGTTTTAGCTTGGGTCATGTAACGCCCCGAAACCTAGTCCCGATATGTCACACGGTGCTCAAGAATATGAGTACCCTTAAGCTAATCCTGTGTTTCTTCTACTAAGTCTGAATCTCATAATAAGGAAAAGTATATATCAAAATCATACTGAATACAAAAAACTGTTTGAATTAACTAAGAATAATTTGAAATATGATGTCTGATAAATCAATACAGTAAGTCTGAATCAAATCTAGCAGTTTGACAAGCCTCTACTACTAATATATAGAGAGTCACTAGGACAAACCCCCAGCTAACTCGAAACTGTCTGAAAAGAAATACTGAATTATATAAACTAATAAGCTGCAAATAAACTGAATGACTAAGTCCCCAAACTATGAGGACTCACCAACTGCCGGATGTGGATGGAGATGTTCGAACTACTCACGCTGTTGATACTCAGCTCATAAACCTACATTATGAGATAATGTAGCACATATACATATATATGGATCAATACTTTTAGGACGTACTGAGTATATGGGGGTCAATGCATAAGTAAAACATAATATCAATCATCATTACAGTTTGTAAAATAATGCACAGTAAATGTAAATGACTTACATAAGCTGGAATATCTGAAATATTGAAATATGAAATCATGAATAGCAAAACATAATTTGTAAATGTAGTGAATCATAATATTTAGTTCTAAAAGTTGTTCTAATACTTTGTCTTTAAATCATACTGTCTAAGTGTAGAAAAGACTCACTTCTATGTCTGAAATTTGAAAGCTGATATCTGTAACTATTATCTTTCTGGAAATCATAATTTGAATAAAATTGTGAGCCTTTACACTTAGTTTTCTAAAAATATTTCAGTTATCTGCAGTCTGTAAGCTTTAAAGAGATTCTTATAACCGACATAAACCATGTGAGTTAACATGGAGTCCAACGTCTTGTTCTCCTAATGGGAAAACCTCACGATGGGGAGAGGTGTCATACTCTTGCCAAGGAATATAACCTGAGCTAAGTGATCACATCTGTAACTGTCATCCACATAGAAGTGGAAATAATTTGATAATCTGTACCTACGTTGGCTACGTAGTTCTATGGATGATAGGTCACGCTAACCACACACTTCCCACTCGGTGCTAAACACTACCCCCTTTAATCTGCGTTCATTCTGTAGGAAATCCACTTTAAAACTAGCATAAGGGTTTATTATGAAACCAATTATGCATCTACCTGATTAATTCTGTAAATAAAGTTGTTCTTAATTATGAAATCTGTAATCAATCTATAAAGTGGATTCCAAATCTTATCTGCGGATTAAAATTAAAACTTTACTAAAAATCTGTAATTAATCTGATCATAAGATGCTTAAAGCATCATATTTCTTGAAATATCAACATATAATTTTGGTCTTAGTAACCCATGCATCAAGTTCATGTCAAAACATCATAAAGTTCATGCTTGATATTGAGAATAATGATAAATCAATCCAAAATCTGAAATTACTGCAATAGGCATGAAATTATAGAAATAGACATGCAATTCAACTTCATAAACACTTGAAAATCTCATAATCTTGCAAATAACAATAATGAGTATGAACCCTAACTCAAATCTCATGTAATTTCATATAAAATCATGTAAATTTGTAATTGAAAACTAATTTTGAGCACAAAGATGAAAGAGGATCCTTGTTCATAAACCTCACATACCTTGGTATATGATTAGATAAAGAATCTTGAATTTTTCAATTCATATTTGAGTTCTTGAAGATAGATTCTTGATTATCTTGCCCTGGGAATCCTCAATTTTGAGTTTTCTTGGAGAAACAATGGAGGAATTGAATTTCTTGGAGAGGAAGCTTTGAACTCTAGGGTTTTTATTTGAGAGAGAATGGATGAAAATTGTATAAAGTGCTTAAGAATGGTCTAAATTTTGTGTTTTACACAAATTGGGGGCTTGGGAATTGACCAAAGTTCCCCTTTAATCTTTTAATCGGAGCTGGAAACAATTAAATTTTTCTAAACTCTCACGCCACCACGACGCGCCACTATCGCAATGGCTTACTGGAATTAGACAACTGGGACTTGGAATTTATATGCGACGCGGAGCTATCGCGATGCTCTACTGATTTGTCATTTGGATTATCACCGCGATGCGCCACCATCGCGGTGAGCCACTTGAAATAGACAAATGGGAAATAAGGCTTCTCCGCGATGTGGGGCTATCGCGGGGGGCCACTGGGATTTGACGATTGGAAATTTGCCCTTCACCGCGACATGGTGATTGCCCAGATGGTACACTACTTTACTAAAATCACCATAACTTCTCAACCGAGTATCAAATTTAGGCAAAATTGGTATCGATGGAAAGCTAATTCAATTTCCTACTCAATAAAGGGTCTAAATCTAGAAAATTCTACATGCAACAATTGTTATTAATTTTTGAAGCTAGTCTTTGACATTTTAGAAGCTAAATTAAGCTAGGAAAAGTGCGGGGTATTACAATCTCTCTCCCTTGAGAATATTCATCCTCGAATGTGGCTAGTTAAGCTAAAAATATTGAGGAATCTGAGGCTATAAGCTATCATGCACACTGAAATAAATTGTATGACTGAATCTAAAACATACCGAGCTACTGAACTGATCTGCGAGTGCATGAATCTACATGAAAACAACTATATAGCTAAATCTAAGACTGGAAAAGAACTGAATGAAGAAAGACTATTACCATCGGCTGAATTTGAGTTCGTGGAGAAGAGATGAGGATACTTGGTACCTATGTCTGCTTTTGCTTCCCAAGTAGCACCATCAACAGACTAATTTTGCCACAGAACTTTGACCAAGGGAACTTCTTTGGGCCGTACTCTATGGATCTGGTGATCAAGGATCTCTACTGGAACTTCTTCGTAAGAAAGGTTATTTGGAATATATGTACTTTCTAGAAGAACTATAATGGCTAAATTGTCCATGTACTTCTTTAACAAGGATAAATGGGAAACTAGATGGACTGAGGATAAATCTGCTGGTAGCTCAAGTTCAAATTCCACCTTCCCAACACGACTCAAAATCTAGAAGATGCCTACATATCGGGGACTAAGCTCCCCTTCTTGCCAAATCTCTTCACCCCTTCCATGGGTGAAACTTTCAAATACACAAGATCATTTACCTCAAACTCAAGGTCTCTTCTTCTTACATATGCATACGATTTTTGACGGCTCTGGGCTACTTTCAATCTCTCTTGGATCAATCAAACTTTCTCCATAGCCTCAAACACCATGTATGGCCCAATCAAAGCGGCCTCACCCACTTTGAACCAAACAACTGGTGATCTACATCTCCTCCTATAAAGAGCCTCGAACGGAGCCATCTAAATGCTAGCATGATAACTATTTTTAAAAGAAAATTCAATCAATAGTAAATGCCCATCCCTACTTCCTTTGAAATAAAGAACACATGCCCTCAACATATCTTCTAGAGTTTGAATGTTCCTTTCCACCTGACTATCTATCTGTGGATGAAAAGCTGAACTAAGATGAACGTGGGTACCAAGACCCTTCTGAAAGGCTTTCCAAAACTGGGAGGTAAACTGAGTACCCTTATCTGAGATTATGCACAAAGGAACTCCATGCAATCTAACCAACTCTCTGATATATAACTTGGCATAATCTTAAGCTGTGTAAGATGTGTGAACTGGTAAGAAATGTGTTGAGTTAGTCAATCTATCTATAATAACCCAAATCGAATCATGTTGATGACGCGAATGGGGTAATCCAATCACAAAGTCCATATTCACCTTTTCCCACTTCCAAGTGGGGATACCAAACTCTTGCAACGTACCACTAGGTCTTTGTTGCTCTACCTTAAGCTGTTGATAAGTTGAACACTTGGTTACGAACTCTACTATATCTCACTTCATACTGCTCCACCAATAGATTTCCCACAAGTCATGGTACATCTTGGTAGAACCTGGATGAATAGAATAACGCGCACCATGCGCTTCCACCATAATTCGCTGTCTTAAATCATCAGCATAGGGCACACATAATTTATTCTGGTAACTCAACACACAATCTCCCCCTTGGGAGAAAATCTCTACCGTTTGATCTTTAACTGACTACTTCAGTTTGACTCAACTAAAATCCTCATCTTGCTTCTATTTCACTTCTGAAACTAGAGAAAATTTAGAACTACTCAGAACCCAAACATTCCCTTCAGCTGAATAAACCAATCTCATACCCATTCTAGCTAACTGATGAACTTCCCAAACTAACTCCTTCTTATCATTATCCACATGATCAAAACTGCCCATAGACAATCTACTAAGGGCATCTGCTACTACATTGCCTTGCCCGGATGATACAACACACTTATATCATAATCTTTCAATAATTCTAACCACCTTCTCTGACAAAGATTTAAATCTCTCTGAGTAAACACATACTGTAAACTTTTGTGATCCGTAAACACATCAACATGCACCCCGTAAAGATAATGTCTCCAGATTTTCAAAGCAAACACAACAACAGCTAATTCAAGATCATGGGTAGGGTAATTCTTTTTATGAGGCTTAAGTTGTCTAGAGGTGTAGGCTATAATCTTACCTCTCTACATCAAAACACAACCCAAACCAACTCTAGAGGCATCAAAATACACCACAAAAAGATTTGTACCATCAAGTAATGCTAAAATTGGGGCTGAAGTGAGTCGAGTATCAACTCCTGAAAACTCTCTACACAAGAATCTGACTAGTGAAACTTAACTATTTTTTGGGTCAATATAGACATAGGAGACGCAATAAATGAGAAACCCTCAACAAAATATCTATAATAACTAGCTAAACCTACGAAACTTCTAATGTCTGATGGGGAGATAATTCTAGGCCAATTTCTTATAGCTTCTGTCTTTTAAGGATCAACTCTAATACCCACACTGGAAATAATATGACCAAGGAAAGTTACTAAACTTAGCCAAAATTCACACTTATTGAATTTGGTAAATAACTGGTGATCTCTAAATGTTTGCAACACAATTCTAAGATGGTCTACATGATCATCCTCACTACAAGAGTAGACAAGAATATCACCGATAAAGACTATGAAAAACATGTCCAGATACTGTTTGAACACTCTGTTCATCAAGTCCATGAAGGCGGCTGGGGCATTTGTTAGTCCGAAGGACATGACTAGAAACTCAAAATGACCATAATGGATTCTGAAAGCTAACATTGGAATATCACATTCTCTTACTCTAAGTTGATGATAGCCAAATCTAAGGTCTATCTTTGATAAATAACTTGCACCTTGGAGTTGATCAAATAAGTCAATTCTAGGAAGTTGATATTTATTTTTGACTATAACTTTATTCAGCTGATGATAGTCAATGGACATACACAAAGAACCATCTTTCTTTTGTATGAATAGGATGGGAGCGCCCCATGGATAAACATTAGGCGTTATGAAACCTTTATCTAAAAGATCTTTGAGTTGCTCTTTCAACTCTTTAAGCTCGACGGGAGCAATATGATATGGAGGTATTAAGATGGGCTAAGTATCTGGGAGAAGGTCAATCCCGAATTCTATTTCCCTATCGGAGGGACCCCTGGCAAATCTTCAAAAAAAACATCAGGAAACTCATTGACTACACTTACTGACTGAACTGTTGGAGTCTCAGACTTAGTGTCTTTGAATCGAACTAGATGATAAATACAACCTTTGAAAATCAATTTTCTAGCTTTAAGATAGGATATAAAATGACTCTTGGGAGACACTGAATTACCTTCCCACTCAAAGATAGATCATCTAGAAACTAAAACTTCACTACTCGGGTGCGATAATCTATTGATGCATAACAGGAATGGAGCCAATCCATACCTAGAATAAGATCAAAGTCAACCATATCTAGCTCTATCATGTCTGCTAACATGATTTTATAAAGGATAGTGATAGGACACTTTCTATAGATCTGTTTGGAAACAACTAACTCACTTATCAGAGTAGAAACCATAAAGGGTTCAGGTATCTTCTCAGGGCTTATTTCAAAATTTACTGCAACTAACGGGGTAACATAAGAGAAACTCGACCTAGGGTCTAAAACACATAAAAATCATGATAAAAGACATGAAGCATACCAGTAACAACATCTGGTGAATCCTCCTTCTCCTGATGGTATGGAAAATCATAAAACCAATTCTAGCATAGACTACCACCGGTATTGGATGATGCGTCCTAAGGAGGGATTGGGTTACCTAGAGGAGCTGGTGAACTAGTATCCTGAGTCTGGGGATGAACATCTCTATTTCTCGACTTAGCATGCGGACACTTTCTAATTCCATGATCCAACTTACCACAATAACCTTTTTGTCTAGCTAAACACTCACCAGGATAATTCTTACCACACTTAGCAGATAGAGGATAACTGGACCTTCCACTTACACTATTATGAGATCTGGACATAGAGGGCTTACCCCACTGCTCTTTCCTAGCTCTGGGTTTGGGAGCACTAGCTGAAGATGGTGCTGGTATAGATGAATGATTCTGAAACTACGAATGATTTCCACCTTTAGACCTAGCCTGGCCATACTCAAATTACCCAGTTCTAGCCTTTTTATTACTTCTCTCTCTTCACTTCAACTTCTTTGCCTCAATCTGATGAGCATGAATCATCAATCTAGCAAGATCCATGTCTCTAATAAGCATGGCAGTCCTACACCCTTTTACTACCAAGCTAGACACTCCAGTAATAAACTTACTCATACTTGCCCTAGGATTAGCCATCATATCAAGGGCATACTTAGACAACTGATTAAACTTAAGGAAGTACTCCTTCACTATCATCGAGCCCTGCCTCAGGTTCACAAACTCCTCTATCTTAGCTTTTCTTATTTCACATTTAAAGAACCTATCTAGAAAAGTATCTTAAAATATCTACCAACTCATAGGAGCTGCGTTCCACCTCTACCATTTTTCCACATAACAACCCAATCATACGCTACATCTTTCAGCCTGTAGGATGCTAACTCTACACTCTCCTCTTTAAAAACATGCATAATCTAGGTGATCTTCTTCACCTCATCTAAATAAATTTGTGGTTCCTCACCTATTTTTGACCCAAAGAACTCTAGTGGATTAATTCTTATGAAATCTCTGATTCTAGCTACTACTAAATTACCATTCTACTAAAGTTAGACTGCAGCCTGATGGTTGCCCTGCACATTGGCAGTCACTTCCTGGGCCAATGCTTGAAAGGAAGCCTGAAATTCAGCATGGGATACATTCTCATTAAGAGGATAGGCGGGCTAGGGTGGCTGGTTATCACTTCTGCGGGCGTTAGCTCAATGAGGAGGCATATTCAACTGTCACATATAGCACGAGTTAAAAGAAAATAGAGATACTGTAGGCATGATAGATCATGAAAGAGAGAGATGATTTCCTAAGAACGTCCCATAGCCTCTTGCTTATAAATGTGGCATGCTTCACACCCATGATCAAAATTCTATGTAACACGACTTTTCTGACTCCCTAGGACTCTTATAAACCTTAGGCTCTGATACCAAGTTTGTAATTCCTCAAAATCTAGTCTCGAGATGCCACATGGTGCTCAAGATATGAGTAACCTTAAGCTAACCTTATCTACCTTCTACTAAGTTTGAATCTCATAATAAGGAAAAATAGATATCAAAATCATACTGAATGTGGAAAACTATCTGAATTAACTAAGAATAATCTAAATATGATGTCTGCTAAACCAATACTATAATTCTAAATCAAATCTAGCAGTCTGACAAGCCTCTATTACTAATATCTAGAGAGCCACTAGGACAAAACCCCAGCTAACTCAAAATTGTCTGTAAAGAAATATTAAATCATATTAACTAATAAGCTGCAAATAAACTAAATGACTAAGTCCCCGAACTATAAGGAATCACCAACTGTCGAATATGGATGGAGATGCTCAAACTACTCATGCTGCTGATACTGAGTACCTGAACCTACATTATGAGACAATGTAGCACATAGACGTATATGTGGATTAATACTTTGAGGATGTATTGAGTATATGGGGGTGAATGCATAAGTAAAACATAATATCAATCATCATCACAGTTTGTAAAACAATGCACGCTAAATGCAAATGACTCACATAAGCTGGAATATCTGAAATACTAAAACCTGAAATCATGAATAGAAAATCATACTTTCTAAATGTCGTGAGTCATAACATTTAGTTCTAAAAGATATGCTAATACTCTGTCTTTAAATCATAATGTCTAAGTGTAGAAAGGATTCACTTCTATGTCTGTAATCTGTAACTATTATCTTTCTGGAAAGCATAATTTGAATAAAATTGTGAGCCTTTACACTTAGTTTTCTAAAAGATTTTCTATTATCTGTAGTTTGTAAGTTTTAGGGAGGTTCTTCTAACCTACATAAACTATGTGAGATAAAATGGAATCCAACATCTTGTTCACCTAGTAAGAAAACCTCACGATGTGAAGAGGTGTCATACTTTTCCCAAGGAGTATAACCTGAGGTAAGTGATCACATCTATAACTATCATCCACATAGAAGTGGGAATAATATGATAATCTGTACCTATGTTGGATACGTAGTTCTATGGAATATAGGGCATGCTAATCGCACACTTCCCACTCGGTGCTAAACACTACTCCCTTTAATCTATGCTCATTCTGTTGGAAATCCACTTTAAAACTAGCATAATGGTTTATTCTAAAATCAATTATGCATCTATCTGATTAAATTTGTAAATAAAGTTGTTCTTAATTATAAAATTTGTAATCAATCTATAAAGTGGATTCCAAATCTTATCTGCGGATTAAAAATTAAAACTTTACTAAAAATCTATAATTAATCTGACCATAAGATGCTTAAAGCATCATCTTTCTTAAAATATCAACATATAATATTGGGCTTAATAACCTATGCATCAAGTTCATGTCAAAACATCATAAAGTTCGTGCTTGATATTGAGAATAATGATAAATCAAACAAAAATCTGAAATTTACTGCAATAGGCATGAAATTATAGAAATAGACATGTAATTCAACTTCATAAACACTTGAAAATCTCATAATCTTGCAAATAACAATAATAGGTATGAACCCTAACTCAAATCTCACGTAATTTCATACAAAATCATGTAAATTTATGATTGAAAACTAATTTTGGATACAAATATGAAAGAGGATCCCTGTTCATAAACCCCACATACTTTGGTAGATAATTAGATGAAGAATCTTGAATTTTTTGGATTCCTATTTGAGTTCTTGAAGATAGATTCTTGATTATATTACCTTGAGAATCCTCAATTTTGAGCTTTCTTTGAGAAACAATGGAGGAATTGAATTTCTTGGAGAAGAAGCTTTGAACTATAGGTTTTTCTTTGAGAGAGAATGGATGAAAATTGTGTAAAGTTCTTAAGAATGGTCTAAATCTTGTGTTTTACACCAATTGGGGGCTTGGGAATTGACCAAATTGCCCCTTTAAACTTTTAATCGGAGCTGGAAATAATAATTTTTTTTTGAACTGGCACGCCACCGCGACACACCACTATCACAGTGGCTCATTGGAATTAGACAACTGGGACCTGGAATTTCTACGCGAAGCGGAGTTATCACGATGCTCTACTGATTTATCATTTGGACCATCACAGCGATGCGCCACCATCGCGGTGAGCCACTGGAAATAAACAAATGGGAAATAAGGCTTCTCTATAATGTGGGTCTATTGCGGAGGGCCACTATAATTTGATGATTTAGACTTTACCCTTCACCGCGATGCGGTGATTGCCTAGATGGTACAGTGCTTTACTAAAATGGCCATAACTTCTCAACTGAGTATTCGATTTGGGCGAAATTGGTATCGATGGAAAACTAATTCAATTTTCCTTCTTAATAGAGGGTCTAAATCTAGAAAATTCTCCATGAAAAAATTGTTATTCATTTTTGAAGCTTGTCTTTGACATTCTAGAAGCGAAATTAAGCTAGAAAAAGTGCGGGGTATTACAACTCAACTTTAAACAACCATTACTCCTAGTATATAATGAGTTACGTGTCCTTACATATACCAAAATAAAGATGTTTGAGTCCTCTTTCCAACACAACTGGTGTTACCTTAATCAAATATCGGAGTAAAAAGTGATGCTCATTTTACTTCTGAGTGTCTGTCTGCCAAAATGTGACAACGAAGTTGATGACTTATCAACTAGGTGACGACCAAGTTGATGGGCTGTCAACTAAGTGACGACCCATAATCCCTAGTCGTCAGCCTAGGGCAGTAAGTCATAAAATCTATCCCAAAAGTGACGACCTAGGTGACGAGCTATCACCTGAGTGATGGGCCATCAACCATAGTCGTTAACTGATGAAATTCTGCAACTTCTTTGGTTGCTTTAGGGGTATTTTTGTCTTTTCTTCACTTAAAAAAACTTTTCAACGAATTAAGTTGCCCCTTAAGCATTATTAATTGAATTTTATCAATTTTAAAATATCTCAAATCCTCTCCACTCTCAAAAACAAGATCAAACTAGGATTTTCCTCTAAGTTCAAGATTTCTAGAAAAAGGGTCAAGATTAGTGTTCCAATCCTCAAACTAAACAACATAAGGTACGTGGAGTTTTCCTAAGCTACTTGGGCATGGTAAAATCATTTAAATTATGTTTAACTATTGAGAAATCATGAATTTACAAAAGGGTTTTGAATTTACATTTACAATTATTCATTGTGAATCCTTCTTAACAATAATGTTTTGGTCTTGAGGCCTTACCGCTTAAACTCGATTTTGTTTAATATATATATATGAATGTGGTTTGGTGTTTTTAATTTAGATTGAGATCTTGAAGAATTATAATCTCTCTTTTGTTATAAATCCTCTTGTTTTTATATGCTATGAATTATTCAATTTCATACTGAGAAGCATGTTACAAATGTCTTTACTATTGGTTAAGACTTGATTTTGATTATGAACTGAAGAGAGGGTGTTTTTTGTTTATATAAAGGAGAAGTGATTATTTTAAAGAGTTGCGTGGTTTGTCAAAAAATACTTGACCACCACATGTTTGATGAAATGTTGAAAAGAGAGAATCTCTACATAGTTTGAAATATGTTTTGAAAATAAGAACTCTCTTGCATTGTTTGATTGATTTGGTGGTCTAAACACTGTTTTACTTGAATACAGTTGTAACTTGATAATGTATGGCTTAGAAATATTACTTGCAAGTCTTGGTATGATGATACCAATACAGATAATGATACAAGTATGATCACATAAATAGACTTATGAGGGCGTATGTTGGACCCAAGACTTGGTGTGTGCAAATGAAGTGAAAAGGAGGGCCTAAAAAGGCTCCAAAATAGTCCACATTCTACACACCAAGGGTGCGTAAAGTGAAGAATTTGACTGAGGGGTCTTTTGCATATTTCACACTATTTTTGTAACCTACTTTACTACTTAAATTTTGATGAATATGAAAGTGTAACACTTAGAAACATTTCTCTTGAGAGAAAGTCCCTCCTTGGCCGAAATTATAACTAGGTTTCAACTTGAGTGTGGAATCCTTCATGTTGGATTCAAGCTAGGAAACGTTGGATATTTGGGAGATCGAGGTCCCTCTTGTGCCAACATAAGAGATAGGTGAATTATTGTGTGTAGTGTTATGGGTCAAAGAGTGTAATAAGCTCTTGGTTTCTTAAGATTATGCCTTTATGTAGTCTATCTATTCCTTTTATTCATTTTAATCTTATAACCGTTGTGTGTCTTGTTTGTGAAACCCGTGAGTTGTTGTTATAATATTGTTATTGTTCTTCGTGTTCTTCATCTTGTGTTAGGAGTTGAAAAACACCCTTATATCTCATTCTTGTTGTTGTTGTAGTGAATTCCAGAGTGGTCTCTAAAAAGGTCCTCGAATCCTTAAGATTAGTGGACTATTTTGGAGTGTGTTTCGTGTTCTCCTTGTCTTTATCGTATCATTTGGTATCAAAGCATGGTTTTATCTTGTTCGTAAAAGATCAATCTTGGTCTTGCTTGTTAGAAAAATAAAAAATAAAGTGTTACAAAACTAAAAAATAAAAAAGAAGCAAATCTGTCTGTGTTTGTGTTCTTGGCCAAAAATTGTGTTATTGTTGTGTCTTGGCTGAGATTATTACTTTTTTTGATGTTTCTAGTGTTAGTTTTCTTCTTCTATAACACTCTTGAGTCTAAATCTAAATTTGAGCTTGAAATATTGATCTTGTTCTTGTGAACATAACTAGGTCAATTGTGTTGGCATTGTTGTTGTGGCTTCACCTTTGGCCTTGTATTCGTGACATTGTTAATTGTTGTGGATGTTGAAGTTGTTGTTATTAAGTTTGGAAGTGAATGTTGATATAAATTTGTGGCCTAAGAACATTTTGTTGAAGTGTTCTAGTTTGGCCATGTAAGACATTGTTGTTGTGGGGTTGGCCGTGTGAAAAATTGTTAGTGTGCTTGGAGATTATTGTTGTAGTTTTTGGTATTGTTGTTGTTGTTCTTGATGTTATCACCACCTTCATATATTCTTGAATATAAAGTGAATTCTAAATCCAAAAAGTTGAAGGAAAAGGGTGTATTATTTGTTAGTCTTGAAAAACACTACAACCAACCAAGACCTATCAATCAAGTCTCAACCACTTTCCAACACTTTTCCATGATTTAAGGAACCATGTTTTAAGGAGAAGTACAAGAAAAATTCATCTTGAAAAATGAAAATTTAAAGAGGTTCCAAGACTTATTTTTCCCTCCCAAAGCAAAATTCCACCAATCCACACACTTGTGGACCCTTGTGAAAACCAAGGTGAGTCTACATTGGTATACGGGTTACCAAAAACTAGTGAGGGCATACAAAATGATCAATCAGGTGAAGATGACCTTGATTTGTTTGAAAGTATAGGAAACCCAAATTGTAATTGTACTTGTGGAAATGGTTTTGTTCGTAACCCCTTTTCTTCCCGTGATGATGTGAAGCTAAGCGGAAGTTACCCTTTTGAAATAGAGTATGACTGAAACCCATACCCATGGATACTTTTCCTATTTGAACCCGGTTCCATCTTAGAGTATGATAGGAGTAGTCTCACCCTTTGTTCTTTATTTCTTGAGTGTGATCCCTTTTCTGCCCATGATAGTTTATGTCTATGTAGGGACTACTCTATTGAAAGAGAAAGTGTTGCATGCCTAGAAATGCTATCTACTCCTTCGTGTGTTTCCTATATTAAACATAATAATGATGATGAACTTGAAATTAGTAAGTACTTACACGAGGATATCCTAGTTGGAGTTGACTTGTGTGACACCTTTCTCTACCTTTTTTATGCTCGTGATATTTTCTATAGTGATATAGAGGGTATGCCTAATTTTGAGGACGGGACCATAGGGGAAAGTATGAGTGGCCAAGACCTAAGCCCTTGGTTACGACTACCATTTGATCCCAGTGCCAATTTAGGATGGGAAAGGATTATTCTTAACTTAGGCTCATTTTGTTTTGATGTTTATTTGAGCCACTTCCTTTGTAATATTTGTACTAGTCTTTCCATGTTTAATACAAAGGACCCATGGATATACATCAAATTTGTTCCCCCTCAGCATAGTATGTTGATGTGTTTATTTAGATAACCCTAACCCTCATGTCATGAGGATATGTGCTTGTTTGTCTTCTCTTGATTTTGTAAGGTACAGATTCGAGGTTGAATCCTTTTCAAGAAGAGGAGGATGATACAAGTACGATCACGTAGATGGACTTATGAGGGTGTATGTTGGACCCGAGACTTGGTGTGTACAAATGAAGTGCAAAGAAGGGCCTAAAAAGGCTCCAAAGTATGCCACATTCTACACACCAAGGGCGCCTAAAGTGAAGCATTTGACTAAGGGATCTTTTGGATATTTCACACTATTTTTGTAACCTACTATAAATAGAATATGTTAGGTTATTTACT